>SMGT01001533.1:214958-226240 GCA_004794575.1 Lanistes nyassanus | reverse complement strand
ACGGACGTTTTTTATTATTATTTTTTCACGATCAGTCAGAATAACAACTGAGTTGTCATAGCATTAGAGAAATGTGCAAAGGAATACATCTGCCGGAGCCGACATGTGAGTCCGCAACTGCTCTCACGACTGACCACAGGTAATCGCAGTCCCTCTGTCAGTGTTGTAATGTGTCCAACGCAATTCGAGTCAAAACCCTGTCAGAAAGCTTTCTACGGCGACAAACTCAAAGCCGACGAGGAAGTTGAACTGCAAGCACAACCTTTTGAAGCAGATTTCGCTAATCGGGCACCTCGCATCTCTCGTCAAGAGCGGTTACGGCTTCGCAGAGAAGACGGTTGTTAGAAGTTGATACCAGAATCTCAAAAACGGGGAGCTGAAGATTAACTAATCGCGCGTCTCACCAGTAGTTCGCGTGCACGCGTGCGTGTGCGGCAGCACATTTATCCGTCCTGAACGCGTACACAGAATTCAGCACATCGTGAGCATTCTGCCGAGTCATCGTGTATAATCAGAGAAAGCTTGAACGTCTACTTCATTTTTTCCCCCTCAATGCTCAGAAAGCCAACACTCACTTAAAGTTTGTTGCTGCTGTTGATTTTGAGAGATGAACAAGAAAAATGCGGGAATACCAGATGCTCCTAGAACTTCAAAAACACACACCCACAGAAATAAAGCTCCAGGCTCTGCGCGCTCGATCGGTATTTTCACAAACACGTGCAGTTCTAACAAAGATCTCCGATGAGGAAGTTCGCAAAACCAGGCAAGTGGAGGAAACCTCAAATGTTAGGATGTGTCGAACTCCACCCAAAGCAAGGCCCAAACGCACTTAGGGAAACTAAACTCTAGGGCCGCAAGTCGTAATGGCAAGGTTAAGGTGAGAGGTAAAAAAACAAAACAAAACAGTGTGGTGGGAGGAAAAGGGCGGCCAGAAATGGCCAGGCCTAACCTTTCGATGCTATCAAAAGCCGGGAATGCCGTCTGGTGCGTGGAGGAAATTCTCAGGAAGTAAACTGCGGTGCGCCAATGACGCAGAGGGCTGGCGGGTGTCGACACAGTCTCCTTCTCTCTACCATTATCACAGTGTTAACAGTCTTCGTCATCGTTCTCATCGTCACCATCAAACTGTTTGTAAGCTTCAGTGTCTACAGCGAGGCCAGCACTGACTCGATCGTCAGGCTCGCACGTTCCATAGCTGACTGAACAATATAAACAACATAAAGAACAATTCAGACCGAAAAGAGAAGTAAAGAACAATTCTGATCGACTGCCGCAAAAACTGGCAACGAATTGGAATCTAATTCCAGTTCGAACAGGTCGAGGCTTCAAAAACTTCAGGAGAAGTCACACAGTGATTCAAACGTCGCGGTCACTGGTCAAGAAAAGACTTTTTTTTTTCTAAAGACGACGGCCTCATACCAAATGAATGTGTACACGGTCATTTAACAAACTTGTAATGAACCTCAAAGTAATGCATTTTAGGAAAAAATACACTGTTGCTGATGACACATGAACAATTAAGCAGCGGGTAATCTGACCCGCGTAAGACAATACTGTGAAAGTTCATCTAGCAAACAGCAGCAACAACAAAAAAAAAACCCGCATTTTGTATCCGCAAGGCCAGCAGGCAACCGACCCTGCTGCAGCACAAAGAAAGACCTTGCTAACTGATGCATGTCAAGCTGGAAAACGGGTGCTTCACGCGACAAAGTGTTATCCTCACCGACATTCACTTACTGATAGGCTCGCCAAAATGGGATATTCTTTTTCTTCGTTGTCTTTGGACGTTTTCTAAAATATAAATCAGTCGAAATTTTCAGACGGGGTTCTAAAACGAGGTAAATGCATAACTTTCCTTCCTGTTTACACATAGCATGTCCTGTATAGGAATGAATGGGTCATATAATCCCAGGGCAGAATTTTCCTTTGAAACTCTGATGGGATTACTCTGTAGCACACTCTGCGCATGCGTATACGTCGGCATCACTCCACGTCCACCCAGGCGAACACATGCATCTATGCAGGCGACACGCATGCACAGGAACGTGCGCATTCACATACATACGCATGCACTCACTCTCTCTCTCTCTCTCTCTCTGACTGATAATGATCAAAGAAATTACAGACTTTTAAACCTGTGGCTGCAGGCTAAACCTAGGATATATAGCCTTTATATTCCAGGCTAAATTTCCAGACTGTATTAAATGTGCTGGGAAAGGCATTGAACACCAACTGCATTTTTTTGGGCCAGTTCTCACCCAAGTACCACAATCCAAGTGGGATTTTTACGGATTTGTATTAGGCAGCATATGGGACTCTGAGTGATGATGAAAACTGAGAGAACACCATAGTGAGTGCAATCCAACATATGGCATATGGTTGAAAAGTGAAGTGGGAACAATGCACAATGGGACAGATAAACCAGACCTGAAATATATCCCACACAAAGACTACACGATCCCAGTGTGTACTTTACATTACCTCAAGGTTTTCGTTAGTAACTATTGATCCTGTACGTGTTTCACAGATACAGATGTTGACCAACAGAACAATGATGCTCAGTGTTCACTTGTATTCTCAGCTGCTACAGGTGTTTTTGGCAACTCACCTGACTCACTGTTACTGTCATGCCGAAAAGATAGATTCCTGAGGGACCATCTTCGTTCTGTTAAAACATATTTATCAGCTTTGAAAATTATTCAACCTTGCTAGTTGCAAAGAAGAGCTATAAATGTCTGAAATACATAGGTTTTAGTAATGAGATCTATGTCTGCATCACCTGTTTGAAGTTTCCACTTTGTTAAACATGTTCTGCCTTTTAACATAATCCCTCTAATTTTGGTATCATGTAAGTTGTTGAGTTACAATTTATAATAATTAATGTAATCATAAAGTATGTCATTGATGCCCTATAACCTGTACATGCAGTACAGAGTTAAAGCATTATCTGACTTTATGACTCCTTTATATGAGTGGCATGAAAATGTTGAATACAAATACATGTATATGTATTATGTACGAAGAGGGCACTCAACAGTTTTATTGTAGTACCTGCACTAACCTTCGTGTCATCAAAGCAAACACTTTTAAATAAGGATTTACTTGTTAGTTTATTATATGTATTCGGTTAACCATACTCCCTAGGTTATGCATACATTTATTTCACACATTTCCTTGTGCAGTTCTGTACACTGTATGTTACAGGTTTCTGTCATTTATTTTCTATTTTGTTTTGCCATATGTCGTGTACTACATGCACTGAGCGCAAATTTCTCTCTCTCACATACACACATACTCTTTGGGGGAGATGTCAAATCTTATTCATTAGTCCAGTGAAATCTTTACATCAGGTGCTGACAACAATAACAACAAAAAGTGGTTTTTTTTCAAAATTATTGGGCTTTACTGTATGCATGTTCTTTCCATAATTACAAGACAATGTGTTATGAGATTTGTTCTGTAACAGACTTTTAAGGCAAAAATGTTATTTGCATTTATCAACTGGTTTACTGAGGTGACAAAATTGGCATAATATTAATAATGTAGGTTTCTGCCAATCAATGTGTCCTGAATACTCCATGAAATCAAAAACTACATATTGGCTATAAACATACCTTTAAGATACACTGTGTTACAATTAACAGGAAAAATGATTAACTGCTATCCACTCTATTCCAATGTATACTGAAATATGTACCCAAGTGTTTCATGTTGTTTTATCTGCAAAAACAGATAAAAGGGAGAATGGACATTATTTATATCCCCCTTGATGACATGTCACAGGATCTGAAGGTTTGGTTTTCCTCTATATGTACTGACATTTAATCTTATAAGAAAATAGAATGCAAATAATTATTTTTACATCTTTCTTTCTTTTCATGTATGGTTTTCATCTGTATGTGTCTGGATTTAATCTGATACCGCTGTATTATTTTTAAGAAAATAAAATGGAAGCAATTATTTTACATCTTTCATTCCCTTTACTCATGGTTTTTCTTGTATGCATTTGCATTCAATCGGACTTCATTTTCAATAACATACAACGCAAGAAATTATGTTTATATCTTTTATCTTTTTGCATGCAATGTTTGGGGGGGGAGGGCTTTTTTGGGGATGAATTTCATAAGATTTCTATTCCTGTAAAGCTTTAGAAATTAAAGAAATAAAAAGCATCTGTGTTCAGCCTTTATTCTTAGCACTGGTGTTTACACTTGGATATAGTAATATATAGGATCACTATTCCCATATTAATTAAAACATATGCTTTTTAATTTTATCACTCGGTCAGTTGGTGATAATCTAGACGATCTTTGATGCCTCTGAAATTATACCACTAACAGAATTCCCAGTGGGGAAAAATTAATAATCTAAAAATGTAAAATTTTAAATGCTCAATCTCGGTGACAAACTTTCTCTAAAGTCATTCATTAACCCACTGGGGCTGAGCCGGCTTGCATGAGCGTTGTGGTCCGCACTTTCGGTCATAAGGATGGTCGTATGACACATTGCCACTGTGTATTTAACGTGCACCTGCTCAGGAGTTATTTTATATCACTTCTGCAAGCAAGCTGGCTTTGTTTTCGCATCTTACGTTTCTGAGGCTCCGGAAGGTTGATTGCTTGCTCAATGCGCTTTTGCGATTAGTAATAACAAGACTGCCCATGCAGTAACAAGTCGACGTGGGATAAAGTATGAATTTCCAGCATAGGGACAATAGTTCATTTTCGTCCGAAGAAACTACAAATACACACGGGCCTTCGTGTCGTCTGCTATTGTGCAACGTCCCGTGAAGCCAAATCCATCCACCATTCAACCGATCTTTTTAAACTCCTCTAAGCGCAACTAGGACCTTTCAGTCTGATTATGCAGCTATCTGAACGGACGTTAAGACTGTCCTTCGGATTGTTCAGGCACATGCCGTAATAGGTACTCAAAATCAGCGCTTACCTCGGAGCCTCTCCATTGCAACGTGCTCGTGTCACAGCGCATGCGCACTCCGTGACCGGGTTAACGTATGTAAACAAACGACCGGTGAGATCGAACCTACAAAGGCGCGTCTCCATTTTCAAGTTTCTTGTTCTTGACCTTAAACTTGGTCCAGCCGTACATTTTCTTACATCGAGTTTGTCTGTGCATTGGTTTTATAAGCATCGAATCATTTACAGACAGCGCGGATTGAGGAGTGGTAAAACAAAGATCGACGCCTCTATATATGCGACTATTGCATGGAAATCGGATTTGCATATGGCGTCGTTACTGTTATTCAGTCACAGAAATGACCCTGCACACTGTCTTTGCTTGTCGGTCAGTAGAGCCAAATAGCTCAATCGATGACTGAGTCATTAATGCGTCCTTTACAGTTGCATAAGGCTCGTAAGGTTGCGCATGGATGGAACGCACGTTGTGGCCCGAATGCTGGTTGCGCACAGTCCGATTAAATCGAAGGGTGGTGGGGGAGGGGAGTGGCAAATTATAGAACTTATCCAGCTCTCTACGATAAAGTTCTCGTGCAGTTACAGTGTAGATATTTGATCCCTTGCAGTTTTTCGTCCGTGAGACAAGTGCAGTCTCCAATGAAGATGTGATCCAGCTGTTTTGACAAGAAAAATGCTGTGGTTTTGCTGCAGACAGGATCGATAATATTTCTTCTTTTGATTGACTTTAATTGGACTGTGTAAGAGTGGCTTGAGTCAAGCGAAAGCTATATTCTAGAATAATAATATGATCGCCACAACAATAAACTTTATTTACAATTGTATATACCCTATTTGGATCAAGACATGTTTGCTTTTCCCCTTTTACATCCGCCCTTTACCCGGTTCCCATAATTCCTCACATTAGTCGAGCTTGTCTCTCAGAACAGAAGTCTTGATCTAGCTTCCGTGAAATGAAATTTACAGGCTGTTGGAGTAAACATATACTACTGAAAAGAATTTGAAGCCTAGGCCAGTGCACTTTACCAGGCAGGTCACGCGAACACAACAATATCATTGTGCAGGTGACAATGCAAAATGTGAAAAACCCAATGCATATGCGTGTAATGTGAAGACAGCTCAGCCACTGTCGAGGACCGAGTATTTGAAAGACAGTTTGTAAACACGCGAGCAGACGACTCGATGATTGTTATCGCAACAGGACAATTTCATGCAGGATGCATTTCATGCCAGAGAATGTTGGCTCATTAAATGTTGTTTGTTGTTACATTAATGAATGAGGTACAATTCAGCTCCATTCTGACTACTGGTTTGTGTTTTGGCATCAAGCGGCGCGTGCAGTTTGCACTGGTCTTTCAGTTCTTTTGAGCAGTGTAATAATCTCGACAACATGATGCATGTATCGTTCGATCAGCAGCACATGTCCCGCCGTCTGACTCATGCTTTTGCTTGAACCTCTCTGCGTACTCGAATCGCAGTACAGCTTTATGCGCAGTGCGCAGTGTACAACTGCAGGGAAGATGGTGAGTGTAGAATCCTCCATCGTGCGATTTTGTTGTGAACGTGTGCGTGCGCTGCCTATGAAACGATTGAAAGCTTGCTAATTGCACAACATGCTACAACAGGTGATGAGACCGGTTCTAAAGGTGACAATTTACGCTCTAATGCACAAGTCAAACAGTTTGATTTCGCTGCCAACAGGGCGGCAGTCAGCTCAGACAAAGAAAAGGACGTTTTTCACCCCGAAAAGGGGAAATTCGTTCACGACCAAATTAAAGCAGCATATCTTGTGTAGAATATATAAACCATTCCTCCTCCCATTTTGACTGGACTGAGGAGCTCTGCAGATAGAGCTGCAGACTAGCGTGTTTAAGGTTACTAGTTCGAATCCCGGTGGCCAGAGATTATTTCCTGGAGTTATACCTTGTGCGATCTCCATTCGGACGTCTTCCCGCACATTGAACTGCCTGTCGATCCGCACTTGCCGCTTTACTGCAGCTATCTGCTGTTTTTTTCGGTCCATAGCTTGGTAATAGGACCCCATCCGCCATAGCGCGAAATCATCGCCAGGTGGAAGCACTGAACTCGTTGTCCCTCTAAAATTACCCCCCTCCCCCTGCAGCTGCCTTCACCTTGATGGCACAATTCTCTCGCGCTGTTTAGAATGCGCAATGCCGTCATCTTTACGAAGCCGAACTGATAACTGAAAACAGCAGTTTATCAAACAGATGGGTGCTGCCTGCGCACGAGATACAGAGCAGCAGATCAGACCAGTTGCAGTACGTAGAGCCAGTAACAGGTATACATTCTTTTATCTAATGTTATTTGACTTTGTGTAAACATTTGTAGGCAGCGATCGAATGTTGGTTGTGTCTACCGTTTACTAGCAGTTGGCTGACAATGCGCTCGGAAACCTTTATTCATCAACATTTGCAACTCGCGTATATACTTCTTATATACTTCTCACCCGACGTTTATAATTAGCTATCTCGTTTTCACGCAGCGCGTGCTGTCTGCATGGCCAGCGCTTTAACTACACATGGCGTTACAGTACACGGCGATTCATTTGTGACATTTGTCTCCCTTTATGACAGGACCGCCTAGGTGGTCTAGTGGTTAAGGCTTCCTCTTTCGAGGCAGGAGGTCGGTGGTTCGCACCCCGGCCGACTGAAACAAAAGACTTAAAAAATGGAAATCTAGAAGATGCTCTGCCAGACGCCTGGCACTGTAAGAAACAGTACACTCGTCCACTTCAATCTTCCTCCGATTCACGTCTTTTCCAACAAAAAACGCTGCCAACGCAAGTCGCATGGCCTCGCTGTTTCTCCTTCTACGGCCCTCAGCTTTGGAACTCCCTGCCCTCTCACATCAGACGCTCTCCTTCCTTCTCATCCTTCAAATCCAACTTCAAAACGTGTCTCTTCCCCCCTTATTTTGGATAATGTATGTGTGAGTCTGTGTGCGCGGTTGTGCTTCTGCATGTGTTGCACTTTGTCTATCAGCGCCTGGATCAAGGATAGGCGCTTTATTATTATAATTGGACTGATTGGCCCCGTGTCAGTATAATGTGACTGGGTGGGACAGCTTTCCCATGTATAGCAGCAAGTCAATTTTTGTCTACGCAACACCGTCCTGGTATACACATACGGGACGTTCTGCAACAATCAGCCACATTCCTGCATGACAGGACTGCTACTTATCAACATCATTACATATTACACCTATTAGCGTATACTAATCTAAAATATCGACAAGTTGTTTAAACGCGTTTACGCATAGGTTATTCCTATTTAACACACCCTCGTCTTTTATAAAGTGCGTGAAACTCCTGCCCACCTAACCCTTCGACCCTGCTGCTGTGAGCCATCTCTCACCTCTTGTTTCGTGAGGGCACCATTAAAAAAAGTACCCTTTTATCATCTTTGCTTTGGCAAATATTAGATCTGCTGCCAATACAACGTAAAACAAAAACAAACAAACAAACAAACAAACACAAAGTTAAAAATAGTGCGTGACAGCACGAATCATGTTATCGGCCTTTATGCCCCGACCTACCTAGACAGGTAAATATACCAACTGTTCCTTTTTCTTACTTCATTCACCTTTACGTCGCGACCTACCTAGACAGGTAAATATACCAATAAATTCAACTGTTCCTTTTTCTTACTTCATTCACCTTTATGTCGCGACCTACCTAGACAGGTAAATATACCGTTTTTTCTTACTTCATTCAGTGCCCTGCTATTCCGCCCATCGCCACGACCATCCGCCTAAAGTGCTGAAATTATTCAACAAATTTTCAAAACCATGCCAGCTAGGTCTCCTGACTGTCAGGATTCGCTTGTTGGCGGCTTCTTGTGCAATGCCTGTATTAGTGTAGAAAACGGGTCTCTACAGCCTCACTGCTCTTTCAAACACCTGCTGGGAGAATAGACGTCTGCAGGACCAGAGTTTAAAAAAATAGGTATTCCGTCTTTTTCCTTTTAACTGGAGAGGGAAGAAGATAGAATGGCTGTTAAATGATCCCAGAATCCTTTAAATGCTAAGATAACAGATGTACTCAGATCATGCGCCTAAAAGCGATATTTTTTAAAAGATATTTTCTACCACAGATGGATATATGGGGCTGTTAGAAGCTTCAAGAAATAACCACATAAGAATTACGTTTTGTGCACAGACGTCTCACTGCAATGCAACCACAGAGGCAACACAAGGAAATTGAGGTACAATAAGGTGGAGCTGAGAATTGTCTATCTTTCCTTGAGACAGATCTGGAGTTCGGACCTCTGTATATACAGACTATACTTTTCCAGCGGCATAAAAAAACTAGTGTCATGGCATCTATTCTAGATTCTAGATTTTGTAACAGCTAGGGTCGATATGCAGGAAATGTGCGTGTGTGCGTGCGTGCGTGGGGGTATTCGTCTCTCCTCTCTGCCCATAACAATGAATATAACATACACAGGGAAAAAACATGTCTTACGATCTCTGTTATTAACGGAATCCAGTTCGGGCTTGGTTTGCATGAGCGTTCGTATCCAGCCATAAAAGCTGTCTTAAATGCCAATTCGCCCTGTGGTATTTTACGTGCACCTTTACGTATAAACAAGAGATGCGAAGGCTCATACAATTCATCCCAGGATCAGACCACGACCATGGCAAGGAGACAGCACAGAAGGGCTGCAGCTGACAACACACCTCAATCAAGGCTAGATGGGACGACGCCACGAAACAGCCTTCAGTACTGAAAAGAACGATCGACATGGCATCTGTCGCTCGCTCCAGACTACAAAAGGTAGTCCATGCCATCCCTATCTGAACGCACTGCTGCCTAGCTGGGCCTCGCGGTTCCATAGGACCTGTGTAAACATCCTGCTAACGATGCCTGTGTACCTGCTCAAACATTCATATGCGATGAACAAACAGACATCATCATGACAACATTTTTTTAAACAGAATATGGCAGAAGCAGACACCAACCTAGCGGACGGGTAGGGATGAGTCACTTTGATCATTAGCAAAGAAAAACATGTTGCTTCATTTAAAATTGACACCTGATGCTCTGTACGGTCGGCTGCGTTGTCCAGTTTTGATGCTGCTGTTCAGACAGCGTGAGAACACACCCTGATATCGATTCAGTGGATCAGTGTTTTTAGTATCCTTGAACTGGTAGCCACAACAGTTAAACACAGAGTCACGCCCTGTTTGGATTTCTGCACTAATTGAGAGTGCAGAGTTCCACACAGTACTTTCATCTGTCCATCTTCTTTGTCCCTCCCACTCAGTCTCTTTTTCCCTCACTCGCTCGTTCAACAATAGTTTTAAGATGCCGTGTATCCTCAAACAAGTCGTATGCGATGTTCTGTAATAGATTTGTTTGCTGCAATGGGTCTGCGAGGCAAGTGTCCAGTAAAATGACTACGCTAAATATTTTCCTACATTCAGCTGAAATCTGTCCTGCGAGTCGCCTCCCTTATTATTACTCTCCCATTGCACAGCCGCAAATACAGCATCCTGCCGCAGCATATTCCTTCTATCTGGGCCAAAGTTTCAGCTGCTCGTTCGATTTGTGAAACAAATATTCAGCGAGGAATAAAAAAAAACCGTCGCATTTTCAATCACCCCAGGAAATTAGCATCTTCTCTGACGTCACCGCCGGTACAAAAATAATGCCCGACAGCTTTGAGAATTCAATCTCTCTCACCGAGTGCAGCCGTCTTCACTGCTTAAAGACATGGGAGCCTGACCCTTAGTCCTTAGTTTAGGGAGTATAAAGAGGCTGGCACGACCAGGGAGAGAGGTTCTTCTTTTGGCTTCTTTTCGCTTTTGGCTTTGGGCTTGTTGGTTTGTGGACGATGGACTGGCCGGAATGCCGGGACCAGGGATGGTTGTAGAGGATGTGAAATAAAAGAATTGAACTGCCACGAAGTGCTGGTGTTCTCTCGGCCACGGACGTACGGGTGACTGACACGAACATGTCATCTCGTGTTTGCTGGTATCATGACAATGGTACGTTTGCTTTCTGATGCCGTGACGCCCGTACAACGCTACATTCGTGGTGTCGTGACCATTCGGGAACGCCATAATGTTACATAACTCAGAAAATAAAATTATTGTCACAAACAGTTTGATACATGGGGGGGGGGGTCACTGTTCTTGACATTATGATTTCGACGAACTGGGCGAGCCTATTATTAATGTCACTAACAGAACCACGTACTGTCGCATGGTACTGCAGTATCAAGCGACTGTCTACAAGCTGCAGGGTCAGACACAGTTTGAGCTGCACGTAGCTTCACCTCACTCCCACCCTCCTGGGGTTTTTTTTCTTTTTTTTTTTTTTGCCCA
>SMGT01001533.1:180699-214352 GCA_004794575.1 Lanistes nyassanus | reverse complement strand
GAAAACAGGAATATCAAATAGTATACCACAACAGAAATCTTCATCCTTGTGTTCAGAAAACATGAGACAGAGTCAGGACTTGGGATGAAAGGTCATCAAAACAGTTTTGCTGAATGCGACACGCTCCAGGATTTTGGAACAGGCCGTTTTGACCATTGTGAAAAAAGGAATTAGATTTTAAATTTTAACAATAATGAAGCATCATTATACAGCTCAATTCTACCGAATGGCTTTGAATCAATTAACCGGCTTTACACCAATTAACACTAAGAGAAATTAAACAAAAAACAGGAATAATAATAAATAATAAAAGATACACCCACGTGCACAAAGCGCACAAAACACACACAGACGCACTACAGGCACCTCCAGCTTCATGAACACTCATGCATGCGAGCACGTACGCACGCGCGCGTGCACACAGAGAGAGAGAGACATGGCGCAGTATTAGCAATCAGTTCAGCATAGCTCCAAATCATCGGAAATTAGTTCCAGAGACTCTGGGGCGGTAAACTATGAAGAACGCTGACCAAAATCTTTAGACTGGGTTTCGGTCGGTACTCCAAGGACTTTTCGGTGGAGGACTTGAGTTGTCTAGTGGGACGGTAGGTATGAAGAAAAGCCGATAGATAAAGCGGTGGTGAAACATCGATACGCAAGCAGAGCTATCTTGTACTGAATGCGGAAATTTACTGGCAGCCAGTGAAGTTCTTTGAGCAAAGGTGTCACATGCTCTTGCTTTGGTTGCCGCAGGACAAATTAAGTCTCGCGGCAACCGCTGCAACCGAACGATCAGTTCAGCGTAGTAAAAGCACAGAGTTACAGCAGTCCAGCAGAATAACAGTGGGAGATACAAATTTAGCAGCAGCTTTGAGGGACAGTTAAGGTCGGACGCAAGCAATTTCCCGAGCTCACGACACAGACCCTATATGTGGTTCCACAAAAAGTGTTTGATCAAGGTGTACGCCGAGATACTTGACCGAGGATCTGAAAGAAATCCTTTCACCCCTAAAGTCCGCAAAACTCGCTGTCAGCAGAACTGAGATGAATAGTCGAACCTACAGCCATGACCTCAACTTTATGAATGGCAAGGGAAGGTGATAGGAATGACGTCAGACACATCCATCCGCTTTGCAAGTTTCCATCCTCTTTCACGCGCAGGAAGACCCGTTAGGCCTCTAACGTATTGCGGTTCACAGACCAGTGAGACGGGGACATAACACCAGCCTCCGACAACAGCTCCACCTAGATTTTCCTTCATTCCTTCTTTGATCTTTCCTTCCATTCTTTCTTTGGTGTTGGGACAGCGTGGAGAGTGGATGCGTGTGAATGAGAGATTGACAGAGCGACTGGGTGGGTGGATCCGTACTTACATGTTCGTGTTTGTGTGTGTGAGAGAGAGAGAGAGAACGAACAAACGAGAGAGAGAGAGAGAGAGAGAGTGCGCGTGCGTGTGCCGACCACATGTTCAAAAGGGCAGCATCTGAGAAGGATGATCGATTTTGATCAAGACACCGTGCCAAGAAGTGCGCATGCGGCACCCTGGGAGTTTACCACGGCCCAGAGTTGCGCCTGAAATTCAAGTCTGTCCTATCCACGTCAATATTTCTGACCTAGAGGCACTTCCGCTCCTTACAAAGTCTGTGTATCTGGCTTTAACCTCACTGACGTTAGTCGCCAGTGAGCATCCCGTCATCCCCATAGACGAATCTGCTTTCTCTGGTGACATCTTCCCAGTGACATCCATGCACCACCACCACCACCACCACCACCACCACCACCACCACCACCAACAACAACAACAACAACAACAACAACACCACCACCAACAACAACAACAACAACAAGAACAGCATATGACCAGTGAAAAAGTTGATTACTTATACCAATGTTTTTTTTTACATGCAGCGACACTGTAGTCTGTGCTGAATCCGAAAAAAATTGCAGCAGGCGCAGGCTCTAGACTCAATATCAGAATACTGTAACACATGGCATCTTCCTGTTAATGTAAAGGAAACGAAAATCACTGTGTTCTCAAAGGTAAGATATGGAAGTTCCCCATATTTAAATTAAACAAAATTGTGGACGTTGTTTATGACCTACTGTATCTATAAATAAAGATTAATAATAACGATATGTTTGCAGTAGCGCGGGAAAAAAAGCCTTTACGACAGAGCTGCTTGGGCTACTTTCTCGCTGTTACATGCATGTTACATACATGTTACTACCAGCCGAAATACAGATCAACCTATTTTATAAAATGATAACACCTATACTTCTACGTACATAGTTGCGAAATCTAGGGTTATAATACTTGGGATCTAGCCACAAAATTACAACTATCTTACTATAAACTTGCATTTAAATTGAAGAAAATTACACCAAATTTTATGACCTTAGGGGGACTTGGGCAGATTTCCTCTCGTTGTCCCTGCTAAATGCACAATGCTCTGCTATTGGTTTAAATTAATAAGCCCTGCAAATAAACACGTTCTCTAGCACAGCATACTGGTTTACAAACTGCGCCAACTCAATAGGATGCACTCCAATTATGTAAGTACAGTTGATTTGGATTCAGGAAGGAAAGCCTGCAGCTCGTTTTCGACTGGCTTAAAGAAAAAGTTAAAAGAAGCTTTTTGACCAGTTTATACATATGTGGTTCTCTGAAATAGGGTCCAAAGACATATACTTGAATTATAGAAAGTATAAAGACTCTTTCTCTTGCGAGAGTTATATGACAATATTGCCCTTTAACCCCAATGTGTCTCACTATTTAAATTTAGAATATTTAACAATAATCCCCATGAACAGTTGAAATGATACCACAGTATTTCCAGGCCTGAGCGTCTGTGCACTAAATGGAATATTGGCGATATCGGAGATGAGTATCATTAAATATTTGCCTGTGATTTCTTTTAAAACTGAAAGGTGTAAACTGCTACCTGAATACTACTTGAGAAAACTAAATAAAACAAATTTAAATTACTTTTTACAACAACAAAAAGCGTGTTTTGGGGAAAATGGTTACATTCATTAGATTCATCTGTAATAGTCTGACAGAAGCTTGAGTGAGCAGGATGTAACATGTAAAATGAAGAGAATACATGCACACTACATGGCACTTTAGAAGGTACCAGCTGTGTGTGTGTGTGTGTGGTGACAGACATCACTTTACTTGTCGTTGTATTTATGTATATAGGATCTTGTTTTCTAAACGTCCCCGAAGGTTATGACATAAACTTTGCTTTGGTTAGATAATGCAGGCAGACAGACAGACAGACAGACAGACAGACAGACAGACAGACAGACAGACAGACAGACAGACAGACAGACAGACAGACAGACAGACAGACAGACAGACAGACATGTCGTCCTTTCTTCCCGATTGGCTTGTACGAGCGTTCGTATATTTACATTTTCAGTTATAAGAGCGATCGCAATCCCCATTTCCATTGTGTATATTATGTGCACATTTACTTATGAACAGGAAATACAATGGCTAATGTAACCCTACCCTGGGCGCATGGGCACTTTTATCTCCTGTTCATACGAAAAGGTGGAAATAAAATACACAGGGCGAATGGGCCTTATGACCGCTCTGATGACCGGACAAGCAGCTAAGAAAGATCATGCAAGCCGTACAAGTCTGTCTTCGCCATAAAGTCTTACAATCAAAATTCGTTCTCTCAACTGTACTTCTCAACACACACGCACCTCCCTTTCCTCGCTATTCTGGCGAAAACTTAAAATATCCATTTTTTCGTCCAATTATGCCCTCAGGTACCACAGTGATAACGCGTGTTGATACCATAGTGATACAGAGAGTCAGGTTACGGATCCCTTGTTACGGATACCAAATTTCTCTACATATAGGATATGTTTATAAGGCTAACCGTCAGGGGCTTTACTCGGCGGGGAGAGGGGTTACGGCTTCTTCCTACCTAAGTTTCCCTGAACACCTTCACCGTCAGCTCCCTCCTTCCTGCCCCCTCCCCTTCCCCCATGAGATAACCTATGTTGCTGACTTCCCACTAAACAATAAAACCAGCTTCAGTCGTTCTCCTCGTCCGAGGCTAAGGTTTTCAGAGAGAGTTGTGCAGAGGGTTCATCGTATAGATAACGTTACAGATAAATCATCAGCTACACGGTTTTCCCTACATTCACGGGAAGACTTTCGTGAGGAAGTTGCCCAAACGTTTGGAACAGTTACATGTTTCATTGAACTTCGACTGAGAATCTTCTCTCACGGCATCTTCTCAGTAAGATTTTCAGTCTACGTCTACACCATTCATCTTTCATTCTTTCTTTCTTTCCTTCCTTCTTTCTTTCTTTCGAGGTGGCTGGGCTGGTGAAGGAGGAGAGCACGGACGGCTGGTACAGTTCTATACAACTCTGTAGCTTCCACTTTGTCTCACGCCTAATTAGTCTTTCAAGACATGCGTAAACGGAATAACATTTTTACAAGCAAGAAACCATCTATTTGTCTCGCCCTTGCACATCCTGTGTCCTGCTTTCCTAACGTCCGCGGAATGCATGCAAAGTACCTATAGGCTGCGTGGCTACTGCCCAGCGCCCATCCATCAAACCACCATCTAAACCTAATTGCTGATGGTGCATCCACTTTTCTTCAACACAGCGCCCGCAAACGACTTGTCATGCGTGGCTACGTACCATAAGTACGCAAGACATTCACTGCCTGAAAAAGCGTGTTGACGAAAACAAGAAACAGACAGGTCTTGCATGAATGGCGAATCAAGAAATATATGCGTGTTTCCTCTTTGCGTGCAATTTATAATTTTCTCTCTGGGATCGCTGACGACTACCTTTTGCAAAACCAAAACGCTTCCCAGCCTACCTTCTCTAAGTACGTCCAAGGCTTCGCCATTGCTGTTCACCTCACAGATGTCTCTCATTTCTGTTTCCTCTTCCGTTGGTTTCAGCGAGTTCTGCACAATATTATCACCAGACATTTCGGAAACTCCGCTGAAGATGTTGTGGTGTTTTTGTCAGAGCTGTCGTCCTGCCAGCGGTTGGTGGTGCAGGCCAGCGGCGTTGTGGCAGTCGCACGCCAGCATAAGCACAGTTTGGTACGTTTTCGCTTTGCGCATCCGATAGCTATACCACAGCTGTCCTCACATAGCTCTGTATGACGTGCGGCCTTCGGCCCACTATGACATAAAGTGCAGAGAAATGCTAGCCGACACCCTCCCAGCCTCCATGGGTTCACCGACACGTCTCGTGAGACTGTCTGCACATGCACCCAGCCATGTGCAGTGGTCTGGAACCTTTGCACCCTTAGGCGACACGGAGGCTTTTCTGGTGATCACTCGCGGCGTTCCGGCTGCCTTCTGCTGTGTCCATGCCAGTTGTTTTTGTCTGTGCGAGGTGCACGAACAGTACGCACGCACCAGCTTTCAGCACCCTCGCACGAAGCACGAGAGAGAAAAAAATTGCTTCAGACGAAGAAGGGAAAGGGCTTTGGTTTCGATTTGTCTTGATACGGGATCGCAGAACAGAGCGGGAAGAGGAGAGGGGGACCCTGGTCTGGAAAACGGCGCTTCTGAAAGACGACGGTTTGAGCCGCAAAGGTGGGAGTGTGGGTACGACGAGGGGATATTTCTATCTTGCAGGCGTGCAGGTCTGCTCAGCTGCGAATTATCTGGTGATTTATCTGGTCTTTCCTCATTAGTAAACTTCGTGACTGCGCATTATTCAGCGATAAGCTACAGCCAAACCTTCCTGTTCGTCTGCAGTCCCACGTTGTTGACAACACGGGGGAAATCAGCCTGACCAATACGAAAACGTCCGGGGTTGAGTTGCATGAGTTCTTCCGTTCGTAAGCAAAATCTAAGTCCCATTCACCCTGTATACTGTATGCACACTTTTATGTGACGAGAGCAGACTTGATCGTCCATGCAACCGATCCCAGAAGTATTTTGAGAACCTCGTTACGGGGAAGTCAAGCCAGTACTTGTTAAGAGGAATAATACTTAGAACTGACATGCCCTTAGCAGGTTTAATAGGCCGACGTGAGTCCAATTCCAGCCACACTCGCTCAGATACACGGAGGCTGACGGAGCAACAGCCTTACTGGCAGAGGAGTGGCGTTTGGAGAAAGGCTCTTTCTGTCTCCCAACTGATGTGTTTCTAGTGGCTGCTGCACAATTGGCAACAGACGATCAGTCATCTTGGGGCCAGTCTCTAACCGTGGTTTGTGTATATTTACTTATCCAAATCAGGACTGCGCAGATTATCGCCGGAAGTCGATTGATTGGTACTGGCGTTAAGTGACAAGGCCAGCCGCCGTTGCCTGGACCTGACAAAGTAAAAATACTGAAAGTGGCTTGTCAGCTTCACGAGAAGAACTGCCTGTTCAGCAACAAGCATATGGAATCCTTTCTTTCCGACGGCGGCGCAACGAAGAAAGAACGAAAGATAGAAGGAAAGGCCGGAGAGTCCAGTGATAAATGAGAACAGTTGTTGCCGCTCGGCAGGTCGGCGCACGAGAGGCCAATCTTAAAGACCACGAGAAACTGCTGGTGACGCAAGACGATGACGTATGGGAACGTCTGCTGGCGCTGGTTCGGGAGGTCTGACGTCATCATCGAGCGTCACTGGCAGTTTCTCGTGCCTCTCAAAATTTCGCTTTTTTTCTGCGGGGAAAATCCCATGGCCTACGAACAGCAACAGACGCGTGAGACCCCGGGTTTAATTATATATTTATATGGCGCTGGAGGTGTCTTGTTTCAATCACATAATAACATGTGATCCGTACTGACCTCCATATTCTGAAACTTTCCTGTGTTTTGGACATGAAGGGAGGGGAATATACGAAATGGCCCTATCCCTTTTCTGCAAAGAGAGAAAGGGAAGCAAAATATAAAAAAGAGCATTCTCCTGCAACAGGCCGATCGATGTCTCCAACGGATGGCAGATTGGGGGGGGGATGCCTGGACGATGAGTTGCAATGTGGTTCCTTTCTCTGTGATAAAGGTTGAAGAGTTTGGGTGTGCTGGGGAGGGTGGGGGAGGGCTGCAGAGTATGCAAGCTCCAGTATTTGCAAGCTTGGGTCAAACAGCAGTACGGATTGACCATATGGTGATGTCCCCCTGCCTTCTGCACGTTGACTGCCACCGTGGGAGGAACAACATATAAACTTGCTTTCACACTACTTGACTAGTTCCAGTTACAAAATATGGGTAAAGAACTGTCTAGTGGTCTGGAACGAAAACGTTATTTAAATTCACCGAAGTTTGATCACAGTTTTCACCGCAGACCTCTCTGCAATCTTGCTGAGAGGATAAGGTCTGTGTAATATTCTTTTGAAAACGGATAGCCTTATTATCAGACGGCTGGCCTAACTCCCTGCTGTTGTTGGTATTAATTCAAACTGCTCTCACACCCTTGTCAGCACTTCTCCCACGGACTCTCTGCTAATCGTGTCTATGGTGTTTATCGAAAGCCTGAAGGTTTCATGGGTTTGTGACTCCGTGAAGCTTTTTTCCCTCCCAGCTTTCCGTTGACATATCTCAGAAGGAAGCATTTGCCTCTGTATTGATTCCTCTATTTCAGTGTGTACTCAGCTGCATCCAGCAGATTAAATTTGTAGGAGTGTTGGGCTTGACCGGGATTCTGTATTTTTCCTTGGAGCAGAAAGATATCGGAATGTCTGGACGATACAGTTAGTGCTCTGGGAGTTGAACTGTCGGGCTGTTACTCGTACAGTTTTGAAAAACTCTTCCTTTAGATGCACCAACAGGAAGAACAAGAATTGTTTCAATGTTCTCATTTCACTCTGAAAAGAACATTGAGGCGCAGGAGCCTTGACAGCTCGATTCAAAGAAGGCATAGTTTCCGGCGAGAATGTTTTCTCGGGAAGTCAAATAGTTGTGTGCTTTTCCTCCCAGCTACACTCACACAGAAATCCGAGCAATGCTTTTTTTCTTAGCTGCAAGTCTGTACAAAGTCAAACTTCGATGAGCCAGTCTGGTGACGCGTTTGACCCTAAGACAAAGATATACTATCAACAAGTTCCTGGGTCACATATAAACATCACAAAAAAGACTCTAAAGGCATAGAAAGGTGCACCAAAACGAGAGTGCAAAAAATATGGTCGGCAGCCAAAGATCATTGCCTGGTGGGATGGATCGAGCTGAACAGTTGGAATGGTCACTCTATGTATTGCGTGCCGATAGAAAGTGCGGCGTGAAGAGTGTGAGTGTGAGTGTGAGTTAATATCCTGTCTTTGATGCAAGTATTTCCTGTGTATCTGAATTCTTTATATGGCCAAGTGTTTTCCACGATCTGCCTGCCGTGTTTCGCGCCCACCATATGTCACACAAACATTGATTAGTTTCTTTGAACTGTATTCAAAAATCAAGTAATTCATAACAGTAACAATTAACAGAGGACATTCCTTCCATGGTTGTCTCGTCTTCACTAACGGCCGTTATTCTCCAACCTTCTAGCTCGCGTTTGCCAGATTTGACGTCATTCTAATTATTACACATATCTGAGGTCAAGATTTAAGGAAATTCTTACCCCACGCTACCCATAGTTGATGACTCGGCGAAAAAAAGCCAAACAAACGGGCTCACCAGTGTTTTGGTAATATCGCGGAAGTAATATACTCTTGTAGTTTCTTAACGCAGCAGGGGTTTTCCTTATGAGTTTACACGACTAGGAAAGGTTTTCTGCAGACACTCTTGTTACTTCCCCCTTCGTCTTCCACATTACCCTTTACCACCCCCTCCACTTCTTTCGCTATCCTAAGACAATCTTCGTTTTCGACTTCATCCTGAGATAACTGTCGTCGCTGAACCCTTAACAAACGACTCAATTATGCCTGGCGCACACCACTCGACTGTTCCGAAGGAAAACAGGAGCTAGGCCTACCACCCGTAACAAGCTTATTTGCCATAAAGCTCTGCAAAATATAATCAAATCTTCAGGAAGACAAAAATAAAAATCTCTAAAGTATCTTGGAGGAGAATGAAATTGTGGCTGTTGAGGAAGAGGAAGGCCATCTTTCGTTCAATGGGGAAGCAACTTTTGCTGGCGACGGCAGTAGTTATTTGCCACTGCTTTCGTTCAACTTTTGCAGGATCGTGTGAGTCCTGCTTTAGAAGACCTTCGCCTGGCATCTCCGCCACGCCTCCCAAAACCAGGGCTGATCGAAGACGAACCAATAACTGCCAGAGCTGTTATATTCGAGTTCCGCGACAGCCCATCGGCTGCCTGTCCCATCTGACCGTACTTCACATGTCGGAAAAACTGTAGCTTTTCAATGAGGCTCCCACCGCGTAAAAAAATCTACCCGCTCCGCCAGCTGCCGAGAACTGTCCGAAGGAATGTCGATCTTGAATACTCATCGGTAATTCTGGAAACATCGGCATTGGTGGGGTGAAGGTCGAGGAGTGGGTAAGATAAAACCTCAGCAGAAGGACGCAAATGGGGGAGTGGGGGATGGGGGTGGGGCAGTACAGGAAGAATCCACAAAAGTGGAGAGACGTCTATATCGATATCACAGAGGGAGGGGGAAACATTCGATCCTTAAATCACCCGTGTATAAAACCAGCTCAAACCAGTGATGGATTGAAAAAAGGAGCTAATCAAAGCTTCGCCTCTTATTGTCTGGCGGTGTGTGGTTGGTTCGGGGTTTATTTATTTATTTTTTTGTTGGGGGGGGAGGGGGAATGACGGTGTGTCAGAAGCTTGGGTGGGGAGGAAGGAGGAGGGAATCACGGTGGGGATATGGGGTGATGGGGTGGGGAGGAAGGAGGAGGGAGCCCTATTACTAAACTGTGCTTTGCATTTAACATACCAAACTGATAAGTGCAGTAGGACGGTAGTGTAGGGGAAAGCAGCTGAATGTTCGGGGGCGTGGGGGTAGGCAGAGATCCAAATCCAAGCTTTAACCCGACATTTCCTTCAACTACTGCAGGATTCGAACTCATCACCTCGACACATGAGTCCGTTGGTCTACTACTAATTAATCCAGGTTTTCCGTACGCGAACCTACACAAGAGAACAGAAGCCTTACCTAAAACCAAACCCTAACCCTATCCCAAAGCCCCCCTCCCCCAATAAACAAATCGTTAGCTGCTATGGGTTTCGAACCTGCAGCTTCTTAACTGTAAAGCCCAATGTCTTGACCACACAGCAATCGATCACCACACATTGAGTTCTTCACTGTAGCTATAAGAAGTGACGCTGTGTAGAGGTTTGGCTTGTTTTGGAGAAAGTGTTTCCACTGGCGATGATTTCGCATTACATGGAAAACGGGGGGGGGGGGGCGAATGGGGGAGAGGAGGTGGTCTGGTTACGGCGCTGAACTGGTGGTGGCAGAGGCCGATTCTCCTGTCTTTTTCTGCGATGTGGGTGTGGTGGTGTGGCTGTGGTGGTTTGCTACTGTCACTGTCCCTGCTGGCTGTTTGTATTTTGGCTACTTATATTCTCTTTTTTGGTTAATGTTGAATACCCTGCTTCTTTTTTAAGCATTGACGTGTCGGAAACTGCTCGTATGATACGATGGTGAGAGACAATGGCCTTCAATTTTGAAATTGTTAAATATATTTTGCTTCGGGATGGCTATATGCCGCCTGGACTGTAAGCTCAAGTATGCGTTGCAAAATATCTTTTGGCGGGTTAAGGGTTGATTTCAGATTTAGTGTTAGTTTGTATTTGGTTAGTTCTTCTTTAAGACTACCCGTCTATTTACTATTTTAGTATTTAGGTTGCAATCTAACAGGGCCGTGCGGTGTGCTAGACCGATCACGAGAGCTACAGTTTAGTGGATTTTTGTTCATCATGTGGTATTTCCCATTTAATCTCATTCTGCTTATTCTTGAATAATTTGATCGAGTAGATCTGAATTCAATTAAAACAGTTACTTGATATTTTGTGTAGAAGTCATGGCTTGACCTATAACTATCTGTTGTGTGGTTAGCAGCCATGCGCATGCGCATGCGCGCCCTGGCTGGAGCGGAACTAGGGGAAAAAATTCGTTTCCGGTACTGGTGGTCTGTAGGGTGTATAGCTGGTATGCTGACTTTTCTCCAGTGGATTTACAATCAGGTCCCGTAGGTGGAGTCTCTCTCGCTCTTTCCCACCCCTTTACCTTTGTCTTCCTCCTCTCTCTTCACCTCTTGTCTCCCCTGTCCTCTACCTTGGGCTGCCATAGCATAGCAGTAACGCTTGCTTGCTGCCGATCCAGAGGGCTGTGGATTCGGATCTCGTGTCCCGCACGCGTACTTTCTCCTTATGTGACACCTGTCTACAGAACTGACCGTCGGGGGGTGGGGGTGGGGGAGTGGGTCCAGTAACTGCGGTTTTCTCCCCGTTCCTCTTTATAACAATATGCATAGTAAGCAGTATATTAGACGTATGGTATTTAGTGGAAAGACGCAAGACACATAAGTACAGCACATTCTATAGTTGACAGGGCTGGGAATTGACCTACAACGCACTCAAACAGCCTGCCTATTGCCACTTTGAGCTACTCGCACTCAGTCACACAAGTACATTGACAACATAACCCAAACTACAGCAGTCAGGAGGGCCCAGCTGGCCATGGGAACCTGACCCTTAGTCCTTAGTTTAGGGGGTATAAAGAGGCTGGCACGACCAGGGCGGAGGCTTTTTGGGGTTCTTCTTTTGGCTTGCTGCGGCTTTTCGGATTCTGGCTATTCGCATTTGGCTTCTGTTAGACTTTTGAAGGATGGATTGGCCGGAGTTACAAAATTGGAGAAAGATATGGAGACAGTAACACTGAGTGTGTTGAATAAAAAGCACTGAATTACAAAGTATTTGTGGACTTCTGTATTTGTGGTGCGCGTGAAACCGCCCACGGAAACAATTCTTCGTGGTGCCGCTCGACATAATGTAACATCTTCTTCCAGCACCCTTCCCCCTCCTCCCCCCGTTACGAGATAACCGTTGTTGCTGACATTCTGACTTACTGATGTTCCGCAATAAATAAAAGCTCTCACTCCATCTCTCTTTCCCTGCCTATGTCCTCTTTTTTATCTATCCCCCACCCACCCCCCCTCTCTCTCTCTCTCTCGTTGACGCACACATACTCACCATTCCACAACCAACCACCCCCTCGGCTGCTTGCATCCTGTAACTTAAGTTTTATTAACTATTTTTAAACTCGAACCCTTCTCATTAGTCTCTGTAAGTCATTATAATCTTTATGTGTGCGGTAAACACGGCGATGTCAGATCGACTGCGTTAGACCTAGTGGCGACGACAGCGGCGATGGGAGGAGCAGCACTTTACGTTTCATCGCCTAAGATGCCAGAAGGGAAGCCCTTCATTCCAGAAGAGCCGAGAATCAGTTAACCGTCTTTCATGTTTCATGTTATCTATTCCGGACATTTTTCGATAGGAGGAACAGCGTACCTCTGTCGTAGGTCTGAAAGCTCTGTTAATTAAATTCCATGATCATCAGGCTACAGTGAGCACCCATGATCTCCATTAGTGCCTCAACTGATTGTTAATTAATCTGAGGTGGACTCTGTCAAACAAAACTAATGAATAATTCGTCCAGTTAATCATAGATATTATTTTAGCAAAGAATCTTTGGTTTTAGTGTGTGTGTGAGAGAGAGAGAGAGAGAGAGAGCATGTGTACGTGCGTGGGGGTGAGCAACCAGACACAAATCTTCATACCAGGTCAGCAAGTGCGATTCTCTTGAAGAAAACACTGTATCACAATCATCCCTCCATGAAGGAATGCGTTGTTTTATAGTAGTCACCCTCATCCCGGTGAATTAAGGGGGTGTTATTTTGTAACAGTCAACCTTACCACAAATTTAAAAAAGACATTTTATTGCGGGTCATTCAACCAGGCATTGAACTTTTATTTTACAGTAGACTCCCAGTATGTAGCCTATATTAAACTAATTTTATATCCACCACTCCCCGAACTTCCCTTCAATGCTTACGTTTTGTAGGGTACAATACGATACAAACTACAATACAATCTTACTAATATCTAACTGTAGTTGACATCTCCTTTTTTTTAGCGGACAACAATAACCGAAATCTTATTCAGAAAGTCTGAGGCAGCAAATAGGACGAAAGGCGACAAATTGGTAAATGAAGGTACAAGAAACACGCAATGGGTTACGATAATTAATGAATTTAATGTGTGACTTTTAATAGGGTTACGGGTCCTTATTAGAAAGGGGTCGGCCTAAGGTTTCAGAATCTTGTCACATTGCCGCTCCCTACCCCCTGGGCCCCCTCAAGGAAACAAATGAAGAAAGGCAATTTCGTTATCTCTTCCGGAATTTATCTCGTGCTGAACGGTAGGGGTGGTTGGAGTCCCTCGAGAAGCGAGGAAAGAAAACAATAGACAGGATGCAGGAAATCTTGTCCAGGCCTCGCACTGAAATGCACTTTATTAACAGGCTTCTTCGACTGGCCTGACTTGCAAAGTAATGTTCTCGTTGAGAAAACACTTCGTGATGTTCGTAGTAAAAAGTAGACCCATCGGCAGACTGTGCCCTTTTCCCAGATTGCCGAGGGGAGGGGAAGGATGTGAGTGGGACCCTGAAATCTTTGGCTAGCCTGGGGCTGGACAATGGGATGACCTTAGCATTGGAAAGTAAACTTTGCAAACTTATTTTTGTGTACAAAGGTTGCCGATGCAGCTTTAAGTCAGTGAGCACATGAATACGTAAAGTTGACATTACTTTTATTCAGATTTTGCTCTCAGCACTTGTCAAGCTGTTGTGCACTGCACAGCTCATCACAATAGAGGAGTTCGACTTCGTTTAGGTTTTGCTTACCGCGACTATGATATGTTTACTAGCCAAGACTGCACAAGACGCCATGCTGGCTGTTGTAAAACAGAGCACCACAGCCCTGGCCCTTTCAAACTTCATTTCTAATGACTTTAAAAGGGGAACTGGTTGACATCCTTTGCAAAAAAAGTATAAATACATTTGACTGGTACGTTATACTGCATTTATTGCTAGCCAACATGGCGTCTATAACCCCTCTATAGCAGATTTGATAAATGAAATCGACCGGATTCGTTCCACTTATCGACAAGAGACCTGCTCGGGAAAAAATCCCCCTCCCCCGTCCATCACGCAATCCTTCTTTAGATCAGCACACCAGTTTGTTTCTAATGGCAGCCTCATTTGGTTAGAAAATTTTACCTACACGCCTTCCCCCCCCCCCACCAATTCTCCAGAAACCAAACAGCCCGACATACTACCCATGTGTCGATTGATTACAGACCGACAACTGCATTTGAATAAATGCCTAAGCCTGCAACTTAACCCCCACAGCTATATCCCTTTTGTCGATTGTTGAAACGGGTCCTGTAGGCACGAAGCAAAATGTGCACGTGAGAGTCTGCGGAAGACGGACAGCGTGCTTGCTGAAATTCATCCCAGGTAATCAAAGCCTCCTGATCGCACGTGGCAGTGTTGTCACCTAATTGTGACAGTTGCCGATATATGCAACCGTAACATAAACTTCTCTAGCATTCACCAAGAATAAGTTAAGGGTTCCTCGTCGGTGGTTCAAGTATGTCAAGTATGGCGATGTGTAACCAAACAGAAACAGCGAACTGAATCAGCTCACGTGCTCACTGCAAACATTAATTGCCAGCTTATTGCTGTGTGTGAGGAAAGTTTGCATGAAAAGGTTTGCGCAAAAGGGTTTTATAAATTCCTACTTCGCGGACACACAGTGGCCATTGCCACGAGTGAGTCGCTCTTGGCTCGTCACACAGACTGCTGCAGATACCTATATAATTAAGAGTAGTACTGTTGCAGCCTGTAAGGCCACACGAATCCTCTCTCAGTCCCAACCGTCAGCCCCCCCCCCCCAACACACACGCACAGATGCACGCACGTACACAACCGCCGAGCCGACTTACCGCTCTTTCCTGGCGTCCATATCGCACAGTGCATGGTGATATCCCAACTCGTGAACCAAATCTCGCGTTACTAACCCTGATCAATCAGCAGTGTCCGACCAGCGCCCAACAACAAAACAAGCGACCAGCTGCGCTCGTCGTTGTGATGTGGTGGAGGGTCTGGGGAGGACGAGGAAGGGGGAGGATGTCCACAGGGAGGTAGGGAACACCATGAATATTGAGACGGGCGGGAGCAGATGCCCTTTAAGGCAGGAAAATTTGGTTTCATCGATTTCAGCCATTGGTAGCCTTGACGTGTCGGAAACTGCTCGTGCGATACGATGGTCAGAGTTTTAGGTGCAAGATGTATGTCTTTCATCAGAGGATTCCTTCTGGGGAATAGAGAGGAACTGAGCTTTGCTAAAATACCGAAGGACTTAAATTACAGCACATCATCCTGTTGGCTACTTTATAGGTCAGTTAGTGTGCCCTTTGTGATGGTACAGATCGACACCAATCAGAATTGAATATCCATGCTCAGATTACCAATGCTGACCCAACTGATCTCAAAGATATTCTCATAGGTGACGGACAAACACGAAAAGACTGAGCGAAACATAAACAGTGAGCCTGAACTAACACGGGCATTCGCGAGAACTGGATAGAATGCACTGTGACACAGACACTATAAACTGCGATTGTCATTCAAAGATACAACGGCAGCAAGAAATAAAAAGGAAAGAAGGAAAGAAAAAGGAGAGGAAAGACGGACGAACTGGATTGTGCAACAGTGCAGGATGATTTTGAAAAGCCAGAAATACGGCTGCTGTTTGCAAGCGGGAGGCAAAAGAAAGTATCAGACAGGTTATAAGGGAGTCAGATGCAAAGCTCGCGCCAAACTGGACAGCGCGTTCTTGGGAGTCTTTTAGCCTCCCGATGCCAATGTAGCGCCTCAACGGCTGATTTACTTGTGTGACTCTTCTGCACTCTGCAAGTGTTTCATTTATTGTAAGGTGAGGTCATCGGTTCAATTGGCTCCAAGCAAAAACAAAAAACAAAACAAAGTTAAGCGATCTGATCATTCGACTTCGTTAAAGTCCTCAACCGCTTTCGTTGCAGTTTTTCGAATAAAAACAGCAGTATCACTCGATCGTCAAATCTTATGAAAAAATGTGATTTCATATTTACTGGATCAGATCTTTTGTGAAGAGCAAACTTTCGCTAGACATCCCATTAAAATGAAGCTGGGGCGGAAGGTACATCCAGATCAAAGCTAAATTAAAGTTTTGTTACAGAGCTTGGAAATTGTTCGATTTTTATAAGCGTTCTCATTGAAATTTGACGAACAGTGTGAGCTCGCCTTGACACTGTGGTCTTGCACTGCGTGTCACACCATGCACGCTCCACACTGGCTGTCTACATTCCAGTAGGTCCCATGACATCAATGCATAAGCTATGGTGCTTATTTAAAATTTGGTTACATTTTTTGTACTCATTATACCAGTTTACAAGTAGAAACAGAAGTCTATTATTCCCTCCACACAACACACAGACATACAACCATACATCCCTTCCTCCATATATACATCTATACATTGACATGATGTAACACCACCTCGCGATTACTGACCTAAAGAAGAAAATGAGACTGACTTTAAGACTGAAAATCACAAGCACTTCATTGCCCGAAAGTATGCATTTACGCACAGGTGGAACACGCATATACCATGCGTAAATGTAACATTCGAAATACACTGGTATCTCCTCTCGGATTGTAAACGCATATCCTTTCGGGCTACGCGTGGTTCGGAAAGACTAACACGCATGAGCAGGAGAGAAAGAAAGAACAGAGAAAAGATGACTTTTCCGCCTCTCCAAACACCAGTAAAGTCCTGTATGCATTTGCCAGATTAAACGGCTGTACCCTGGATGGCTTCTATTTACTGTCCCCCACCCTCCCCACCATGGGAATTTCGGTCCCCGTCTAACTTAATGGAAGAGAGATTGCACGCGACCGGTCCAAACGGGAAGAGAATTGCTCAAACGCCACGAGTTCGTGGCTGGTGATCGGACAGCAACTAAACCAGGCTACTGCAGACAGGTCCCTTAGTGCCAGACCTTTGCTGGACAGCGGCAAGATTAGAGGCCGGGTAACAGCTGAGGAAATGATGGAAGGTGGAGCGAAAGCAACGAACCATGCCGTCATAAAAGGCAGGCAACAGCAAGAGATAAAATGGGAATCACAAGATGTGCACATTGGTGTGGGGTAGAAGGTAGAAAGACGGACAGAGTGATGACTGACAGACTGACGACTGTCGTTTTCTCGCACGCGCTGTACCTATAGTATCTGTTTGTTCCGCGGTCCTTGTGAATCTCAGAAGAAGGAACTTACAGTCTTCAACATACTCTCGTTTTTTCGTTATAATTTAATACAGTACACATCCCGAGCAAAATTTGCCTTCCCATGATAAATCTACATTATGTGTGTGCGCGCGCGCACACGCACAATCTTAGAATAAACATTGGAATGCGAAATGCAGTCGTATGGATATGAGCGATCGAGATGGCAAAGGTTACCATATATTGATCTAAGCTGCCGTTTGCATAAGTACTTGGACCCTGCATAGCCACAGACAGTAATCTTTCTCAATTTGTCAGACGTATACGTGTTTGGCGTTGGGCCTTTCTCCGCACTTACTGTCTGGACAGACACCGACATTAGCTAGACAGAGGAAAACAATCAGCGGCTAAATCTCGACGCCGAGTGGTCATCGGAGCGTTGCTTTTTGCCGAGGGTGCCTTACAAAATGGAGCCGGAACAGGCTGGCTAGAATCTATATAGTTTTGCTGTCTACTTTGTCTAAAACTGAAAAATGGAGAGGCTGCACAAAGTCATAAGTCTCAGATTCTTTTGCTTTCTGTCCCACTAACCTCACTAACCGACAGAGTGGGACCGGAAGCGTGACTGCCAGAATAAGAGGCATTCAAACACCAAATACAGATGGTCTGATCTGCAACAGCAATCCCAGCCCTCCACGCGTAGATCGGCGTCATGCAGCGATTGGCTGGCATGACGCAAGAATCCGGTGCCAGACAGGCTTCGGGGTATCGCAAGAAGTTAGCCTAGCTATTCCTGAAAAGAGGCAAAACGTCAGGCGATATGCAATCCGAAACAAAATGCATGCAGTCTACTGATCCTTCTAGAACCAAGTCAACTGGGAAGAAGAATTAAAAGAAAGGGAAGTCGGTCTAATGGCGAGATAATTATGACTGACACTTTACCATCGATCTCAGGCTTCAAACCACCAACAGATGGGCGACGCATCTGGTCGCGAATACACAGGTGCAACTTCTCCCCCTCCTCCCCCCACACACACACTCCCAGCTCAAAAAGACCGAAACCAGACAGAGGCGGGGTAGGGATGGCGATCGAAACACAGGCGCAGGAAAACTCACACTCGATCATCAAGTGCGCTTTCTGTCAACAAACAACAAAAACAACCCGATAAAACGAAAAGCCAAATAAAATACACGAATTCTCGCGATTCTCGGCCCTGGCTGGAACGCTCAAAATCTTTCCCTCGGAATTCACCTATTGAAATGGTCAACAAACACCAACAGCTACAACAAAGTGAGAAATTCGTAAGCTCTAATAATTCACACTTATGGGTTATGACAAAGGCGAAATTTTGATAACCAAACAACAACAAAAAAACCTCACCCCTTCCCCCCCCCAAAAAAAACCCAGGGAACGTCTGTGCTGGTACAGAGCTATAGACTATAGTGAGACAGACTGATAGGTTACTGGGATGGGCTGCATGTACGTTCGTAGCTGGTCTTGGGGTCACAAGAGAGGTCTTAAGGCCCAATCGCCCCGTGTATTTTACGTGTGGACAGGGGATAAGAACGCTCATGCAAGCCACCCTTGGTTCGAATCCAATGTACAGGTAACACGTCAAACCTGCCGCCTTCGCGTTTCTCAAAGAGTGATATATGGGAAGCAACTCCGGTCTCTTTACAGGAATCGCCGTTCCTGTTCCGACAGAGGGCGAACGAGCGGCACGCAACTCGCAACTACAAGCATGACTGGGGGACCGGCGATTATTGTTTTGAGTAAGTATCAGTCTATTTAGGCTGACTTTCGGCAGTTTCTTAGTATTTTCGGAAAAACTTATAAGTTAACCTATCTGTTTCAGACCAAAACACCCGACGGGAATCCGGTCGGAAGGTTCAACTTGGCAACATAGCCGCAGGAAAAGTAAGTCGCGTGGTCCATAGAGATACTGAGAATGATCGGCGCATGTTCTAGAACACCGTGTCGGAAGCCTGTGGGCACGCATATCAGTGGGCTAAATAGGCTTTGTGGAAGAAAGAAAAACTATCTTTCAGAAATTCGCACTAGCTGTTTAGACAAGAGGTCCGAACAATGCAGCGATAGCGTCAAGTGAGACGGCTCGCGAGAGAATCGTATTATTATAATTATGCTAGTATACTACGTACTACTCTACTGTACGTTTCCTTGGTTATGTCAGGATTTATACTCCTTTGCGGCTAGCTAATGCAGCGGAATGAAATTTCAGGACAGAAAGACTGAAGGAATAATGGTCTGTCATCTTGGACTTAACGTTCGATCTGTAAACAAAAACCTGTAGTGTTTTCGTAATTCATTGAGAATTGCGTATCTCACTATCTGTGTAAGTGGGAGAATACGTCTGAAAAAGGCCCCGTTCCTTGATGTCAACAAATTCGGAATTGTGCATGGTGGACAGCAAGCCTACTGCCAAACGATGTGCTGTTGGCCGTAGCTTGCATTACGACCATGTGCATACAACGTTCTCTTTTTTTTTTAACATGTATTACAGCCCCATAAATCAATGGTCAGCTTCTGCCAAAGCTGTGGGCATCAAAACACAAAATAGATCATATGGAAGAGCCGAATCTTTTTAATTTTAATTATCTCTGCGCCCACCAGCTGGCCATACGCCATCTAACACTACGACAAGCTTATTCTACAGACGAGGGTGTATTTTGTGTTGTTAAGAGATCACACTGGGAATGGGATAAAAGTGATAAAACTGTTTCTCCCATTCCCACTAATCCCTGTATACAGTGCATCTGGAAGTTTTTTTTAAACCAAAGGTCGGTATGACCCCCTGAAATCCGAGGGTCATTTTATGAAAAAAAGCAGGGAACACCCTGCAGATCTCCATGCCATTTTTGAATTTTTGTACTTAAATTACCTTTGTACATTTAGGAGCTCAGTATATCTGCATCACCATACTCCAGTACATCACCATACCCCAGTACATCAACATACTCCAATACATCAAAATCCACCAGTATATCAACATACCCCAGTATATTCTGTTACCATTGTTTGCGTTTGTTTCCTGATGCTGTGGTTTCGTAATTTATTTTTCCAAGAATTTCAGTAAGATCAAATAAACAAGGCAACAAGAACATACAATCTCTGTAATGTGACACATATTTACTTAGTTTTGTAGTTTTGCAGTACCAGCTTAAGATCGTCATCGAAGAAAAGTATGAACTTCAGATCTTTCTATAATAGTTAACTGTGATCTAGAAGAGACTTAACTGATATAAAGTTTGCCCTTAGAATGTTTGGTTTTCCCCAAAACTGTGTTTTTATTGCGAGGAAGTGGTAGGCCTCTCGTGGTCTTTTTAAAATGCTATGTACAGCAACCCATAAGGATCAACATCATCAGCATCGTCTGATTTCTTTTAATCAAGAACAAATGAGGACAGAGCGCTGTGAAAAGCTGTCAAGAAACTTCATACACAGTGTTACTTTCTGGGAGGCTGAAACGCCCATTTCTTTGATGTTTGTAATGGAAAACACTAGAATTTCACAAAACAATGGAGCAGGATGTAGGTTTGCTTGTCCAGCATATGGAGCAGCATGTAGGTTTGGTTGTCTGCCTAATTTGCATACCATGTGATGCACACATTAACAGAGCATAATATTTTATGTATTTTGTTCAAGACAAAGTCAAAGCTATCCCGATGGCTTAAAGTATTCCACTAGAAAAGTTATTTCAGTCCCTAAATAAATTGTTTCAGTGCTCGTTGACAGTTTGAATGGCTGCCTCCACACTGTTTTATACTTGGCTCAAAGATTGAAGATGTACCAGTCCAAATCGCTAAGCTTCTTTAGCTCTTTTCTTAAGCCAACGGACATTTATATCTTGCAGACCCAATTTTCTGTGTATTTTGGTAAACATGTACTCATGTAGATTTATTTTCTGTTCCAGACTATTGCAGACGTTATTCGAACATGTTTGGGACCAAAGTCTATGCTGAAGGTAAGCCATCACCATTGTTGACACCAGCCTATTTAAAAAAAAACAAAAAAACTCCCCACTGTTTAGACAGAAATAAAATACAGCAAATTAAACCTTCAAATCGAGTGTCAGAGGAGTAGTAGAGAGACTAATGCTGATCTGTTGCAGTGATTATGTATCATTTTTAGATTAAGATTATGGAAGTTTTTTTTTAAAGGTACAGCTCTATAGCTTGGGGGCGATCAGATGCTTTAGCAAACCAGAAGTGTTGTATATATTACACCCCCTTGTGTTATCTGCTCGGTTCAGGTTCAGTTCCAGCACTGGCAGTCACTCGGTTACCTCTGTTTTTGTGAGACAAAGAGAAAAGTTGTAGGGGAACAGTTTTGAGTGAACTGATTGTATTGTGCACATCAAAAGTTGACATCACCAATTATTTTTAAATGTGATGCATTTGTGGTTCTCTACAAACTCCCCTTCCATGTTTTAGTCTCTTTCATATATACAGCAGGAAGCAGGTGGGTTTCTGGCCCTGTTGTTAGATATTGGTTAAGTCTTAAGTACAACTGTGTCGTTGCAGATGTTGATGGACCCCATGGGTGGCATTGTTATGACAAACGATGGCAATGCCATTTTGAGGGAGGTGAGTTGCAGTTTTTTCACCATTTCAAGGCATGTCCCTTGGTGTGACCTGCAAGCATTCTGATATTTCGAAAATAAAAACCTGACATCGCCTGTTGAACACTGTAAACGGTGTCACCAAACTTCATGACTTCATATAACTATGTTGGTCTATGTCTTCAGTAGAGTTATCTGTGTGTGTGTGTGTGTGGTGGGGGTCGGGGGGATTTTAGAGGGACAGTGCTTCCATCTCATGATTTTGCACAGCAGGGGAAGCGAGGGGTCCTGTTACTAAGTTGTGCACTGAAAAATCCACCAAACTGATGGCTGCAATAAGTTGACTAGTGCTGACTGGCGGCTTAATCTTTCGGGGGGGGGGGGGTTGAGCGAGACTGTGAGCATATCTTGGGTATATCAGCATATGGTCTGTGTGTAAAGTATTCTTTGATTGCTTATTGCATCATTCTGAAGTCATGAGCTGCCTTAAAACAGGAAGGAGAGCAAGCTATCTGAGCACTGTAGGTTAATCTTAATCCAACTCAGTTTTAAACCTTACTGTTTGTTTTGCTCAAGATCAATGTCCAGCATCCAGCAGCCAAATCCATGATCGAGGTGGCGCGTACGCAAGATGAAGAGACCGGCGATGGCACCAAGTCTGTCATCATTCTAGGCAAGTGTCAGCACAGGAACATTATAAACACTGTGTTGGGCATCTGTCCTTATGAACTTACTAATATCTGCTCCCTGCTCTTCTTCTCTGTTTCTAACATTTGACATTCCATCGGTCACCAAAAAAATGACAAATGTTTGTTTGCTAACACTATTTTCTTCCTTAAACCTTTTTTAATGTAAGGGTTTATCAAGTGTGTCTGGTAATGATGCAGTTCGAGCAGTGTGTGTGTGTGTGTAAAGACAATGTGGTACATGACAAGAGTCGGACTGGGTATGACCTCTCAAACACTGTGCAGCTGGGGAAGTGCTGGCAGTGGCCGAGCAATTCTTGGAGCAGCAGATGCATCCAACAGTGATCATCGCTGCATACAGACAAGCTCTGGAAGACAGCCTTGAGATCCTTCGATCAAAAATCTGGTCAGTCTGAAATCCAGAGTCCACAGTCTCGCCCATCCTGACCATAAGTACAGTTTTGCATTCCTGAGTATCTGGTCTGCTTCACAATGTGTGCTCTAAGATGCAAGGGCTGCTTGCTGTTTAAGCAACCCCAGTTACTCTGATATCAGTTTTAAAGTTAAAAGGAGTCGGCAAAATTCTGTGAAAAATGAGGTCATCTTTGATGTATAATAAAGCTGAAAAGAGACTTCATAGAGCTACCGATTAAAAACGTTTATCCATCCAAAAAGTTCTGAAAGGATCATATTTCCTACATAAGTTAAATATAAGTGAATTGTAGATGCAAGATGATTTCTTAAGCAGATTGTAATTATTGATGTGACCACTCATTATGATTTACAGTTTTCCTGTAGACACATCTGACAGATCCCAGATGCTGAAGATTGTAAAGAGCTGTTTGGGCACCAAATTCTTAAGCAAGTGGTAAGTTGTGGCATACATATCAACTTTGACAAAAATAGATTGGCAGGACAGACAAAACATTTTAGCTGATACCATATTAACTAAATGAAGGATATGCAAATTGATTAAAACTTTTTTGGAATAGGATGGATCTGGGATGCCAGATAGCTTTGGATGCCACATCAACTGTTGCAGTGGAGGAAGATGGCCGACGAGAGATTGACATCAAACGCTATGCCAAAGTGGAAAAGGCAGGTGGCTTGGGCTTTATTTTTCATGGCAGGTACCTTGGTTGACCTCTAAGAACCCTTATCCAAACAATTATCAATTAGCATGTCTGTACATAAGAGTGCATAGGCAGTATAATATTAAAACGTAGTCCTGTCTTGCCTCCTGCTGCATCTGTGCAGAAGCTATTGCAAGACTCGGTGACTGCATCCAGCTCTATGTTCACATTGGTTATTCCAGCCTCTGTTCTCTGAAGTCCAACCTTTACAGTGGTGGTATTTTAAAACTACCTTGGTGCTCATCTTTTCAGATACCTGGAGGAACTATTGATGAATCGGAGGTTCTTCAAGGTATTATGATCAACAAAGATGTTACGCATCCAAAAATGCGCAGGTGAGTCACAGCTCGTCACAGTTGGAGATTTCAGATAGAAAAAATCACTCGTTTGAATGGTTATGTAATTCTTTTGGGGCTTCTTCAGTTGCTGTTATTCAAAGATGTTCTTAAAAATACAGTCTGTCTTGGTTTTTTAAAGTTATTCTGTGTTGGTTAAACAGTAAACCTTCAAGCCTTGCAGATACCTTAAAGCTCTGAAGATTTTGTGGTTGAGCATAAACCTAGTATTGGCAACAATTTTTCCGCAAAATTTGTCTTTTCTGAAAGAATTTTTGACTCAGCACAAATTGGTTTGAGTTTTGAACATCAGTTACAGTTAAGAAAGTCATAGGTATTCTCGAAGGTCTTGATTTTATTTTAAATGGGCGAGAAAAAATCCCTTGCTCACTAATCCTACACAAACTGAAAGTTGCAGCACAAGTTACATGTCTAAACAATATGAATTCAATTTTGGGTCTCTTGTCAAAAGTCTACAGTGAAAGCAAAATAGCACGAAAAAGACTTCTGAAAATATCATGACATTTTAAACGTATTTCAGAGATGAATCTAGGATGAAGCCTTGCAGGATTCCAGCAACATTTTTAATAAGAATGCATAATTTTAAGTTCAGGGCAGGTGTGAGCCAGCCAAAATATCAAAATGGTTATGGAACTGGCAGCACACTATGGGAAGAATAAACATTTAGTCTTTCAACAGAATTTAGTTCTTTGATGGTGGGTGCTGTATAAAGTCCGAAGCTGATGTGTGTACAGTGTACTGCTAGAGACAAAATGGTAGCTTGTTTGGTGTGGGACTCGAGTAATACAACTTTCTTCTGTTTACAAGTTTACATTGCCTCCTTGTGTTTTGAACAGACCTAACTGGTAAAAAAAAATCGTTGCCTCAAACACAAAGTGTATGCACTCTATGCTTGTTTGGGCCTGGAAAAAACAATCCTTAAAAACAGAACATGAAACATGTTTGCTATCCCTGTTTTCTAATGTACTGACGTAGCCAAAAAGAATGCAGTGTGGTTTAATTTCCTCATTTGACTGTGGTAGCTGTTGCGTACAGGTATGCCAAAGAGATCAAGAACGAATGTTGTTGCAGACTCTAAACAAGCACAGCGTGCAAATGTTTTGAGTTTCGTTTAAAATAAACCCTGTTTGATCCCCTGCACGCTTTAAAAATTTACAAACAATAAATTGTTGTAAGCCCTGTTTGATAAACCATAGCTTTGAAACATTGAGGTTTTTCTGTGTTTTCCAGACGTATAGAAAACCCTCGCATTCTGCTCCTGGATTGTAACCTGGAGTACAAGAAGGGTGAGAGTGTGGTATGTTGAGCTATTCAGATTTGCTGTTAGATGCAGTTAGATGTAATGCTGAGCTTTAGTTTTGGGTGGTGTTGGACATAAATGAGCCTATCAGCCCTGGGACCCCCACCTTGCAGGATTTTGAGTAGCACCCATGCATGTAGATAGATCACAAAGAGGATGGTTTTGCATGTGCAAGTGAATGCATGTGTGTGTTCATTGTAAACTATGTGTATCTAAGTATTTATGTTTGTTTTGGGTTTTATTTTCAGACAAATATTGAAATCACGAAAGAAGAAGATTTCGCGTAAGTTTAATTTTAAGTTAAGATAGATGGAGAACACCATATGATAAGAAAATAACTTGCTTGCATTGTTGCTAATTAAAGACTTAAAGGTGTATCTTCTAACACTTTTTTTTTAATCTGTAAAAACTTGAGAGATTTTATTCTTGATTTTATTCATAACAGACGAATTCTCAGAATGGAGGAGGAGTTTATTCAGAAGATGTGTGATGAGATCATTGCACTAAAACCAGATCTCGTCATCACTGAGAAGGGTGTGTCTGATCTTGCTCAACACTTCCTCGTCAAAGCTAACATTTCTGTAATCCGGCGTGTCAGGAAGACTGACAACAACCGCATTGCGAGGTGAGAAAAGAAGTAGTGAAAATAATTCAAAATAACCATGTTTTACATGAAAATCTTGAAGTTGGAATGATGCAGTTTTTACTTTCGTTCTCCTGAAAATTATCTGTTGATGAAAGCTTGACCTGACCAACTGTTCATTTTGTTCAAACAATTTTCTCTGGCCATAGTATTGTCTAACCAATCACTATATCAGTTTTCTGCTAGCATGATAGTGCTGTGACTGCACTGCTAGCAGGTATAAATAGGATGCCACAGTGGATGTTGGGGCAGCCTGTAGCATAGCAGTAACGCATACTTACCACAAATACAGAGGGTTGGGGTTCAGAACTTGTGGCTGGCACATACTTTCTATGCATACGGCACCTGATTACAGGGCTGGTCATTAGGGGGTTTCTCAGGCATTCTGGTTTCATCCCCCATCCTCCTCCTCTGCCCTGCTACCCCAGTCATGATACAGCCTTCATTGCCGACTTGATTTTAAAAAATAAACCAGCTAGCCGCAATGGATGAAAAGTTTATGTGTTTAGTGTTTTGCAATTTCCCAAAGGGATGAAGGCGATGATGCCCTAAGATTGGTGAGTTGGCTATCTCAGAAGGAAATTATATCCTTGTAGGGTTAAACTTATACTTTGGGGAGTTGGGGGTGTCGTATTACTGATCTGTGATGTAATGAAGCGTCAAGCAAAGTTAATAGCTGCATTGAGTTACCAAACTGGTCAAGCATCTCACTTTCAGTCCAGGATAAAAATAGATGTACAAAAGTTACAAGGAACGTGCATATGGTGTACACATTTTCGTAAAAGCTAGCACAAGCTCTGCATTAATCCAAGTCCTCCCGCCTCCTGTGTGGTAGGTCAGGGCTGTTATCCCTTCGGTGTTTTCCATACTCTTACTCATCACTGGGGGCTAAATAGCTTTGTGAATAGACATGGGACTCATGTCGATAAAGTTGCAGGTTTTAGTGCAGCAGTGTGCAAGGATATATCCTGGAGTTGAATATTGAACCAGCTATTAGAGGACTTCTCCAAAACTTTAAACTGCCTGCCTGCACTGACCATCTGAACCGTAAAAGACAAATTTGTTGAAGCACTTTTCCTCTAAAACATCTACAGAGACAGCATCTGGCCCCTTTTATCATGTGGCCTTATGATCCCTAACTTTACTCCAGTTAGTGGCTGGTGGCCTGAAGTGACAGCAAGATGCCATCCGAGGTTCTGTGAATTCAGTAATGTAACAGCAAGTGGTCCATATTCTGACCGACTTACCTACTCTTTGGTATTCAGATTAATGTATGCTTAATGCAATTTTCATGATTTTATGCTTTTTAACCACTTGTTCTGTTTTCAAGGGCTGTTGGGGCAACAATTGCCAACAGGACAGATGAGTTGAAAGAAGAAGACATAGGAACTGGCTGTGGGTTATTTGAAGTTCGCAAGATTGGCGATGAGTAAGTGTGCAGAATAGTTTTTCGCTTATATTCTTTTGACATGATTGATTTCCTGTATTGCTTAAAAAGTTAAAGAGGAAAGTTAGATGTGGAATAGTCTTGATAAAGAGTGTTTGGCATTTGTTTTATTTTACAGCTACTTTGCATTTCTCATTGAATGCAAAAACCCCAAAGCCTGCACAATTCTGCTGCGTGGTGCCAGTAAAGATGTACTAAATGAAGTGGAGCGTAACCTTCAGGATGCCATGAATGTTGCCCGCAATGTCATGATCGATCCTTTCCTTCTGCCAGGTGGTGGCGCCACTGAGATGGCTCTCGCACATGTACGTTCTGTTCTAAAGAAACTGACAGTTGTTTTGTGTCATGTCAAAGCTGTGAATGCATTAAATAGACATCTAATTTGACTTTATGCATGGACAGAGGGTAGGATTTAGGTGCCTGGGAGCATGTGTGTGCACACGTGTATGAACAGGAGCAAGCACACATAATGCAGGATTGTGTGTGAGAAAGAGAAAAGGCAGAACGGTTGAAGAGACGGTGTCTGTCTGACTGTATTTTCTTTGTATGTGCTGAAGGCACTTAACGAGAAGGCCAAGTCCATCACAAGCATTCACCAGTGGCCATACCGTGCCATATCTCGTGCCCTGGAAGTGATACCCCGCACACTTATTCAGAATTGTGGAGCCAACACTATCCGCACCCTCACTGCCCTGCGGGTGAGGATTCATTGATTGAATTCTGTTTATTATTTATCTTTGTTTTAATTTATCTGTGGTCTGCATAAGACAATGCATAAATAAGCAGCGCCTTCCAAACTGCTTTGTTGATTTTCCTCAGCAGGACTATTTCTGGAAGTTAGGAAATGTGCTTTTATTCTCCCCTGCCCGAATGAATACTTTGCTGCAAGTTACAGCTGGTGCTCGTCTGCATTTGCAGGCCAAGCATGCTCAGGGAGATAAGGTAACATGGGGCATCGATGGCAACACAGGGAACATAGTTGATCAGACCGAGTTTGGCGTGTGGGAACCTATGTCTGTTAAAGTGCAGGTCTACAAAACTGCTATTGAGGTGAGGCTTGGGATGAAACAATATACCAAGACTTTATGAATGGATTAAGTTTCAGGGTAGAGAGCTAGAATGATGTACTGTTAATGTACTTTCGTTCTGCTGAAAATCACAGCTGAAGATAGACGCATGATCTGACTAGCTCTCAAAAATTCAGAGTAATTAATAGCTTTGCGTATGGAATCCTCCAAGTTGAGTTGCTTAATTTTTCTGCTAGCCTGGCCACGTGGAAAGCTTGCAGGTCTTGTGCTTTGGTTATCGATTCCATTTTTTTTTTTAAACCATCATGAGATTGCCTTTGGCTGTGAATTGACATAAACAAATTCTCATCCCTATGTCACAGACTGCTATACTGCTGCTTCGGATTGACGACATTGTTTCTGGCACCAAAAAACAGTCGGATGCTGACAGACCCAAACCCGCTGCAGAAGAGCCAGCTCAGCCTGCTGGTGGTGACAATGACTAGTTGGCTTTGCACTTCTAGGTTGAGCTTTTCATATGTCGGAACTTCCACACTGCGACTGCAGAAGAGAAAGACCACCTGGCTCCTACCTTTGATGCCCCTCCTTTGCTTTGTGCTAATGCTGCTCTTGTAGCAAAATTGGATTAACAGCATTTGATTCTTACAGTTTATCAGTGAGTTTTGTCGTAGCTATCAAGAAAAAGGTTATCATTATCATTGGCTAATTCTCTTAATTTCCTAGGTGTCTTTTTCAGTCCAAAAAAAACCAGAGAAAAATAATGCTGACTGACATTACAGCAAAGTAACACTTTCATGTTGATAAACAGTTGAGTGTGTCAATGTATATTTTTCACATTTTATTTTTAATTTTTCTCCTATCTGTGCTTTTTTAAAAAATAAAAGACAGTTGAACAACAAATGATTTTTCCCACTTTTTCGGTTTATCTGCATATTTTGGATGTTGTAATTACCACTTGCACGAATGTGAAGAGCAGTTTTATAAGGAAATAAACATTTATCAACGCGGCCTAGTTTTGAGCAGAAGTGACTAGGTTAGGGTAGTATTTCAGAGTGGGCTGGCAAAGTTGAAGTTAGGGGGGGCATTGTCATGCTGCAGGAGACCTTAAAGACCCAGTAAAACATCATGCTTGAGACGGGAAGACTGCCATAGGACGTACTGCAGTTTGGTTTCCGTTTCTAGAGTTGCGTGCCCTTGATCTGTCTGGCAACAACGAAGTGGGTTTTGTTTCAGCGTCCAGTCGCATATCAGGAACGTGTTGCGTAGACAAGGTAACGTGCTGCCACACGTGAGGCTGCTGTGGCAACACAGGCTTTAGTCCCACCCAGTCATATTATACAGACACCGGGCCAATCAGTACTGTTCCCTGTAGTATTTGGCGTCTGGCAGGGTAGCTACTAGACTGCGAATTTTTGTCTTGGGTATGAATCGGCTGGGGCGCGAACCACCGCCCTCCCGCCTCAAAGGTGGAGGACTTAAATGTTAGACCCCCGAGGGAATCTATAACTGGCCCACTACCAATGGTAGTGCTTCACAGGATTGTTGTATTTGGCTTATTTATTTATTTTCAGTGCTGCAACGTCGAGTAAAGGGTTTTGGGTAGGGCAAGAGTAGTCGAACTTGGCGTGCAAGCTGAGAATGCCGCTTGTAGCGCGTTTTCCATTCTTCGTGGCTAGTCCACGTTCTCAGGATTGTTTTTCACACTACAGCAAAAACAAGCAAAGTTCGAAACCCAGCCGATTCCACAGGCGCGAAACCGGTATAAAAGCTAATAAATAGGATCGATAATTCAATGTGTAGAAAGGCCGCTTGTGTTAATAATGTCCCTCTTGCATGAGCCTCCCAACTAATTTTAGCATCAATGATCATCCAGTCGGCTTTGACGTCTGTCAAGCGGCCACTGCAGATGCTGAGTGCAGCCCAGCGAACAAGAAAGGAGGCAGTTGAAAACTTCCGGCATTCATTCTCACCGTATTTGCGAGGGGAAAAAATCACCCTGAAAATGACTGTTTTGTTTCCGAAATACTAATCATCTTTCCGAAAGTTCCTTTTCTTCTCTCTTCAATGTGACTTGCTTTGTGGAACAAGATTATAGCTCAAGGTTAAATTATGGTTAATGAAATGTTTCTGTAACAATTAAGTGTTCTGTCTAGTATTTTTATTTAAAATGTTTCTTTACTAAAGTTACAGTTTTCAAGATTTCTTAAAGATGTCAAAGCTTTATGCCGTTTTCGCAGAATCTACGAAAAATGCAGCACGTTTCAATTTGTTTTATCAAGATAATGACTTTAAAAAATCATGGAGAGAGAGAAAAAAAGAATGGTTAGATCACGACACTCTGAACAACGAGGATCTAAGGTTTTATTGAAAGTACTTGGTACACTAAGTCTCATTGTTATACTAATAGTAACACCACGCTGGCATTATAGCGGATGTGTCCCGCATTGGATTGAATGGCAAAGAGGCTATGCTGATCCAAAATAGTAATTGCTGAAAGAGCTATGCAGACAGTTCCCTTCTCAACCCCCAACCTTACTTTTTCGTAAAAATGCAATAGATCATTATTTTGAGCACCTTCAAATTCATTCTCTACACCTATTCGTAGTAACTTATTTCATCCTTTCGCCCTAGCTTACACTTCTTTCAGTCCCGTCGAGCGAGTGGCTGGCTTTTTCCACAGCGAAAAAGCGTGACTGCATGCTGGCCCGATGAGTAAGCCACTGTTTTTTTTTAAAGCGTGCATGATTAATTCTGGTTTTTAAAAAAATCACCTTGCTGTCTTTGTTCTCACCAGCCTGTCGGCAACCGGCTGTATGAGACTGCCTTGCACAACCACGTTTCTGTAAAATATTGTAACAATTTGTGCACTACTGGTAAATTATTGTGAAGAGGCACACGATTTGATTGACTGATCGATTGATCGATGATCGCTTATATCCGGCGCACAGCAGCTGATCAAAACTGAACATGGGTTCAGGAGTCACATCTCTTTCGACAGCGTTTGTTCACAGAGCTCCAAAGATATGCTTGTTTGATTGGTTGTTTGTTTCACCAATGAAGTTAATTTTTCTCATGAGTAAATAGGGGCCAATATATAACACAGGGTAAATAGGGGCTTGTGTGGCAGAGTAAATAGGGGGCTTGCTGTGTGTGATGAACGTTGCTGTTAAAACAAATAGTTGCCTTTGTTAATTGACCCTTTGCAATTAAGTTCAGTCATATTAAGATACCAAAAGAGATGCAAACGAATCATTTAACATAAAATCACGAATACTGTCTCCCCCTACCACTCTCTTCCCATCTACTGTCTCAGTCGACTCTCCGTTTCTCTTTGCATTCTTTTGTCTGAGCTGTTCGCCTTTCCGCCCGGCCCCGTCGACCTGCAGCTTCCCATCTCTGTCCTCACGTGAAAGGCGAGCGTTAAAAAGGCTTTAAGAGGAAGAAAAAGTTCTGTTTTTACTTACAGACTATGCCAATTTTTGTGAATTATTTTAGCTGTATTTTGTGACTACATATGTTACTAAACCATTCACAAAGTCGATACACATAAGAACAGTTATTTTCAGCATTTTTTAAAGGATATCTGAGACTTGGATGACGATAAAATTTGCGTGCCTCTATGCTTAACATTTCATTATTTTATTTTTAGGCGCTATCGGATTGCTGGTTATTGGTCACAATCATTGCTAAGTACGACAGTACACTCTTGACGATTTTTCGCTACGTACACTGCTTTCATACAGTAATTAAGAAATTATTAAGTTTTGAGGACAATAGTTTTTGCACTCTTTTTACTGTTTATTTTGGGGGTTTCAATGCTGCTGCAGATACACGTTAACACTGTGATTGTAAAATTTGAACAGATTTCTGTAAAACAGAACTGCGGGTACAAAAAATACTTTTGGACATTAAAAGTATAATGTCTCCTTTTTAAATTATTCAGATGCAAGAAAGAATTGGGCTCTGTGGGTATGCTATTAGTTATAATATGATGGTATACAAACAGTTACTTTCATTCATGTACAAACTCAGACCTACATAAGCACAGAATGCGTCCATAAATTGAGTATGTGGGCACGCTGAAGTGAACTGACCAAACCCAGTACGTATAGTACATCCTCTTTTAAGAACGTCTTATCATCACTTTGCTCTTGCCTGGTTTATGCTCTATACTTTGCTGGCAAACAGCACAAAGTGCAGACTTCTGCATTCCTCTGCTAGCAATGTCACAGAATCAATTACTTCCCTGCCTACCATGCTTGATAAAAGAAAAGACGGTAAATTTGATTGGACAGATTTGCCGAGCGATAACACTGGGTATAATCTTATTGGTCGCGATTATCGCCCGTGCGCACGCGCAGGTACGAGGAGAACGAAATAAGACGCGTGTGCAAAGCGGTGTTGTGTCGAACGCGCGCGCCAGCCAGTCCAAGCACGTGCGTCACCAAGCAAACAGTATTGTGGGCGCGGACCCCGCTTTTACGTGCAAGCCTTCCGATTGTCTTCCCTCTGTGAAAATAGATTTTGCCGGCACACAGAGGGCAAGAAAGAATTCTCCCCGAGGGCGAGGGTACGTCCAGAAATAGGTCTACGCCACAAGCTACCAGTGGCAGCTGTATACTGGCCAGGCATCAAGGTGTGTGCGAAAGTTTAGAGAGGTTTGAAGAAAAAAATAAATAACAGTCTTTGTCGCGACCCGTTGACACTTTTAAACTGGTGGTTTGCATTGGTCGGAGTGGATTACTATTGACTAAGTGACGTCATCAAGAATCAGTGATGCATTAATGACTAGATGCGGTAAGTATAATTGTTATTCCCCTTTTCTTAAAAAAAAAATAAATTGAATAATTTTTAGCTTGTTTATGTTTCGCATCTGACTCGGTCTCGCATTCTCGAACATGTTACGTGCCATGGATATGTTAATCCTGTGTGATGAAAGTAAAACATTTGCCTCCCATTGCTTATATTCTCCACCAGGCAAATGTACGTCCTAGCTGCTTCGCCGAACTTGATCCTTGTACTATGCTTGCGAATTCGGCGAAGTGGGATCGACACGCAAGAATGGACAATAAAGACTTTGTGCTGTGTTGCATTTGTCCTTAAGCAACGACTTCTAAAAACTGTCTTCAGAATGACATATGCCCAGGATGTGAGACTGTTGAGGATTGACACGAGGAAGCCTAGTTTTTCCTGTTAACACGTGATTATTAACAATGTGTCGACTTGACAAGGAATGTCGTAATCGCGCTGTTACGGGGGG
>SMGT01001533.1:154385-180689 GCA_004794575.1 Lanistes nyassanus | reverse complement strand
GGGGGGGGGGGGGGGGGGGGGGGGGGGGGGGGGGGGGCAAAGTTCCGAATCGAAGGCTTGCAGCTAGATGCGCAGAACGGCTAGACAGAACCCTTAGAAGGGGAAGGCGATTATAGTTAGTATGTTGTCGGGTTCACTTCGGTGGAAAGGGTAAATTTTAACTCAGAAGTGATCGACAGCTGTCAATCTTACCAGCGTTTCTGACCCTATGACGAGCTAAGACACAGAAGTTGTGCCGTGCGACAGCGCTTAATCTTTGTAGATCGATATCTGGCACAAGGGGAGACTGATTTGTCTGGTGGAAGGGATGGGGAGGAGCTGTTTATCCAACAAGTGAAATGTCACTGTGCGCTGCTGCTGTTTGAAGCACCCGACCTCAGGTTACTTTCAAATGACGCACTGGAAGTTGCAGGATGGATGCAAACCACAGTTAGTTCACAGATGACGATGAGATCATCACCATAGTCGTCGTCGTTGTTGTTGTAATTGACGTCATTCCTATGGAGAAGCAATTAGGCAAGACTGCATGGAATTCTTTGTGGATGTGTCTCTTTCACGTCCTAGATCGCCGCCATATAAGTAAACCGTTCATCTCTTCTGAAGCTGCTCTTTATTTTCTTTTTCTTCATCTTCTTCTTCATCATCATCTCCGATCCTCCTCCTCCTCCTCCTCCTCCTCCTCCTCATCATCATCATCATCATCATCATCATCATCATCATCAGGCTACGAAGAAAACGAAAATTCTGAAGAAATGGGCGGCGAATTAATATGATTATCTAACCGAATTAAGATCAGTAGAGCTGAACTGTTTTGATTGGTTGGAGATCAGTGGCGGATACAAACAGTCCACGAAGTCAGTTAAATGTTCCGGGGTTCCGTACTGTGCCAGAGGACCCTGATCTATACGTGGTTAACATTGGAGCACTGTAGGAGTGAAATGCGCATTTCTGTCATAGATTCCTCGGGGATAAATGTAGGGCCGATCTTTCAGCTTTGCATCGGATATAAAGGGCGGGGGTTCGGGGTGGAACTGACGATATCAGGCGCTGCCCTGACTGTTTATTGCCGCTAACGCCCACAGCCCCTGGGATCTCTGGAGACAGTAAAAGGAGCGCGGGAGATTAGGAATATTGAGAACAAAGACCTGCTACCCGCCTGTTCCAGTCGCCTCCCTCTAGCAGCGGTTTCTACCCCTCAATGCAGCGACTCGAGTGACGCACAGGGCCGTTCAAGGCCGGACCACTCGGAGATGAAAGTGCTGTGTACGAGGCTAAACGCCCGGTATGACGTGGGGTCGTGTGTCGGGAGGAGATGAATGGAGAGGTGCTGGGAATGGAGAAAGTATCTTTTATTACAACATTTTAATCGACACTGTATCGTCCCAAACTTGGACCCGTGGTCAGTGTCTGATGAGCTTTTCAGCTGATTTTGTGTCGTTGTTATTCTCTTCCCTACATGTCTTTACCTCTACCCCCCCCCGCCCGTCCTCTCCTGCTTTAATAAAGAAGGTACTGTGGTTCGGGGAAATGCTTAGCAACCAGACTTTAGTAATGAAAGTAAACACTCTAGTCTACGAGCGTTGCTTCCATACCTCCAGTTTGCCTTGCGTTTCTCGCTTTCCCGGGGACATAAATTTCAGGCCGCCGCCTCTTCCCCGGTTAGTGGTCATTGAAGTCTGCAGCGTGAAGACTGCAACTCACTGGATGTATTTTCTAGCCGGCGACGGTGAGACGTTGCTGACTGCCATAACAATTCTGCCGGTAGTAAATATTCGAGATCCCCTTCTATCGAACGCTCTCCTGGGTCGCGATCAGAGACCGGGAGTTGTTGTGAACTCCAGCAGTGTGCAGACAGACAGGAGAAATGGTCTAATAATCAGCGGACAGAGAGAGAGTTTTGATGGTTACCATCGTGCCGTGTACAGCTGTGGAGTTTGCAGAGGCGTTTCATGATGCACCTGTTTGTCTTCGAGTCGAAGAATTGGATACAATCCTATGTTGAACGGCACCAGACTCCTACGTGAAACAGAAAATATTCCACGAACTGACAGAATTTTGAAAGAAGCAAAACAGATCTCCACAGACTGCAGGAACTGGAGGACAACTATCGAGGCCCTATGTTCCACAAGGAGGGAAGAGGACTAACCCATGGAATTTTAACAAGCTACGAACTGATTAGGAACATGTCATATCAACGCTTCCTGGGAGCAAATACGACTTAGAGAAGTAAGAAACATGTGTTACAGTGACTGCGTATCTGACAACACCGTTTGAAGCAGTCTTAACCGTTGTCAGACTGGATAAATGTGTGGTGGATCTGTAAAAAACCAGGAGGGACGTGGACAGTAAATGTTGTCTGAGAACTTAACGCTGGCGCCATTGCCGTTGACCGAGAGGATTACTGGGTGAAGTGGTCGAACGCCGGCAAACACCAGGACATCGAGAGCATGACAAATCGGCTGGAGTGGGGTGGAGAGCAGAAGGCACACTTAACTGTTTGTCCAAAACATTTTGGGGTCTATATACTGTTATAAAAGCTGTCGAACACAATGGTGGCTAAGTCCAGTCTCCCATAGTGCGCCCTACATAAACTGAAATCGAAAGCAAAGATTTATGAACCCTCAAAAGATAACTCCAACAAAGGTACTGGCAGCGCTCAAACATAGCCGTATACAGACGCATGTGCCCAAGGGAGCTTACCGTACCCAAACACGTAGCAAAGAGAGGGCCGAAAGAAAGGAACTTGGCAGATCCTCTTTTTTTCAAAGCCTTTTATTTTACAAGCTTCGTTGTCCTTATTCATTTAATGCAGCAACGACCGGGATTTCTTTCTGGGAAAATTTTCTGCCGTTTTGACAGGCGTCATGGGCTTAAATAGACCACCATTCAAAATATACTGCTTAAAAAATAGAAAGATTGGCTGGACTTTGGCAGGCAGGTCACGGACGTGTGCAGTTTGCACGAACACCGTACATTTAGATGCACCTTGTTACATGCTGCGACAGTTAATGTCGGTGTGCTTGGAAATCAGTGCTGGCGCATTCGTGCACACCACAGGAGGCAACCGAATGTATGCAGCTAAGACACCAGACAATGTGTGGAAATCAAACAGATGCAAGTGACAACGCAAAACAGAACGGGTGAGAAACCACAAAGAACGTGCAAATCATGTGTAATGTGAACACAGTTTAGCTCCTGTTCAGAGGCTGGTGGGTATTTACACATAAGACTGTATGAAAGACAGTTTGTAATTTTGCTTCCAAGACGACGGCTCAGTGACGCTGATCGCGTCAGGGCGATTGGATGGCTGCGGGAATCCGGGTCCGGAAAGTTAGTCGCCGATTGGGAGAATCGCATACAAACATTGTGACATTGCGACATTGTGACATTAGGACATTGGGAGACCCCGACAACCAGACAGGAAGTGTCAGCGAACGCAGACAACCAGGGTGCCCACGATCGATGTTTAGATGGAAGGTTGGTCGTCCTGTCGGCTTTACGGGACAGAACAGCCACCGCCAACACACTCATGGGGCGGATGGGAGCAGCCAGCAACGTCACCGTCAGCGACCAGACAGTTAGGAACCGCCTGCGAGAGGCTGACCTGTGTTCAAGATGTTAAGCACTGGGACCTGCCCTTTCTTTCTTTCTTTCTTTCTTTCTTTCTTTCTTTCTTTCTTTCTTTCTTTCTTTCTTTCTTTCTTTCTTTCTTTCTTTCTTTCTTTCTTTCTTTCTTCTGACCGTCAATCGTGTGAGTATTGGTATGCGTGTACATTTGTGTACGTTGATGTATATACTTTTGTATGTGTGTGGAAGTCGGCTTGCGCGCTTACTTATGTGCACGCGGTTGTACGCATGTACCATTGTGCTGTAACCTGTGATTAGTTATGGGATAGCGCGCGTGTACGAATATAGATACACACATATATACATACACATATATGGATCGATGTGAATGGTAAATGTTGATTCAGTTAAAAATAGGCATTTAACTCTGTTTATGGAACACACAGCGTAATGTTATATATTCTGCCTTCCCAGGCGAATGGTTAGTGTTTTCCCAGCAGAGATAACAAATATGTTCAAGCAAGGAACTCGGACTTTATTTCGCTTTCTAGAAGGCGAAATTGTTACATCTATGGATCGTCTTCTGGCAATGTTTACTAGCACAGTGCCCTACGTACATACCTGCAGTTAGTCGGAATCAATAGTCACACGATCTGCGTTTGTCTGCCTCTCTGTCATCACTACAGCCTTTTGGCAGACACTTTTAGAGTCAGTAGAGAATTACCGGAAGAGCAGAAGGGTTGAGGAAGGTAACCGACGAAGCGAATTAACAAATTGAACGGCTGCTGGGAATAATCTAGCGCGCGTGGGTCAACGTCAATGCTTCCTTTGATGACTGTGTCTAAACCGGGAAGAGATATTCAGCGGGCGAGGGATGCGTGTTTTAAAACTCCTTCCGCTTGCAGACGCCGTTTGTTCGGAAGTTGGTGGCAATGTTTTGTCCTGATTTTTCCATTCCTGCCATGCTGCTTCAACAAAAGCACCGCGACAATGCAAAGAAGAACTATATTGTTGAACGCTTTCTGGACAAGCAGCCGTTGTTTGCCACCTGCCGAGTTTCATCGTCTGCCTGAGAAAGAGCAGAGAAGAATATGGAAAGGAGAGCATGAATCGTCTAAAGACTTTGGAACTGTGGGTGTCGCCTGTTAACTTCTTTGATCTTTTGCGGGGAAAGAAGAATCAGGTGCCAGTCTGTTTTTTTTTCTCCCGAAGAATCTTCGATGTCTTTGTCACTGCGAAGACCACTTGCATGGTTCCTTAAATCCTCTTGAAACCTTTGTTGACTCAATAGCAGAGTGTTGATTTAGTCTGCATTTAAGCCACGCCATCCTTGTCGCGGTATTGTCTCTGTCGTGTCTAGGGGTATGGCGCTTATGTGTTTTACTCGTCTGCTCGTTGACTAGAGTTATCACAACATAAAAAAATGTGTCAAGAAGGGGGAAACTAACACTGTAATCGCTGTCTAATTTAATCACTTTCCAATCGGCTCAAGCCCCCACCCCCTTGCTTGTCACGCGCACAACTTAATAAAAGAGGGTAGCGATAATACACTATTCTATTTATTTACAGTTACACATGGAATTCTTCACTACACAATGAATGATGCTCCAATATACATCTGACATATGTAGAACAATCACTCTCACTCGCATATATTCATCCCAGTGACGCTACACGTATCTGCACGCACTCGTGATTTACCGGGTTATGAACATTATATACCGTACCGATACTGCAAATCAGTCCACACAAAGAACCGTATTTTCTCTGAACTAAAACTTCTCAGAAGAAGCTGTCGCGCCGACGTCTTAGTAACCAATAAGATCGACCGACGATCACAGGAAATAACCGTAGGGTTCTACAACCAACAAATCAACAAGCTTAGATTTACTCTCTTCTAAGTTTGTTCACTATCTCGAGTTACGACCGTGTCTTACTTTTCCTACACCGTTCGTCCACTCACGTTCACGATGCTGGATAGGAATACCGCAGACGCCACGTCTCTCAGCTCCACACTCTCAACACCGGTCCAAAATGCCCGAGTTCCTTCCTGACTGGTAAGAGCTACCCCTGTTGCAGAAGCACTGCTGGTTCTCAGTCCACGTCGAGGATAATGCCTGTACTCGTCTGTAATACCCTCGTCCTTCAGCATACGGCAATCGGCAATCGGCATTTCACATTTCGGCCCTTAACATTTGCGGTCGGGCGCCTATATAGCCCTGAGCGCGGACTTGCCAGAAAAACGCGAATGGGCTTTCTACCCGTTCTAGGTGGAAGGCTGTAGCCCGGAGTGTTATTCGCCCCCACCTCGCAGCCGACCCCCTCTCAGGGTGACGGGTCAACCGAGGGACGGGGTGCGGGTTCCCCTCGCTCTCAGCTGGCTACCTTCCCCGCTCCACCGCGCGGTCTCTCCTGGCTGTTTTGTCGAGCCAATTGGGTCGGCCGTAACAATTTGCTCTACCTCCTGATTGGGTAGGCAACTAGACGCCGAAAAAATCACAACAATCCTGAGTTACGGATGGGCTTGTACAGTCCCTCGGCTCGGATCTCACGGTTGGTGCAGAACAGAACACGAGAACTATCAAAGATTGAATCTTCCCATTACTGGTAAACATCTGCTGAAATGTAAAACTTCTTCTGACATTTAATCACGGGAGTGCTGCTATGATCTCTTATCTCTTTTTATCTGCATTATTTTAGTAATCGGAGACTCTCGCGACAACTTTGTGGCTAAACGGCCATCGAAATAGCACGCGCAAGCGCTCATTATTCGCGTTAGAAAGTGGAGACTGCAGGCATCCTTAGCCCCTGATGTGGGGAGCGTCCAGTCGGCCTACCCGCGACTTGTTCTTTGACGAGGTCAAAGAACGTGTAACCATCTGTAACCAGCACAGAACAAAACAAAACGAAACCAACCAACAAACCAACCAACCTGACTCAATTTCGTCAAAAGTAGACCAGGGGCCAGTTGCACGGGTTTGGCGTAACCCCTTAGTCCCGGAGTAAGAATGGACTGGCATAAAATGTCGATTACACCATTCCTGACTCGTTATTCAGTAAGAATTAAGTTCTTCGGTCGTCCTAGGAGCGAACAGCTTATTCCAAGTTCTCTGAAACAGCATTTTTAGAGACAGAAAAAAATCCGCCATTTGTCACATGTCACCCTAGGCTATTACCTGTCACTCCTAGGTAAGCCTTTTAGCTCCTCCCTTTGTAAGCTAGTAGGGGGAAGATATGTCATCACCAGGCTATCGCTCCGCCCTTTCTGGACACTGAGTGGCTAGCTGGAAGCTCGCCATTGGTCAGCGCCGTTGGCCGGCTCCACCAAGTTTGACCAGAACCGGTTTAGCCCAGTTTTAAGGCGTCAGGGGGTTAGAATTTAAGGAGGAAAAAAACGCGAGATAAGAGAGAGGATACACAAAAGAGGATACACAGAGAGGGAGGAGAGAGCGGAGAACAGAGGGTCACATACAGAGAGGGATGTGCACCTAGGAAGAGACCCAGTGAAGCGACCACGTGCTAGCCTACGGACCTCAGTCGCCATCTTGCCAAAAGGAAGACTCCAGCTCTCTTGCAGTTACGAGTGTAATTTGCTGACCGCCTCGACGGACTGAGACGAAAAGAGACCACTGGACGTGTCTTATAAGTAAGGTCTGCTCTTACCTTAAAACTTATCTTAGAGTCGGGGACTCGCGTTGATGTAAGATAAGTGTTTTTATCCTGCCGGAGACAGGAGAGTTCATAGCTAGTGATTGGGCAAGTGTGCCAGTAGACGGGACTGAGTGTAGCGTGGCTGAAGCAGTGGCGTAGCTTATTTTGTGGGTCGCTGAATAGCTGTAGTGTCGGTAGCGACAAGATTTGGTGCTCTGTTGTCAGTCACGTGTCGCATTGGTGTATTGCAGTAAAGCAGTTGGTACGGTAGTGACCAGAGTTGGAGCTCTGTAACGGTCGCTTCTCGTATCTGTGTTCTGCGGAGAAGTAGTGTTTCAACAGTGACAAGAGTCGGTGCTCTTTGGTGGTCACTTATTGATTCAGTTTGATAGCTTTGTTATTGTGTATCGCAGAAGTTGTTGTTGCAGTGGTGACAAGAATAGTAGCTCTATTGTCGGTCACTCATTGTACGTGTGTATTGAGCGGGATCATAGGCCGGTTTGGCAGTTTGGTTTCCCTCTTGCATTGATTTGATTATTTCCTTTGTCTGTTGCACGTGGTATGACGTCATCAGGCAGTGTGTTACCCTAGACACGAGCACGGTGATTCTTTGTAAATACTTTGTAGAAATTTGATGTTGTCGAGCCAGTTAGTGTTTTGAAATATATGCTGAATAACAGTTCGCTGCAGTTGAGTGTTTTACGAGGGTGGGGGCTCTTGAGCTAGTAGTGTTTTGCCTGTGAGAGACTGAGCGAGCGTGTCGAAGTATGAGAATCTTTTCCCTCGGAAGATTGCTCTAGTTGTTCACATTATTTCACAGCATCGTCACCCTTTGGTTTAGAAACCACTGACCTAAAGCAGAAAAGGTTTTGGTGACGATTGCTAAATTAAATCTACATTTACAAGATCGCCCTAAACCGTTTGTTCAATAATTCTCAAAAGTCGGAAGTCCAATAAGATAAGGTGCCGCCCGCTGTGACACCATTCAGGTATATAAATTTAGCACAGTTTACATGCATACGGGGCCGGATTTCTGTAACCGTGCAGGAGACGAGACATTGAAGAAAGGGGGTTTCTCATCGAAATAAGAGGAAGGATAGGGGTGTACTGGCTTAGGGCACCTTTCTACTGGTGTGGCTGAACCGTACGTTTGCGACTGGCACGAACTGTCCCCTGCGTAGAAGCCGGTAGGTCAGTGACGGAATGCATTCTAGCGATTAGCTGGCCGGATGAAAGTTGCATGCGTGTCCCCTTCCAGGACACCTCAGCACACTTAATTAGCTAACGGCACTGGCAGCGTGCCAAAAACATCGCAAAGACGAAAGCTGTATTCATTCTTTCCCTCTAGCACTCTGTTCATCATTTCACATGCATTCCTAAAACGAGAGCGCTATAGCCTTCGGGGTTTTAAAGCTATCTTCTGTATTAATATTCGATAATTAGTTTCTAACGTTTTGATTTACATTTTTGTTTGTCACTCTTCTCTTCCTCATTGTCATCTTGCCAGCATTGAGGATTGAAACGGTGCGATCTTCAAGCCTACTCTAATGCTATACTTGTCTGCTGGATTTAAACAAACCGCTCCGCCTTCTTTGATCGTGTTGTTTTGGAATAATTCATTAGGACGCCGTCTATAAAAAGATAGGCCGTTAGCGTTATTTTGGCACAAAGTAAAGAAAAAACCAACAGTCTGCAATGAATAACCAAAGAATAGAAAGAGTAAGTTGGGTTCGCTGTCAATTTACACAAAGACGAGTACACAAAAAATCATAAATTACTAGACCGTCTGGGGATCGATATTTTTCGACTTGCAGCAGGAATTGTTTCAAAAGGTGTTGCCAATATAGACTCTCATGCCGACCGAAAAAAAAGGAAGAAGGAACGAATAAATGAAAGAAAAACTCTGCTTGTCGAAGATTCAGTGGGCTGGTGAATTTCAGATTGTACTTGTCCGTGAGTGAAACTCAAGTGAAAATTGTGGAACTTCCCCATCCCTGCTTACTGTGGTACACTGCATGTCGATTTGTGAGTTATCTAAAGCAAAGTTTTACACCAAGTTCAGGCATGACTGGCGAGTCTTCTTGTCTCTTTAAAGCGCGGTACAACTGTGAGAAGTGTAGAAAAAACATCATCTCTTGTTTCATGTTTTGTGTCCGATCTCGTTTAGATCACCTTTAACTTTTTTTCAGAATGTGGATGCAGAAAAAGTTGTCCTTAATGCTGGTTGACTAGAAACATGGTGCCTGTTTGGCTTAAGGGGAGGCCCATACCATAGCGTAAAGCGTGCTCGCAACCGATACGGAAGATTATTGGTTCGGAACCCGTGTCCGCCAAACGTATTTTCTCTGAATGCGGCACCTGTTTAACAGGTTAGACCGCCATGTGTTTCCGCCACGTGCTACGGTTTTCTTACCCGCCTTCCCCCTACCAATTTCTGCCTCCTTTTCCTGACTTGACATTAAACAAAAAACAATAAATTTCTTTTAAGGCTAAATGCTCCTGAAACTTTTATCAACGATGAATATTTTGCCAAGAATTTTGATCGGATTTTGTATAACTTGGTGTCGCCGAGAAACAGGTGACTGTCCTCCATTTTAATAGGGACAGACTGGAACACAATTTTGATACTAATTGTGCATATTTACATCTGTTATCCTATTATAACGGAAGGGACAGGTGCTTCAAGGGTTTCGTCGAATCATAAATCCTGTGAAATAGATTTTACACAGAACCTCTCGTGCAATGGAAATAGGATGTAGGATGTGCACAATACATGTATTAATGGCTTTGTATCTCATATTGTTTCTAGCACTTCGTATAAGTCTTTGTTTACTGTGCGTTGGGGAGGACTTCAGTCAGATCTCTATGTATGTGCACTTCATCTGAACGATTATCTCCTTTCGAGACATTCAAGTCTGAAACCTTGTCGTTATGGAGATATGTCGCGTGCGGCTAAAAACAAACTGTTCACTTCTGAGAAACGTAGCAGCTGCTGCCCTTGTACTGCTTCTTCATGAATGCGAATAACGGGGCAGCAGTGCATTGTCTCATTACACAGTAGTTCATTGTCTCATACTGTAGTGCATTGTCTCATTTTACTTTAGTGCCTTGTCTCATTGTACTGCAGTGTATTGCCTCAAAAGACAGTAATGCCTTGTCCCCGAATTGTTGCTTGCCATTATTTATTTATCCTGTGTGTTTGCGTGTTTTATAGGGTTTTTTCCCGCCGTCTTCACAGCGGTTCCCATGACAGATGAAGCGCGTTCGTACGAAGTCTATTGTCGATATTCTCTCGGCACCGCGACGTCCCGATGGTTATCGTTCTTAGACGCCAGGTCGGGTTCTGCGCACGTGATATCTATTGATATGCGCTTTGGGTGATGCGTTCTGTGCATGAATGTCGTGGGGCTTTTTTTAATTTCCATTGTTTATGTGATCCGTGCGTGCGACAGAGAGAGAGAGGAATGGTGATGAAAACTGTTTGTTCTGATCGTTTTCGTAATGACGAGAGCCGCGGACTTAAATGGCTGTTAATAAGTCGGAAGTTTAAAGTTTACACGTGCAATTTTTTCATCGGAGGAGCTTACGAGAAACCTAAATGTTACGGAACTAAAGATGGTGAGTTATTATACCTGGGCCGTACGCCTTTCGCTTGCAAAACTGTCAAAGAGGGATATCGAAAGAACATATTTAATCTAGTGTACTGATGCAGAAGCGTGAAAGAAACATCAAAAATGCAGTTTTTAACACGTTGATTTTGTACTTGTTGTATATATGACTGTTTTATGGCCGTTAGACTGGATTTTTTGTCCTTTATTATTCATAAAGCATCACGTTTCAAATCCAACGACTTCTTTGATCGTCTATTAAATATTAACCAAAAATGTGGAAAGGTGTGTGTAAAAATGTAATACGATATGGAGTGGCTTAGGAAAATGTTTGCACGCAGAATTACACCTGTGGTAGAAACAGATGGAATAAATAAATAACTCTCGAATTGCTCGTAGTGCATTTAGCCCCTGGTGAACCATAGATTCGAATTTCATGGTGATAAACATGGTGTTCCTGAAAATTGCATGGCTTAGGTGTTGGAAACGTTAGCAGACAAATGAAATGCTTTTAATGGTTTGTACTTGTTTTATATATGGTTGTTTAATGGCCGTTAGTGTGGATTTTTTGTCCTTTATTATTCATAAAGCATCAGCGTCACAAAGAAGAAGCAGCTTTTCCTTCGCAACGTCCATTCAGTAAATAAATAAATAAATAAGCAAATAAATAAATAAATATGCAAGTAGCGTGGAGTATGAAGGTTGTGGTGGGAGATTGCATATGGCTGGTCAAAACGGTCACACGAGGCGAATTACTCCTCGGCGAAATTCACTTTGGGAAACTGCAAACAGTGGCAGATTGTGATTATGGTCATCTAGGTGAAATCGACTTTCAACGAGGTGTAAACATTTATAACACCTTTGCTTAATTCTTAGCCCATCTAGACAATCCGTTTATGGATGTCCCTGCATTGATAACAGTACCATGCAGTCTTGGAATTCCTGTAACGTCCACTGTTAACAGTAGCTGACGCAATGCTGAGAAAAACGTTTCAAATAATTATCCATGCAGTCTGTCGGTGTGGTTTAGTCAGGGGCGGACCAGCTGAAGTGCAGTTATTCTGCGGTGATCATAGATTCCAGCGGAATAGTACCGCTGTAACTGCATCGAAAAACCCTGACTGGATTGGCTATGAATTACGCCTAGGTGTAAATGCTTGCGCCTTGACGGAAGTTGAGTTCGCTTAGGTGAAATAAATCACGTGACTAAACTCGCAATCTTCGATTGGCGGCAACTCCATTCAGGTGAAATTAATTTCTCTTGGGAATAATTCTCTTTATGTGGCCTTATTGGCTAATCATGAATACAGGGTCTTACGCTATATCATGGCAGCAGCGTGAAAGAGGTTGCAACCTGCAGTCGTGAACGCTGTCGTTCTTATCGCCAGCAAAACACGATCGTCCTTCTGGGGTCATTCCTTTTCCTCCATTAGGAACCAATCCTTATTTTGCCATTGTGAGAAGCGTTCTCCTCTCTCTGCCAGCGACTGCATGCGTTGTTAACGAATGTGTGGCTCTGCACTAATCTGTAAATGAGTATTGACAAACATTATGTTCCGGGCACTTCCACTGCTTAATATATTTATGTGCATATGCATATATAACTATATATAAAATTTATAGGAAGTTATATCTGTGTGTGAGCGAATGTGTACGTGTGTGCTTGTTTGTTGGCAGCAACAACGTTGACTTGAACCTTTACCACAAGATTAAGACATGTTCAGTCACTGAAAAGGGAATGGAGTTAAAATGGAGTTTTTACTGACTGTTGTGGGGGATTTTTTATTAGGGTCAAGCAGTAAAAGAAGGCTGTAGTACATTATGTTCAGCTTCTTTTTAATATGTAGGGCTGCAGCATTTTTTCAGAGCTTATTTATGACCTTGGAAAACCTAGAATGCTGCTATGTTAAAATCGGGCGAATAGGGAACACTTAGCACTTTCTGGATCTTTGCCTTATTAACAGAAACATTTCACTGGCCTTAAATTTGAACAAACCGGTTGACGAATTTCCAAATGCAGTTACGAGTCCAGGTTTGGTTTTTGTGTATTTGTATCATCCTAGATCTTAGCGACAAGGCGCACATGAGTGGCATATCATGACGAGGCCATGGAGACGCATACAATTTGTATTTTGCTCTGCTCTTCCGCACGGAAGAGCTACCAGTCTTCAGCCAATCAGGGCGCGCGCTGCAGACACATCGCGAAGCGAGCTGCGGACTTCCACAGGAAGAGCAGCGAAGCTGCTGAGCCCCGTTCAGGCACTTCGTGATTGCTCATTTCTTACTTCGCGATGTCCCAAACTCCAGCGACGTTAGCCGATGCTTTGGTAGATTAGAACGTGGCTTTAGGAGGCGGTCTGGGTATTCCAGCTCTGAAATATTTCATTTCAACTGTACATTTACTCAAGCGAGCGAGCGACTGTCCTTAAGCGGTACGAATATGTACCATGGCCATGTTCTGACAACTAGGTTCTATGTTCGACTGGTCAAGAAAAGCCTGAAGCCAGCCATTATTTTGCACACGGTCCATCACGACTGTTGTCCCACCGACACTTGCTGCTGCAACAGCGCGTGACAACGTTTCTGTCCGTCCCTCCTGCTTGAGGCTTCAGAGCAGCGGCAGCATGAGTTGAATGAATAACATTCAAAGAGATTTTCGGCTGGCGCTAGAATATTCGCGTAAACACACTGATGGGTGCCGAGGGAGCAGGACCGAGCATGATTGAGAGAGTTACATTCTCCTGTCTTCCAGTGGCGATAGCAAAATCGAAACGGCTGCACCGCGTGTGCTGTTTACGTGTTCGTCTCTCGATCTGTTCACAGAAATATGTATCTCTATAATAAGCAGTAATCCATTCAAAATGTGCGTACTGTCGTGTACAGAATAGGGCTCAACCATTATAAACGTATTTTATGTTTACAAGATCATATAAAGACACTGTTTTTATCCCGGCATATCTCAGGAATGCCAGTTCATCGGGTCATACTCAATGTTCTAAGCTGCGCGCACCCGCGCGCTTTTCGGCAAATTGCTGCGCAGCACTTTTGGACCGCCTCACAGCACTCTTGCACGCTTCGCAGCGAACTAACGTATTACTTCACAAATCAGGAACAGGAAATATATCATTTAATGAAATTTTTGATGTTGCATTTGGATGTTTTCAATGATTGGTGGGTTTGGGTGACATTGCGTGTATTATATTAAGCACGTCTTTTGTGCTCAGCAGCTTCACACTGTTCAGGTTATTTGCACATCCATTCAGAAAAGTCTCCAGGGAACATTAGTCTTAACCAGTCAGCAAGGAGCGGACAAGTCAGAGTAGGCCTGGTAGGCATATGTTCGTCCTCACGGGACTAACTTTATTGGGATTTACGCACACTCTGATATGCGAGAGAGCAAAGCCTTCGTGGTGGATGTGCTCTTAGCGGAAGAAGGATCGTACGGGGAAACAGCGGAAACATGTTAGATGCGAAATCTCTGGGGACAGGGAGAGCTGATTAATCGGTCAACGTGAATCACGAGTAATCCCGCTTCTGTGGTTCTTGCTTCCGCTTACCAAAGTACCAGAGTTACTGCCCATTGAGTCTCAGAACTGTAAGTGCGGCTGTTGTTGCGGTGCGTGGATGAAGCTTTTGTCAAACTCACGAATGACTGTTCAAGCGAGCGGAGAATGAAGCACAGAACTGTGCTTGTGCTCTTGCTTTCGAGCGACGCGTTAAACGTTTTGTTTCCATTTACAGGGTACAAGTGAACTGGCCAGGTGCTAGTTCAACCCAGTCACATCCCCAGAAGCCAAGACGGAAAAACAGAGCGAGTTTTGTCTGCTGGCGCCACCGCCACACGACAGAAGAGCGAGAAGTCCTCTCAGCAATTTGCCAAGTGTCACGTGGCTGCAGTTAACGAAATAACCGTGTCATACAGCCAGCACATCTGCTTTGTCGCGCGTCACACCTGTTGTGCAACACTCCTGAAGTACTTTTCTTTCCCAGCAGCAGCCTCAAGCACAGATATGACTTACCAACCCATCGCCGGATAACAGGCTGCTGCATTGGTCCCGCTGAGTGCACGGCGGTATGTGTGGGTCTGTGGAAGGCCCTTCTTGTGAGAAAAAGGGGCCCTGACTTCAGTGTGGCTCGCATGGGATATATGGAGAGCTGTGATTGGTCAGAACAGTCCGTTACCATGGCGTTGCCGTTTCGAAGTTCGAAGAGCAGAACCAGCAGGTAGGTCCTTGTCTGTCCGTCCGTCCGTCTCTATCTGTACCTTTCTCTCTGCCCCATCTACAATGATAGGGATGTGAACAGAATGTTGAAGTAGTAGAAAAGACTTCCTTTTATGGAAGACTCATCGGAAGCTCTGGTCTCCAGGATGTCTGTCCTGTGTTCTAACATAGATTGTGACAGCCCTTACGATCAGCAATTGTAACAGCCAGTAATTATTAATATGCCTCTCTGACTGTGCATGTATTCTCTACGAATTCATTCATCCCCCCTCTCACCCCACAACCAAACGCACACCCAGGGTAGCCTGACGCAGCCGGTTCCTAATCGTGGTCGCTGAAGTTGGTGGCTGGGTGCATTGTATTGCTGGCTGCTCGCAGCTGCCACCTGAGTGTGTTGGCGCTGGCACTTCCGGCTGTCCGCGCTCGCTGACTCTTCCTGTCTGGTCGCAGCAGTCTCGCAATGTCACAAGGACTGAACGGGATATACCCAACGGACGATCAGACTAATTTCCCGGAACTCTATGCCTTTCTGCAGCCACCCAATCGCCCTGCTCCGATCAGCATCACTGAGTCATCGTCCTGGAGGCATGGTTACAAAATCTCTTTCGACCGCATCCATATGTACCCAGCAGTCTTTCAAAAGGGTCTGAACTGTGTTCACATTACACGTGGCTTGCACAAGTCCACTGGAGTTTTTTACCCGTTCAGTTTCTCTATGTCATCTGCACGCATTTGCTTTGCACACATCTTCTGGCATCTGAGGTGCATATGTCTGGCTGCCTTCTGTAGTGGGCACGAACGCGCCAGCGCTGACGTTCACCGTTGCAGTGTGAAACCAAGGTGCATTCAAATGTAGGCTATAGGGTTGGATGTTATGTTCGTGTTCTTGCAATGAACACACGTCCGTGACCTGCCTGCCAAAGTGAATCAGTTCTTTAATTCTTTTGAGTTATATATTGCCGATCCAAGCCAAACAAATAATTTAGCACAGAATACTTAATTGACCTTTGGTGGAATTTAATATCAAATATTTTTCGTTCCTAGCCTTTGTAGTAATTTATTACCAGCATTTGTTCGTTCGACTTCGGGGAACTGTATGAGCTGCGACGAAGGGAACACCACGTCAAGTGACTGATACTTAAAAAATAATTTATTTCCACATTGGGTCAGTGTACATCATACAACAGATTGCAGGGCTAGGCAACAAGTTTCCTTATATTAGTTCAGCGCTATGACTGATACTTGATACTTGATACTTTATGGCGGTGTAGCTGTAGATGACGGGTGACAGGTCTACAGCTCTACAATCTATATCTACATTTGCGCGGGTGGGATTTGGCCAGTGTTCGATAGCCTGGCCAGATGAAGAAGCAAGCAACGTGCAGGCCTAAAACTGCTGCAGGCATAAAACTGCTGCTGGCCTTGTCGACAGCTGCCCACATCGCCTGCTGGTTGGAGCAAAAGTTGCTGACGACAAGGGAACAATGTCAAGTTAAATACTAATATAGACAAAGTCAGTTTTTCGGGGCTTGTATTCTCGTCTTTGTTAGTTTCACTTTCTGCTCTTGGTCTCTCATGCCTCCGTGGGTATTTTTTGTCAAAGAAGATGATAAGGGAACATTTAAAAACAATCAGACATAATACTGAGACCAGGCTTGTGAAAACACAATCAAGAAAGATAAAAAGAACGAAAGAAAGAAATAAAAAAGAGAAGAAAGCGAGACGAGAGACGCCTCTGGGAATGCCAGATTGTTACGACCGCAGTTCTGCACGAATGCGCGATAAGAACTTGTAATTTGAAGGGTGTGGATAGAAAGCGTTACAACTACACGTTTATGACAGCTCCAAGGCTCTGGCTTTCCCTCAAATTCCGCGAAGCAACAGTAAAAGAAGATTACTCTGGCAGGTGAAACAAATATGTTTAAAAAAACGCCGTGCAACCATTCTTGATTGTAAATGACGCACAAAAAGAAGCATAAAGCAAACACCCAAGACAGATCAATCTCACACACCAATATTCTTTAGTAAAAATGAATATGTGATGTTTGTTGAAAGGATAGGCATAGATAACTCTTCTATTACTATGACACCCTGAGGTACAGGCAGAGAAAAAGCTAAGGTTTCGAATTGCATAGGGACGGTGTTCCCACCTCCAGGGATTTTTCAACATGGGCAATGATCGTGTTTCTAAACTTTGCACCGAAACGTCCACCCAACTGATAACAACATTGAGGTGTCCGGTGCTGAGAGTCGGTTTAATGTTTTGAAGATGACGCTGATAGAGTCTGCATAGGATATCATCCGTGGCGTCACTGATGGTTTTGAACCGGAAACTTCAACAAACCAGTCCTTGACCACTAATGTATATCGTCCCACCTTCCCCCCCCCCCCAACACACACCCACAAACTCCCGGAAATAGGGTGCATTTCATTGATGTGTTACGAATACTCACAAAATAATTGCAAAATAAATCAGCAAAAGCGCTGCTCTTTTATAGAGTTTCTGACTTCTCACTGGTAGTATGGCACGGTGAAACAACATTTTTGAAAACCCCACGCGTTTAAGCCAGAAATTTGCAAATGCAGGCTGGCCCCTAAGTGGCAAGTTATTTCAGACTTTTGATCTCTCAGCTCTCGCTTTTCCTTTCTGTTTCTCATGTTGATATTCACACACACACACACAGCGGCTCACTCGCTCGACTGCAAAAACCTGTATGGAGAGAAAAAGAAGCGTTGATGCCAGTTACACATTTCGCCATTTAAAAGAAATAGTTTCTTCAAGTGCGGATAGGATAAAATGCAATGTCTAGTGCCTAGACAGACAGGGTTAAAAGCTAGCAAAATTGTTCATCCTTGTCTTAGAAGTCAAACTGTAACAGCATGCACCTTCCTATGCTAAGGATGTTTACCTTAAACTGCAGCTGAGGGAAAAGCTGATACAGAGATTGTTGTTTTGAAGGGCGAAGTGTATTTTATGACCTTGATTCGGTGTTGATAGCTCGACACCAAAGTGCGATCCATTTCTGTAATAAAAAACCCTCAGAATGGAAGGATGAGACTGTGGATGTATGATCCAGACTTTGGTCAATATCATGAGGACAAACAAGGAAGGTTAAGAAATAGATAGCTAGTGTGTATGTGGGGGGGGGGGGGAAGAAGAGAGAAATAAGAACGAAACCTGATTGCTGACAAGGTCATTTGTGATGGGAGCACAGATCTCGATGGACACAAAGGGTGCGCTCCGATTCCAAAACACGTTTCCTTGTCCTTGACTTCGATCAACGCCTGAATGCGGTTGACGTAATTATTGATATATAGAGCATCTGCCTACCTGTGTGCCCCGATGTTACGTCACAGCAGGCCAAAAAAAAAGGTCAGACAAAGTCACGTCTATTGACGGCCATTGATTTTGGGCGTCAGACGATGAGCGTTTTTAGTCCAGCAGGCGTCAGACAGCGAGGACTTGTGTCGGTGCCGTTCTTGAAGTGAAACTGTTTTCAGGGCGAGGATCAGAAAGCGTTTGACTAAAAGTTTGTCTGCGTGTTCGTCGTTTTCAGCATCATTGTCAACTGGGCTTTTTATGTTGAAGTGGACGCCGAAGCCGAGGTTTTTAACCTTCTGCCCCTCTCCCCCCACCTAAATATCTACAAGCACCTTGTAGGCTTTATCTACTAGGCAGGGTATCAGTAAGGCTTCTTTGACAGTTAAGCAGTCGGAGAGGTATTTTTTTAAATTGCTCTCTCTTTCTTTCTCTCTCTCTCTCTCTCGTGGAATGACAAAAGGGCATAAAATATGATCATTTTTATGTAAACGCCTTATGAATTCCAAGCAAATCTCTTCCACCTATCGAATGAAAAAAAGCGACTGAGCGCGCAGTTCCCCAGTCGTCTACAGCAACATTTGATTTTCGTCTGCTCAGACACAGTTTTGACTATTGCGCGGTTGGGCAAAGGTTCAGGTTGGGATGGAGGAGATGTCTCGCTGAACATTGGGTGAACCGGTTGTTAAAAGCAGGTGATGGCTAATGCTGGCAGCACACGATCCGACTAAATTTTATTAAGCCAGTCATCGCACATCGGTTCAGCCACTTGCAGCATGAGAACTTTAACAAAATTTCATGGAATATTTATTAAACGCGTGTATTACATTTTCCCTACAATCTCCGGGAAGATAAGTTTGCAGGGAGACATTCATCTGAATGAGACAAAGTTTTCAATGAGTTGGACTGGACTAGTTCTGTAACCACTTCTTTCTTACGATGTGGGCAGGCCGTATGAGCCTGGCTTTAGCTCTTCAATGTGTTCGCTGAACTCGTTCGAGCCGTGTGACACTGGCATAATGGTAGGTCTACCTGTGTAAGCATGAACCACTCTTGGCCATTGTTAAAAACTGGTCTGCTCGACTTCGCCTTTGCATGCTGGGTAAGTAAGATACGTCACCTGCACCTTGAATTTGTACAAAGCGAAAATATCTTTCACGAGTTTTGGTTTTAGCTCTTAGACAAAAACGCTGGTGTGCCGTAGAACCGCCTAATCTCATTCGCTTACAGGATAATGAGGCGCTACAACGGATGTCGTGCAGCACCAATCGTTCTCAAGCACCACTCAAAACTATCTTCTGCTGTTTTTCAGCTTGTGTAACTCCTCTACTTCCGGTTACCTGCTGTCAGATAATTTGTGCCTTTGTGTTTAGTGTTAGTGTTATGTATAGTGTTTAGATTATTTAGTGTTAGTGTTATGTAGTGTTTAGATTGTTTAGTGTTTGTGTTTACCACGTGTGCAGACGTTCTATAGTGTTTGTGTTTACCACGTGTGCAGACGTTCTATAGTGTTTGTGTTTACCACGTGTGCAGACTTTCAATAGTGTTTGTGTTTACCACGTGTACAGACGTTCTATAGTGTTTGTGTTTACCACGCGTGCAGACGTTCTATAGTGTTTGTGTTTACCACGTGTACAGAAGTTCTATAGTGTTTGTGTTTACCACATGTGCAGACGAGACCGCAGTCGCAAGGCGGAAGAGGACGCACATCAGAAGCTGACAGGTAAGCTGTTTTCTTCATGTCATTTTCAGAAGGTCTTGTCAATAGACAAGTATACCTGCTTGTCTTGCGCCAGCAGTATTTGCCTCCTTTGCTTGTCCGCAGTAAACAGGTTTATGTCCCTCCTATCCCTTACACACATACAGCGTCTCCCCCCCACCCCCGAACCACCACTTAGCTGCTGACACGGCGTAAAACTCTAAGCATTCATTCATTCATTCGTTCATGCCCCCCTCTCCCGCATCTCTTCTGTACTCTCTATTCTTCCCGCACTTTCATATCTCGGTCACGTTTGTGTGCGTGCCTTTGTGTGGGTGTATGTATGCACACGCATGTGTGTGTGTGTGTGTGTGTGAGCGCGCGCGTGGAGTACGTGTATTTACATGTGTGAGAGTAATAGTGAAAAATAATCACATTTCTTTCTTTTTATATTTTTTTTGCTTAAATTTCGAGTTTATTACTAAATTTAAAAAATCTGAGTTGGCATTCAAACGCTTTAAATGCTTTAGGTTCGAATATGAGAAAAGATGGAGCGAAGAAAATAGGCATAAGGCTCTCGCAGTTTATGATCTGTCCTGCGCGTGCACACCCGAGATCCCGCGTGAAGAAGGAATAGCAGGCACTGTACAGATGGCAGAAAAGCGCAAAAACACACCATTATATATTTGCCACAGCGTGTTTTCCTATGGACCGAAGGTCCGGTGGGCGAAAAACAAACTTATCGTATCAACGGTAGGCTGGTGAGTCAGGCGGACAGACTAGACGCGAATCAAGACATCGCTGAGCCTCCGTGGAACTGGTTATATCCGAACTATAATCACCATATTACAGAATTTCCTCCATAATAGCAATCCTACAAGAGACAGCAGGAAATTATGCGTCAGTCATTTTTTTTATATTTTCTTTTTATGGAATTCCTACAATTTAATGCCACTACGTCTATTGATTTTATCTGCGCTGCGATGAGGTTACGAGGGTTTTTTCCTTCAATTTTTAACACGAAAAGGTTCACAGAAGTCAAATGTCTGAAAAATGAAAGGATTTTAGTAAATCGTCTTGAAATTCGAGTAAATTCTGTACCAGCAGATCGAAACGGGGTTAGTCGTTGTTAAAGTCTTTCATGGCAGGTGTGTGTGTGTGTGGGTGGGGGGGGGGTCCTAGTTCGCAGACTCTGGATGTACTTACGACCAGATTTGGCGAAGTACAACACATTCGTGCGATTAAGAAACGCTGTTACATATAAAGTAACAGCAGAATACCATCAGGACCAAAACAAGCATCACCGTAGATTTAATTCAGTTTGTGAAGCTCTTTTGACAGACCGGTAGTGGTGAGGATGGGCCAGACTGAGTTGAGTACACTTTGTTTTCAACATAATTAAGAAAAACAGCCATGGGTATGTTCCTGGCGACGATGGGTTGGTTGTTCATTGCATCCAGCCGCAGACAAGGTACATAAGGGGGGCCCACGCGTGGTAATCATATGGCCACGATAAGCTGGTGAGAAAACAGGCAGCAGGTAACGTGTGCGAGTCGAGAGCCCAATGCACAGCCGCGTTGGAGGATGGCGACAAAAAGGTCGCTACTCCGCCCCTACCTCAAAACTGTTATTTTTGACACTTGTGTGGAGGAAACAAACAAACAAGAAAAAATGATGTAGGAATCGAAGTGACTTCAGCACTTGGCCAGAGAAAACCACAGCGTGCGTGCCGTGTTCGTTGTGATTATAAGACCTGGGCTGTGACGTCTCCTTATAACTAAGCAAGTACCCTTTCCTTGAGTTGCACGCGTACGTTAGATTGTGGCATTTGGAGATACTGTTAATCAGGGCCGGCTTGCATGGTCGTTCGTATCGTCACTCCGGTCACAAAGGCGGTCGTAAAGCCTAGTTCGCCTGTGCATTTTATGTACACCTTTAGGTATCAACAGGAGCTATGAACGACCATGGATGCTGGCCCAGGTGTGTGGCCAAAAACCGCGTGTCCGCATGACTGCGGAAAGAAAATCCTGTTGGCTTGAGATCTGATCCGCATGATAGTTTCTTTATATCCACTGGGGGTGAAATAATCAGGTGGTCAAGGGCAGAAACGATGGGGTTGTGATACGTGTGATCGCGTGGTTGCACACTTTTATACTCGTTCGTGAGCTTTAATTTAAAAGCTCTCTGGAACTGACCGCCGGAAACCGCTCTTCTGATCCGTAATTTTGTCCTTCCCGTCTGTACCCGACATGTGAGAGGCTGTTAGGGCTAAGTGCATGCTATAAACCTGTCGTCAGCATCCCTAATATGACGTCATCCCACGGCACTTCAGCACTGATATTCCTTTTAAATCTGAAATTCCGCGCGGCGTTTGTGTCCCTCTGGTACTTGTTCTCAAACTCGCCAATCTGATTCCTTTCCCACGAGTTGCAGTTAGGTCTCTGGCCGTTCCTCTTTGCACTTCTCTTCTGTAAGCCGAATGAAGACTACGTGTATTATTTGTTTGAAATTTTCCTGTCTTGTCGTCCTCTTTTTGACAAATCTTCGTTCTGCCAGACTACACATATTCCTTCATTGGATAACCTCCCCTGTTTTTTCCATGTAGCAAGTGGCCCCCAGTCATATGAGAATCGAACTCCTTCTGGAACCATCGTTACATCGTGTTCCATATTATAAACTGGCAGTTGATAAAATGAGAACAGGAATATGCCCACACATGTTCCATATTACAATTGGCAGTTGATAAAATTATAAAAGGAATATACCCAAACAGCAATTCATACTTTCACCGTATAGACTTCTGGATCTTTCAAAGACGTTTCTTAACAGGACGAATATCGGCCCTAGTTCGCTAAATGTGACTGCCAGTAAGAATTTTTAAGGTTAAGATGGCTAATGTGTGCTATTATGATTACTTGAGAGACAGCAATCCGTTCCGTTGTGTAAACGACGCAATAAGCATGCGGAAATATTGGCCTATACCCGAAACATTTCAAACCCTGCAGTTTTCATGCAACTGGGCCGTGAAGTCACCGGAAAGCTTCAGTCTATAGAGTCCAGTCATCTGAAGATTCATTTTAAGGGTCACAGACCCCCCGTACACATGCAGGCGCCATTAATGTTTAAGTCTGTGTCGTGGTTTTAATGTCAGCTCAATCTTCATTTTCATTGTTAATGGGTCATTTGAGCGTCAAAGAGTGCCCAAGGGAGTTTAGGGGAGCTCTTGTAGGATAAAGTGTGCTCCCAGCATGCAGTGAATGTAACAGGGAGGCCAAGAAACCGCGTTGTTCAGGCTTGTCTCTGTTTGCTGGCGAGTTATCATAAAGCACTGTTCCACAAGCCAATCGAGCGTTTTCGTGTGCCGTTGTCATATTGATTCCGAGGGCTGTTCTCGTGACGTTTGTACGCACGCAGACAATACCCGTATGACGTCAGCTGCATGAGGTAAGGAAAAGATGTGCCGTTACCTGCACAGCAAGGTGCTCGTTTAAACATCCTTGTTGCTCACCTCACGCTCCGGCAGCAACCAAAAAAATATGCACATATAAAATAAAACCACGTACGTCTTTTCATTGGAGATATTCACGGAACTGGCCTATAAATACATTCTTTTAACTTTCTTATCCGTATTGTCTGTCTCTCTGGCTGGCTGGCTGGCTGGCTGGCTGGCTGGTTGGCTGGCTGGTAGAAATAAAGTCGGCAACTATGTAGGTCTGTCTCATGACGGTGTACAGGAGAAGTGATGGCGACGAAGGTAGTACTGGAGATGGATACACTGCGAAAAAGTGCGTGTACGCTCAGAAAACCCGGGTACCTGGCGTAAATGGGGATTTCAGAGTTAAAATCAACACTGAGTGTTTGATCGATACGATAATATTGAAAGATTTTCACCGTTTGCAAACGCGTCAGTTGTGTATAGCTATGGAAACAGAATGTGCATTCAGTGTTCATTTGGTTACTTATGACGACCAAAAATGATCTATTTCCGGTTTTGGTGCTTTAATACAGAGAATTGCATTAAAAAACAGTTTTGTATTATTATATTATGCAATTTTACTTGAAGTTCTATTATATATCACACAAACACACATGGAAATAGCAGAGGTCGCCGGTAGCAGAAAAAGTGTTCAGATAAAGCATGAGCCAAGAACCCTACCACGTCTATTGTGGTGCTTTGGTACAAAGAACTTTATATATCTATAAATAGTAGCTTCGTATTGTTCGTATTACGTAACATTACGTCACAAAAACATGAATGGAAAAACGAGACGCTGCCGACAGAAATATTTTTTTCCACGCACAGAACATCGCAAGGAAACCTCGGTTGCCAAATTGTTTCTTCTTGCGCAGCGAGAGTGCGCAGAGAACGCTGTTAGTTATTTTCTCTGCGTGGAATAACCATTTCTCCCCTTTAGGCAACAACACGCCGGCACAGCGAAAGATGTGCTATTGTTCTTAATTTTCTCTTTCACTTTAAAAAAAAGATTGGAAGCTCACATCTGCATCTAATGCAAAATGTGATCAGGCTAAATTGCCTTGTTGATCAAGAAGTGAGAGCAATGCGGGGAAGAGATGAAGCGACTAGGGAAAGACAGGAACCTGATTTTTAAAGTTATCTGCCATTTCAATGGAAGAAGAGTGCCAGAATGTCGCAGGATGTTCGACTCTACTCTGTGATCGCTGGATAGACCTTTCCGGCATGTATAGCAGGTTATAGCAGATAGAGCTTATCTTTGTAGCCTATGTTGTCTGTGGAAGCACTATAAGAAGGTTAGCGTCAGGTAGAGAATTATTGTGCATGTCTTTAGGCAAATTTCAATTGTTCTAAGTTCTTTTACAGACATGATAAAGAAAGAGGAATGCTGTGTAGCCTCTGCATGCAAAGTGGGAGGCAAAATTCCTTCACCACTGGCTGCCTCAACTTCAGATGCTCAACGGCCGCCTGTTTCACCTGTCTGTAACCTCACACTGACTTCTCGTGCTGTATTATTGCCCGAGCGTGCCTTCTGAGACCTCTGACTTTCAAAAACTTGCGCATTCTAGTTTCTTAGCAGCAGATCGCTCTTTTTGCCTATATCGCGACTCGCTGCTAGATAGGGTCTCTAGATATTGTGGCTACCTGTCTTCACAAAACTATCTCCGCAGAATGAACTCATTGTCCCCAAAGGACATGGCCTACTTTACCCTAACCTGTGGATAACGATCGCGACATCTTCGGTAAGTTTGATAGGTGCGAGAAACACGAGCGCCGAACGCTAGCGACGCGAGCTGCTACGGTCGATCGCAGGCACTCGCTGTAAGCTCTTGACGTTGCTCCCTACTGGCGCTGAGGTTGGTTCCTGCTCTCCTAAAAAGGTAAAAGAATTGCTGTGGCTGAAGCTGTGCGCGTTTCATTATCCTGACTCCGAATTGCTTCCAACTTCATTTGCAGCAGATCATGGCGCCGAGTCGCAGAAACACGCATGGCTAGTCTTGCGTGAAACGTTGATGTGTTTAGACCGGAATGCCTCCCAATACGTCCTTCTGCTTTTGACAAGCGCTTGGCCAAGACAGGCGAGCGTGCTCTGCTTTGTTGTGTGTTGCGCCGCACATCTGCTGAGAATTAGAAATCATTGATACTTCCTTTTAAAAGGGTAACCTGTTCCGACTTAGGTGATGAGGGCATGAAGAACAGAAGCAGTATGTTCACACTGCGTTCTCATCATTGAAAAAGTGACCTTCCCTAATTTATTAAATATGTTATATGGAATCAATCGAAGAGTCGTCAGCATTTCTCGGTAACATGTTCTCACAATGCAGAAAGTTTGTTTGTTTATGTGCTTGCTCGTTTAAAGGGTCCAGTAAATCGAATGTCTTATCAGAACCATATATATATGTTAAGAAGTTTTCCTTATCAATACCTTAAGTTGATAAACTCGCCTATTGTTAACATATATACAGAAAGCACTGTATAAAGAAAACACTATTTACATTGTATATAAAGATACATCAACAAAGAACAAATGAGAACAGAGCGCTATAAAATCGTCAATGGACAATCCCAACAAGGTACTGGCAGCGCTAGACATACCCGTATGCTGACGTATGCAAACAAGGGAGCCTACCGTACCCATACACGTAGCAAAGAGAGAATCGAAAGTAAGGAGCGTGGCAGATCTTCGAAAAAAAATCTGCCGCCCCTTTCTTTTAAACGACCCTAGTCTTCACACGGCTAACCCTCGGTGTACAACGTGTGCA
>SMGT01001533.1:141167-151525 GCA_004794575.1 Lanistes nyassanus | reverse complement strand
GCTGCCACACTGTGACGGCTGTCGCAAAATGGGTTTCAGCCCCACCCAGTCACATATTACTGACACCGGGCCAACCAGTCCTAGTACTGTTCGCTGTAGTGCCAGGCGTCTGGCAGGGCAGCTACTGGATTGCCAATTTTTAAGTCTTAGGTATGACTCAGCAGGTAAATTATTTTTCACACCTAAACTAGGGGGACATAAAGCTCCTAGCCAATGGAAGCGCTTGGGAAATACCTCATACGTTACGAGTGATTCAGACAAGCAAAATGCTAAAGTTACTCTATGCAGAAAGTTTGCAAGAAACCATCGGCAGTTGTCTACATGTATACAAAAAGTACTACTATTGTACTAGTACTAATACGGTTATACTTTAGCGTACTACATAATAGTAATAGTACAAGTGCTACATCGCTAAATTAATTAGTACTTCTAGTATTTAGTACACTAGTGCAGTACAGAGTACCGTACTGTTTTAAGTTTTGTAAACAAGTCGGTACCTTAACTCTAACCCCACCCCTTAACTCCACTAGCCACACCCAGTTTTTTTTTAAGAGTGGGAGGGGGAAATGGGTTAAAAGAGAGTCGATTAAACTTGCTTTCAACTGCTAAGCCTACGCTTTTACCACTCGACTATCCATTACAGCGGCAAATGATGCTCATTGTAAGAAGCTGCGAACCTCGTCTATTGTTAATTGTTAGTGACATATCAGTATGTCCAAAGTGTTTCCATTGATTGGAATTCTATGTCCCCTAGTCTAGGCGTGAATAACATTTTTGAGGACGAGGCGCGAACCACACCGACCTACCGCCTCGGAAGTGGACACCTGAACGTGGGGGTCAAAGTGACAGGGAAGGGAGAATCACGGGAACGTTCTAAAATTAGGAAAACGTAAGCATGCGAGTAGAAATAGGCTAGAATTTCGAAACACTCTTGGTTTGTCAAGGTTCAAGTACCCCCACAAAAAGAGTGATATGTTGGTGTCTGCGTGCAGGTGATGCGCATTGGAGCAAACTCCTGCAGGTCAACAGCTCTGACGCGGATGCTGCCCTGGTCCGGCGCCTGTCCGGCAAGCGAGCCAAGTCGCCCACACGTCCGCACGGACGCAAGCACTCCCGCGAGCTATCACGCGAGCGGAACGGGGGCAGCGCTGGCGGCGATGGTGGCGGCAGTGGTGGAGAAAGATGTAACAGCAGTGGTGGTGGTAGCGGTGTTGGTGGGAGTGGGGGAGGACGGGGAGACGAGGCCATGTGTAGCGTGCGCGTGGTCACCCCGCGGCCACGAGACGGACTGCTGGCTACCATCGCTTCCAGAATCCGGCACTGGCTGCAAGCCCGCCGGAAGTACGAGATCTCGCCCAGAGACCCCTTCCTGAACACTTCGTCTTCCTCCACTGTCTCGACGCCGAATAAAGGTCCGGCCGGCAAAGACACCATCCTCAAAGACATGGTGTTGCCGGACTGCGACGCGGCACTCAACCGCTGCGGTGCTGGACGCCTCAGCCCTAGGTTGCCCCAGCGTCTGCCCAACGGCTACGCTGCGGCCACGGCTGCAGAGACGGGCAAGATTCCGCTGCAGCGGTCGCCAGTGGCGCCCAGACATTCAAAGAAGCAGAGGTCGCCTGGCACGCCTTCCCAAACTCCCTCCGCCATGACCCTCTCCTCTTCCAAGCCCGCGCTGCCAGCAGGGGTTGGCGCGACGAAGGGCAAAGCCAAGATTCCCGCGGTGGACATAAAGATCGAGGTGGTGGATGTGTCAGGGCACTCCCCGTCCGGCCTCAGCCCCTCGGCACACCGCCTGCTGGCCAGCTCGCGCCGACACCTGCTGCGGCAGTCACGCAGCAAACTGAAGGACCGCGCCGTGCTCATCACCTCGCTGGTGCCGGAGGCGTCGGGGCTGTGCCACCAGCCCCTGACAACCACCATTAGCTGCCCGCCTCAGGCCGAGGTGGTCGCGGGCGCTGCTGGTTTCGGAGACCCGCTGCTGCAGTCGATCTTGAGGCGCTGCCATTCCTGGCCGCTGCCAAGAAGAAAGGCCATCCCAGGTGAGACCTTCCCATTCCTTGGCTTATCCCATGCATTAACCTTTTAGCTGGTATTAACCCCCTCGCTTTCAGGACGCCCTCAAACCGGTCCCCATCTTGTGGAAATGAAGATGAACCGAGGGCCGAGGAAGTTTAGGCTAGCCAACTACTATCGTCCGTGAGAAGAATGTTTATCTGCAGTTCATTTTCACCCGTATGTTGATTTCTCGCGCAGCGTTTACTGTATTGTGTTGGTTAGTTGTGCTGTCTGTACTGTATTTTCCTCGTTTGCATGTATCAAGCATAAAAAGGAACACGTTACCGCCACTTGAAAATAAAGCTTAGTTAAAGGAAAACAACACAGTCAACAGTTTCAGGGCATTACCCTTTCCTCAGGCCAATAACACATGATAGAGACAAAAATACATCTGTATGTGTTTGTGTTGTCCTGACCAAGAGGCAATGCCCGAAACTGTTGACTGTGTCGTTTAACGTAGCTTGGCTCAGTTCCTTTTTTGTACCAAGCATTGTAAATTCCGTATTGTGTCCTAGCAGTTAAAACGTTTGAAAAGACGCAGAAAATAACGAGGAATGGTTAATGAGGTGGAAATGCATTTTTCATGTCTAGATTATATTTATTTTTAACGATTCTCCGCCGCCTCACGAAAACAACAACTATCCTTACGATTTTGTCCTTATGATAACTGCTGTAAAATTTCAGACGATGATGAGTGCCCAGACAGTGCCAAAGAAGAAGCCCTTCAGAGGTAGGGTTGTCTTTTCCTTCACGTCATAAGCTTACCCAACCATTGTAACAAGCATTTTTGTCTTCCAGGTCTTCTGTTTTGAGATGTTTGCAGTTGTCCATGTTGCGAAGAATTACTGGCCAGTCAACGTGCTTATCGAATTCCTCTCATCACCACAGCCCTTGTGTGCTATACGTTAACTGCTTCTTTCACTGAATTTCACTCCACTGCTGTGTTTTTTTAAAATCAATATTTGGGTTGTTTGGTCTAGTGTAACCCTTTTTTTCCCCTTAAAACGCATTCCTTATCGTGGCTTTCCAATCTCGACATTTCTTCTGGCCTGCAGCACTTCGCTCCGTTTTGAAGGTAAAAGCAAAGAAACGCAAATGCATTGTTTTTCATTTGGTGTTGGTTCGCCTCAGCCAGACTGCTGTAATGTAGCCTGACAAAGGCAAGCTTGATAGATAGCTTTATTTGTGATCTATTTTCTTCGACCGCCTGGGGTATTAAATCATCGTGGACCGATCTACGCCTTCAGACGGGTCGACAGTGCTCTTTCCGCTTATGACCAGTCGTGAGAATGATCTCCCTTTTGGTACGTCTGCACGAAATTGTATTGAACCTGATTCACGTCATCATGAGAACTTGTTATGTAGGTCACTGCTATCGGAAGGCTACAAAAGATCTAAATTTCTAATTTAAACTACCCAGATCCGTTTCGTATTGTGTTTTTTATATATATCGTGACAACACTCAATCCGACGAGAGCATGAAAACGCGCAGAATAACTGGAGCCAATCAAAATACAGTATCACGTAAAATATGCTAATCTCGTAGGGTCACCACTGAAAACCTTGCAGTTTTCTGGAAGATTTTTACTGCCTATACCCCACCCCACCCCACCACTCCCCCAACCCCCACCTATCCCCTACTCCTAGCCCCCACCCCTTCCCCTTCCCCTAAATCCCCCTCCTCTCGGAAAATCCCCCTCTCCCTCCCTTCCCCCCGCCCCTTGAAAGAGCTTCGAAATATAGCTCGCCATTTGATTGGCTCCGCTTGTTACACATCGTAAATAGAGCTCGTCATTTGATTGGTTCCAGTTGTTCTGCGCGTTTACATGGTGCGAGACTGGCTGAAGCAGGACTTCAGTTCGATAAATTCCCGGCACGGCTTGTTTGCCTGTCAACACGTCTTCCAATCTCAAGTCTAAACTAGATCTACATGCAAGGCTGGCTGAGACCCAAGACAAGCGACATTAGCTGCAGTTCTCCAGAGCCGTGGTGTGTCGTGGCCCTAATCTTGCGGCAGCTTTTATTGATGATGGAGCTGCTTGTAAAAGCTGTCATGGAGTCTGACACTATCCATTATCCCACTGTATTTTTCTTCTTCTTTTTTTTTTTTTTGGTGGATGGCGGTGGTGGTAAGGTTTGAAAGGGGATGATAGCTGAGTTGTAGTATTAAACGCTATCAGGCACGTAAGTCGTCTTTTTACTGTCAACAGTCTTCAACTGCTTTTCCATGTAGACGCTACTGGAATGAATAATTGGTGTGTTGATGTTGCTAAACTGTGCCGCTGGCCATTTCCAGATTACCTAGAGCATTGCCCTCTCTGTTGTCTCGTGCGCAGTGTGCTAATAGTGGTTTCAGCAATTTCGTTTGTGTCAAACAACTTCCTTTCTCAACCCTGCTGTTGCAGTTTTCTATAACACAATTTCTATAACATTTCAATATAGTTTCTACTCCAGCTTCTATAAGATTTTCCATTATCGATTCTAATTATTTTGTTCATTTTTAAAACCCAAACTCACCTGCTCTGCTCACAAAGTTTTTTGTCATTGGTGTCAAGTTTACTCGTGTCTTACAGCTGGACTGGACGAAAAGCTTAGACATCTATAAAAAAAATGAAAGGCTTTGAGTGGTGCACAGTGATTTAGTCCCTTACACTTAGGAATTTCGACCTTCCGAGTATGGTTTCCATTTTATCAGTCACATCATTTTAGCCAGCGAGGGCCGTTTTTCCTGCTAGAAATTAACAGTTTCTAGAACGGCAAGGGCAGAATAACTTTTGCCGCCTCATATCATAGGAACCGCCAACACAATGCCGGGAATGAAGTTCGGCACAGTGACTCTTCTAGTTTGTAAGAGACATTACAGAAGAATAGAAGGAAAGAAAGATATTATATTGCAAGATTCACATGTCTCGATTTTTTTTATTGAGGGGGGCATCTAGATTCTTGAAATTATCGAATCAAATTAACATTTGATATCTGTGCTTTTTTCAAGCGCTGGGCTCAATGGCCAGGAATCTCTCGAAGACTGCTCCATTCGGTTTGATGACCTAGAACTTGGAGAATGCATCAAAACTGGACGAAGGTGTAAGATTTACAAGTATGTATATTATCGTATCATGTTGCATTGTGCTGTGTTCAAGCAGGTATTTGAGTACGTTTGTTAATATTCTTTATGGTCTGATACATAACGTGTGTGCGCACGTTACTGACATGCGTGCGTGGGTGTGTGTGCTTTCTTCATGTATTAATTTCCCACCTCTCAACACTCTTCCTTTGGAAGTGGAAATAACATGCACGTTCGCTGCGCCTGACTCCAGAGCTCGATGGCATGGCGACGTGTACGTGCATCTTTTCGGAGAGCTGGTCAAGCGGCCAGACAGGGAAGGCTTCTGGCGGGACGTGGCCAAGCTGTGCCGCATACGTCACGAGAACATCAACCTGTTCATGGGCGCTTGCACCATGGCGCCTAACCTGGCCGTCATCACCAGGTAGGTGCACAGCTTTATTAATAAGAACCATGTACAGTGAATGACCTTTACAAAAATGTACCATATTACATATACAATCTTTACTTGATTTTTTTTAAATCCGTGTTTCACTACTACAGTTCGGATTTTCCTACTGACACAGCTGAGCCTTTAGATTTTCAAGTAAAATAATTCCTGTAAACATTTATAGAGCAAACACTAGAGGATAACAAGACCGTATTTTGTGCGCGGACATAAGAAAAAAAACTACTCCATAGGCAGGCTCTGTGACTAGAGTTGTGACTGCAGCTGCCAGAGGAAAGTCTTGTTATTACTTCGGTGTCATTTTGATCTTGACGGCAGATCATTTCCGATAACAGAAGAAGTTTTATGAACATATATATATATACACTCTCTCTCCCAAACCATAACACAATACTCCCCCCCTCCTCCAACACACACACACACAACCCTGCACGAGTTATATAGTTAGCGCTTCACTTAAATTTGAAAACGGTTAAAAATAAAGTTCGGGTTAAATGTTCACTGCGATCAGCATATACCAGGTGGGGGAGGGCTCACAGAGGTTTTAGAATAGCATCAGCATTCCTATAATTCCCTTGGTACGGGGAGGGGGGGCTATCCGTCTCTAGTACAGTTCTCGTCCCCTAGAAACACGAAAGAGAGCCGACAGAACCAACATCAAAAGAATCAGACGAGAAGAAAATCGCAAAAAGGAAACAACTGTGCAGCTTAGAGCAGTTCACCTCGAAAATCAATAATCTCGATTTAAAAATAAAGCTGTGTCCGGTGACGCGAGATGACACAGAAATCACAGAGGGAAACGCCGAACAAAGCATGGCGTAAGTAATTATTCTATAGCTTAGTAACCAAACCCTTTGAACGCGTCTGTGGCGGCGGAAGTGTCAGCTGAGATACCAGAAGACTCGGAGAGACAGAAATAATAGGTCCTCAAGAGCTGACCCGTAGGGCAGTGGCTGTCAGGACTGGAGAACCTTGCCGCAGTCTTGGCATCCATTATCATCTTTTGTCACCCCAGTCTTGACAAAGCTGTGCACTAGAAAAAATAGAGATATGAAGATTAGCCACAGAGGTACCTGTCTGGGTTCGATGAGGAACTCTGTATCAAGTAAGGAATCCCCCGTGTTTGGTGCAGTACTACGTTTGAAAACTTATTGGGAGCCCCTCTTTAATTGGCCGTATCAGTGTCTGCTACAAATAATGTTTTAGAATTGTTTTATAATAATTGACATCCTTTTTAATCCACCTGATAACACTTACCACCACCCCCACCCCAAAAAGGGGCCTGGGCACCTCAGTTGATAGAGCTGCGGACTAGCATGTGGAAGGTTGCTGGTTCGAATCCTGGTGCGGCCAAGGATTATTTTCTGGAGTCATACCTTGTACAAATTCTTTCAACCATCTCCCCGCACCTTAAACTGCCTGTCCGCACTGGCCATCTTACTGCAGCTATCAGTCTGGTGGTCCTTTCATCCCATCCCTCCTACAGCCCACCGTCCTGATATGCACCCAGTTGGGGGACGTTAACCTGCCAACCAACCTAACAACCCACCCCAAAAAAGCCCCACTGTCATATCCCTCCCTCCACAAAATAATCCCTACCGTCTGATATCTAAGAAAGAAATATCAGTACTAGTTTCAATAGTGGCCATGTGTATCTTGATCAGGTGTTCAGAAGATGTTGCATTTATCTGAATATTTTAAATGACCTTTTATTTCTGACATTCTTTTGCTGACAAATCTTTCTGGTGATCGTTCAGTGACTAGGTTTGTGCTTGAAACTTGTGAACTTTTCGCAGGACAGAGTGGTCACCCTTTCCTACCTCAAACGACGCAGTTTTTGGTCTATTCTCACACCCACTCCCCCACCCCTCTCATCCCCCATTCCACACACACACACACATTGTATTTTTGAATAACTTTTTGAATATATACATATAGAATACATATTAAATATAAAATCTACCGATGGCCGTGGAAGGTCCATAGAAAACGTGAATAAGACCGGCAAATTCGCTTAATGGCGGCGAGCCTTGTTTGTAAATACTGAGTGTCCAACCCATCATGTCAAGGACGTGGAAAAGCCAACAAGGAAAAGGCCTACTCTCCTCGAGGTTTGTGACTGGCTGTAACGCTCGCAACGTCTTGTATTTTCTTGCAAAGCATTGCCCCGTGTGCGTCGGCCTTTACGCTGCTGTCCTGTCCTGTGTCTGTTGCAGCTTCATCGCCGGCAAGTCCCTGTTCGAGCACATCCACGTGCAGAAGGAGAAGATGACGTTACACTCGCGCGTGCAGGTGCTCCAGGGTGTGGCGCAAGGAATGGGCTACCTGCACGCCAAGGGCATTGTGCTGCGCAAACTCAACACCTCCAACATCTTCCTGACCCCTCGGGTCAAAGTCAGCGCTATCGACTTCAGTCTGTCCGAGGCTCGCGACAACAGGTGAGTCCGTGCAGAACAGGCAGGTGAGCAGTCGAAAGTCTTCTGACCTCGGGCCAGGTACATAACTCGCGCCTAAAGGTGTAAACGATCGTTAAAGCGTGGCTTACACAGCCCGACCAAGTCGAATGAAAGCAATCGCAAAGAACTGCTTCAACTGCGTGCAGTACAGAGTTAGTCTCCTTTCGCTGAAAGAAAAAGTTCGATAAAAAATTAATCTTCTGATCCTCCGAGATTTGAGTGCAAACATACATCAGTGAAGAATATCCGATCCAGTTTTTAAAAATACGTTTTGTTGAAAACGGCTGGACTTGTTTCTTACGACTGCTTTCATCCGACTTCGTCACGCCGTGTGAACTCAACATAAGCTCTGCGTAATCCAAAGCAGTCGGCTAGACAGATGCGAGATGCAAGGCGTGCAGTGTTCTAACTGTGAAACCTGTTGAAGATGCCGGTTAGAGAAACCCTTAAAATGATTTGCCATCAGCTACCAGTTGTCTGTTGAACCAGTGTCAGCGACTCAACCCCGAGCTGTAACGCTTTACAAACGACTCAAACCCGAGCTTTAACGCTTTACAAACGGCTCAAAACCGAGCTGTAACGATTTACAAACGACTCAAACCCGAGCTATAACGCTTTACAAACGGCTCAAAACCGAGCTGTAACGATTTACAAACGACTCAAACCCGAGCTGTAACGATTTACAAACGCTCGTCGTAACCTGTAGCCGATGCGCATCGTACGTGACGCCGATAAAAGGCTGTACAGTCAAGTTCGCTCCCAGAAAAGGTTGATTAGACATGCCCGAATATGTAAGTGTCTTTTTGTTTAAATTCTACCTGCGCGTGGGGTCTCTTTTCTCTCGTGGAGCAACCTGGTGATGTTCACTGTTGGACTGTTTTGTGGCGTGGTTCAGGTCTCCAGATGCTGGATCGCCCCAAAAGCGAACTTGGTTACAAGAGAAAAAGAAGCATGGTCAAGGAGATCATATTTAGGATGTAGTCAACTGAGTTGTCAGTTGAGGAGACACAACTCAAAAGAGCGACTGCTTCTGTTTACTCTAACCCCATCCCATCCACAAGAGACCCTGAAGACCACAGATATAATTATCTTCGGCCCAGTTCCAGGGCGATTTATATAACACAGCCGTTGAAACGCATTTCGTGATTAAGGCGTTGTCGGGATCCAAACGGATTACGAATCTGAGTGAGGACTAACGCGTACCTCTGGCACAGGCGTTCTACTCAAAGGCCACGCTTGGGCAAGTTGCAGAACTACCGGAAGAAGAAAAATATCCCTTGTCTGGGCGTGGCTTTCTGTGAACCACTGCCATTTGCCCGGCGGAGATGAAATCATTTCCCCTTGTCGACCACCTATAGCTGATCTCCCTGGTTTGACTGGACACAGAAACTGTCACGATAAAAAAAGCTTGCGATAAAATTAATTATCACCCGGCACCCAAGCGTCACGAACAATAATAAGAACAATAGGGATGTCGTGAACTATATATATATAGTACTGTCGTAGTTCGTCCCTCTGTCCGTACGTCCATCCGTCCATCTTCAGAGTAGAATGTTTCTTATTCTATTTCACTGCATGATTTCCAAGACGTCTAAAGTCTTATTTCCTAAATCTTAGTTTCATGCCAGTGATCATTTGATCATAAACTTTTAAATAAAAAGTCTAGAAACCTCCAGTCTGGTAGCCGAATAAGCAGCCAGAGACATCTGATTACTTTAGTGAATAAGATTGATGAGCGCGAGGTTCATAGTACAGAGTACCTTCGCTCTAATCTCGCCTCAATACAACGTAAAATGTGGAGGCAGCATCGTCAACCTGTCAGCATTCCACCTCTGTGACCGGCTCAGCGACAAGGGACTATTTTCGTTCATCTTTATTAGGCATGTTACATAAATATAAATGTGCTCGTTCTTTTCCCTAGAACATTAGCCATACATAGAAACTGAAGCGATCTTTAGAACTAGTTGGTATCAATAGGTGTTCATGCTGTCGTCGGTCTGAATTTGAAGTTGAAATTGAATTTGTGATTGCGTAGCACGCGCGCCGGTAATCTCAAGGATGTTTGCTGACCTTGCAGGAAGGACTACGCCACGATACCGCGCGGCCAGCTGACCTATGTTGCGCCAGAACTACTGCGGACCCTGAAGGTTGTGCCACCCCGCCTTGTGCCCAGTGCTGCTCCCTCCCCCGAGTCGGACGTCTTCGCCTTTGGGTGAGTGCACACTTCGCCTTGGGGTGAGTGCACACTTCGCCTTTGGGTGAGTGCACACTTCGCCATGGGGTGAGTGCACACTTCGCCTTTGGGTGAGTGCACACTTCGCCTTTGGGTGAG
>SMGT01001533.1:103338-132887 GCA_004794575.1 Lanistes nyassanus | reverse complement strand
GTCTATGAGGTATATTATCGCGAGCGTGCTTCAGTCTATGAGGTATATTATCGTGAGCGTGCTTCAGTCTATGAGGTATATTATCGTGAGCGTGCTTCAGTCTACGAGGTATATTATCGTGAGCGTACTTCAATCTATGAGGTATATTATCGCGAGCGTGCTTCAGTCTATGAGGTATATTATCGTGAGCGTGCTTCAGTCTATGAGGTATATTATCGCGAGCGTGCTTCAGTCTATGAGGTATATTATCGCGAGCGTACTTCAGTCTATGAGGTATATAGTGGATAGTCTTTGAACCATGTTAGATAATCGTGGTATAACTGTCTTAGTTTGTACTTATTATCTTTCGGGTTCATTCACAAATATTTGTTATTTACACTAAAATTTCTTACCTGGATGTGTGCAAACCAAATTGTCATCACTTCATGCTGTGCAATAGAATAAATGGTAAATTTCAAAGGATGGTGTCTGATCTACTGGTAGAAACAAATTTGTGTAATGAGAATAGTGTGCAACAGCATTCTCTTTACATTATCACATATTTAATATACGTGTGTGCGTTCACTTTCAATCAAATCATTTCTGGTCCTCGCTTCCCTTCACTGTCGCTGAATTTCGGCTTCTTTTTTTTCTTTGAAATTTACATTTTGATCGTTTGTTATTTTTTGTGCTGATAGTGGCAGTAGATAAATAGCAGAAATATTTACGGGAAATTTTTCAAGTGACAGTCACCTGTTCCTTTTTTTTTTTTTTTGAAAAAATTTACGGCCAACAAGGAGACACAAAGAAGAAAAGAAATATCGCTTGGACGCATACGTAAAGACACATCTTTATGAAAGCGCATGCGCCAAATCAAGGATTCCCGGTGACTAAATTAAAATCGCTTAGCTATTCTCGGGCCTCAAACGCCTTCGTGAGTGCACATGGCGAGTCCAGCTTTGGGCGGAATTTGCTAATCGGACATGAGGCTCAGGTCATAAGAACAGAATATGCCAATCGATCGTCCTGGCAATGAGCCCTGCGAGACAGCTCGATGGCAGCTCATCTGCAGAACGTTTTTAAAGACCAGCTTGCACGGCTTCGATTTCTAGAGTGGACTTTCTAAAGTTTTTAAATTCTCACTGCAGTGAAGCATTTGACATAGAAAAAAGAGAGAAGAGAGTGTAATGAACTGGAAATTTTAAGCCATTCGCTTGAACATGTCTTTCTCGTTTACTCCTTACGTTAAATTTTGAAGTAACTGTAAACACTTTCAGTACGCAAGGCCCTGTTGTTCGTAGCACACTATCGTAAGCTTTCAAGAAATTTCTTGGCGTTATAACTAGCACAGCTGGTGGAATGGCTCCGCTTAAAAGCCAGTCTTAACTGAAAGAAATATGCGTCATGCATTCCTACTTCGCCGAACTTGGCTGTGGGTGTGAGTCCTATATAGTTCGCCGAATGTGGCAGTGCGCGTGCGTCCTATATTTCTCTGAACTTGGCCGTGCGCGCGTGCGTCCTACATTTCGCTGAGCGTGGCTATGCACGTGCGTCATAGTCCGCCGAACGTGGCCGTGCATGTGCGTCGTATGTCACTAAAGTGGCCCGTGCGTATGCTAAACTACATTCCTTGTAGCCGAAACTAGGTCTTCCAAATAAACGGGATGACAAGGGTAGAATGCTTTGTAACTGGACTGTGTTTAACCGAATGCGCCACACAATTCAAGTAATGGCTTGTAGCACGTGACAGGTAGTGGAACAGTACTTCGCCTCACTCGATCGGCCTGTTAATCTCGATCAATTCTAACACGGACCTACAATGTGTGTGTGTGAGAGAGAGAATGAGAGAGAGAGAGGGAGTACTGCAGTACTACTGGGGCTTTTGTAGCACGGGAACTCTTTGCCTTTTTTTGTGCAGGGAATGGGTGGGGGATGGGAAGATAACCAGCTGATTTATGTACAGCTGCTGTAGACTGTAGGTAGATATTTCCATACGTGATGTCGCAGGCTCGTAATTGATTTCGGGTTGACTTGACACCAGAGATGCATGCGTTCCTGACGGACTACAGATGGCGCTACCCTTCTTCGATACAAAACTTCTTAAAAGAAAAACAAGTGACTGCCGCTTGGAGGAAAGTCCAAATTAAATTTAAAACAAGGAACTGGACCAAGCTAAAAAAGGACAAAGACGAAGACAATCTACATATTTCCGGGCACTACCCCTTCATCAGGACGACACAAAAACGACGAAAAAAAACCGAACAATTCTTGCAAATTATAGAAATAAATGTTCATGTTATAGACAGCTAGCTCCATGTCGACAGCGCGGTATTCACAAAGGTTATCGCTGTGTTGGGGTAAAAGCAGCGTCAGTAAAAATTAGGTGAACATAATTATGTTTGTTCTGAAAATCATTCCATAACCGCCTGTTGGAGGTTTTACAAACTAAAATATGTCAAAACATGCCAAGTACGCCAGCTTACGTCAGAATGTTGGAAACTGGTTCAGCAGAGATTCTGTTACACACCAGGTTGTCGTTTAGGGTAGCTACAAAATAGGTGGGGGCATGTCTCTCTGTATGCATGGATGTATGTAGAGTATTACAAACATATACCATGAGACGAAAATAAGCGAAGACAGAAAAATCTGGCAAGGACAACGCGGAATTGTTATAGACATTGTGTAGTAACACCACCTTGTCACATGGACCGTACAGTAACAGCACCGTTTTAGCTGTAAATCTCTGTTACTGACAGTCTGTGTTGTATGGCGACTAAAGACCTTTTGATTTTCCCTCCTCCTACAGACGCTGATTGAAGAATGCTGGTCACAGGAGCCGCTGTACAGGCCAGACTTCCCTGAGCTCAGCAAAGAGCTGCACAAGAACGTAAGTTTCTGGCTGAGCTGTTCCGCCTCCGTCACTGGGTGTGTACGAGTCTAAAGATGCATGCATGAAATTGGTACCCGGGGTGGTTCGGCCCAGCTCAGCAAACTCTAAAAAGTATCAATTCACTTTTTGGATTTGCAGCACCAGCGATAAATGTAAGATGTTATCATCATCAAACTTAAAGGTATAAAAACATTCAAAGCAATTTATTTATAAATCAAAGTTTAGTTTGATTTTGAACGAAAATTTCGTCTGAAAATTTTTTTCTTTCTTAAGTGGAGTTTTAAAACCTCTTTCTGAAATCGGAGGATCTACTAAGAATTCCCATACCTGGGTACAGAGTGGCCAGAAATTTCTTCCATGTTTCTACGGTTTATGTACACGAGGGCCAGTCTGAAAGTCCGTAGAATCCAGGCTCGCGACACTATGACAAAAATCAACTGCACGAAATCATAGGCTGTTGCTGATGTTGACGTCAAATTTCAAACAGTAGAAAGCAGTGGTTCTCTCAGAATCAAATCTTAAAGATTGTGTCCAAGGAACCTGCTCGACTTTCGAGCCGTGATTTATTACGATTTCAAAAAAAAAGCGGTCAACACTTTTGACAAGATTGCAAAGCCAGTGTGTACAAGTGGAGCAGTGAATTCAAGCGGGGCAGGAGGTTAGAAGACGACTCCCGTCCTGGTCGACCCGTTAGTGCCGTCATCCCAGAAACAGCTGCTGTAGAGAAACCAATTAGAGAAGATCCGCGAATCGCTCTCACAGAGGTTGGAAGCCATTGCCATTGTAACAGACACAGCCGACACCATTCTGCATCAACATCTTTGTGTGCACCAGCGTTGCGGCCGTTGTGCGCCCCATGACTTGAGTGAAGAACAGAAGAGGAGTAGGGTCGAATGGTGCCGGGCCATGCCGGACAAATTCAAGAGTGGATGGTCAAAACAACAAAGCAGATGCTGACTAGAGACGAAAGTGGCTGTACCAGTTCGATCCGGAAACCAAGCAGCAGAGATCTGTTTGAGTGTTTCCAGGTGGCCCCGCCCTCCCACCAAATTCAGAAAAACAAGGAGCACAAGGAGAAAAACACTAGTTTCTTTTTTCGGTAAGTAGGCGAATGGGGGCGGTGAGAGGGGTGGGTGGGGAGTCATTTTAAACGTTACCAAAGCAACAACGTGCTCTTCAGTTCGGAGATTAGTTCAAAGCTGTTACGTCTGTCTGTCGGCAGTCCCCCCAGTACAAGCGCCACAGTTCCTCAGAACCGGAGAGGTTGAACCGAAGCCCAGGCGTGCTCGAGTGACTTTGGCAGGAGACCCCGCCACGAGTGGATCTGCAGGTGCAAACCATATCCGCAAAGTGGATATGTTCACCAAGTTCACCAAGAGCCAGTTTCTACAGACGCGAGGAAGGCGAGCGAGGCAGTGACGTCAGAACTCCAGCGTTTGACGGCGGCTCTAAGGTCACTACCTCGCGTCCCTCGCCTTCCTCGCATCCATTAAGCTCCCTTCCTCAAGTGTGTCTACGGCCAGAGCTTGGCTTGGCGCCGCCTGCGCGGTACCGTACCGTCCCGAGGTGCGGGGAGGAGGGCAGCTTTGCACCGAGCGCTCGGTCGCCCCAGTCCAAGAAACGATATTAACGCCTTTCATTAGTCGCCGTTCAAGCCCGCCAAGACCATTTCAGCTTCCAGCAGGACGTGCTGTGCTCAGTATTACCGCCAAAGAACTCACTACTTCGCCAACCTATCGCGCTTCGCTGGTCCCTGAGCCGCCTTTTATTGGCTCTGTATATATTCGGTGGCCCATCTCTGACGAAATTGGTCAGATTCCAAACCAGCTTGTCTGGGTTTTACTTTCTATCCTTTCTTTTTCTTTGGTCCCTCATCCCAACTGCCAGTGCTGGAAGGCTGTACGTTCCAGAAGCCGCGTTTAACCCGTGCTCTCTCTGTAGACGGCAACTTCAAACGAGTATTTTTGATCGAATTGACAAAGATCCTACAGCAGGTTCAATTTGTATTACAATAATAAAGGTTTATTAGACAAGTAACTGTACCGAACTAAACTGTATCTGTGCCTAAATTTTCTGGCTACTGCAGCGTACGTGCACTCTCCCGACATACTATATCGCACACATGCACATTCGTACAATGCGTGCGTAATACTGTATCAGGATGGCAAATCCTTACCGTTAATGACACTGAAAGGACGTTTCCTGTGGTGAGCATTAAATCTTTCCTCGACATATTTCGATTTTTCACTTGACATACTTTTTACAAGAAGTTCTACCGTAATCATTAGACACCTTCACATGCTACAGTTCTTCGTCACGGTTGGCAGGATGGTGGTGGCGGGGTGTGTAGGAGAGAGGGAGGCGAGGTTTAGGGAGGAGGCAGTTTCCAACCAAGCCCCACCCCCTCGGTCTTAACGACAGGACTGCAGCTCACGGTGTCGCTGTCTGCTTGCGTTTTCCTCGTGTCTGTCGAACGTCACACTACGCTAATCACAGAGCGGTTGCAAGACAAAACGGAAATCAATGACTTCTGTGTTCAACACAAGTACATGTACACAATTTACTTCAGGTAAATGTCACAGACAGCAGAGCGCCACAAGCCAACGGTGACGTCAGCCCTGACAATCGGAGGGCGCATTCGCACGCACGCACGTCTCCTCAAATATTTGTCAGCCATGCGAGAGAATGCGAAATGCCATGTTGATGTTTGGCGCTGGTCTGCAGGGCTGGCTGCTGCTTTTTCACCTGCCTCCTGCCGACAGCGGTAATGGCTTTTTAACACCTAATCACAGCATCTCCATGGTTTTACCTGTGCAACATTTGATTGCTGGCAGCTAACTGGGATGTTTTGTTTTAGAAGCCTCAATGCTGTAAACTATTTCTCTGCTTCATTTAGCCCCATCTGGTTTGTACTTTATCCAAAATATGCAAACATGCAATACTTACTCTGAATTACAGCATGCAAATAATCGACGCTCAGTGACGAGACTCGTGCTAATCCCGAAGGCCTCTGCCTTACCCTTTGAGATTGAGAGAATACAGGAACGAGAGAGGGAGGGTTATGAGGCATCAACATAAGGATTTTTGTTTCTGTCTTTCTCAATCTTGATTAAAACATCGTCCATATTTCATTCATCATGAACGACCTACAATCTTGCCCTCAACACATGGGCTTTTTCTTTTGGTATTAAAAAGTTCCTCACGGGTGCATGAGAGGTGCAAAGACAAGAGAAACGGAAGCACACGGAACTATAATTACTGACCAGATCACAGCTCTGACTTGGCGGCTGTCTGTAATCCAAGCACACTTTTACTTCATGCAAACCAAATCCTTACAAAATTAAGATACTATTTTCCTGTTTTGCACCTGTATTCAAGCAAATGACAACATGTCTTCACAAATATAATGAAGACAAGTATGAACATAACATGCAACACTCAAGTTTCATTGGAGCACAATTTTCTGATGTTTGTGAAACGAAAAAAGTCACTCATGTTTCCATCACAGATAAATTATTCAAGCCATAAAAAGCAGACTTGAAAGTTTAAGCATCAGATTCAATAACTAGTGTTGTTTGCACAAAACCTGCTATAAACCACTGAAAATTAAAAAGCCTTTGCTTTCCCTGCCTTACTGAAACAGGAATTCAAAGACAAGTTACACAATTCCAACATTTCGGTTCTACCCATTCAGCATCAGATTATGCAGTTAACAAATTCCTGAACTAGTAATGGCCTGTCTGCACTTACATCGTCCCCTCTGTTAAGCTGAAGAAATGTCTTCTTTACTCAGTCTTTTTAACGCTGAGCAGAGCCACAGGCTAAAGGATGCTTCACCATAAAGCACTTGCTATTTTTTCTTTCTTGAGACCATGCTCTATGGCATGCTGCCAGACAGCCACCATATCTAACACCCTTCATCACTCCTAGCCTACAGTAGCTTGTTTTCTGTCATGATTGAAGTGACGAGACTTAATATATCACAAGAAATGATATAAGTTGGTCATTGCTGGTTAGAAATCACCTCGGTTATACATACAAAGCACAGAAAGCAACCCCAGAGCATCAACTAGCAGAGGGGAAAAAAGGAACATTTAAAAATAAGTTAATACCCCAGTCAGCCAAGAAAAACACCCCTCCCCCCACTCTCCACCCACCCAAACTCTCCTGATTCTTCATAGTTTGGGGCTGCCTTTGTGTACACAAACTGCCACAAGAAAAAATGCGCATTCTTTGCTATTTCAAAGAATTAGCAAACAGACCAATGCATGTCAAAAGAGATTATATGAATAGAAAGTTTTCCCTCTTTGAGAACAAGTTTCAGATGACTTAGATGCATAAAATTCTATCTTCAATACCTAAGAAAAACTTCAAAATTAAGTTTGTAGGATGTTCCCTTGGTGTTTTAAAATAAAATCTTTTTCTGTCAGTCAAGAATTTCAGAAACGACCAGACTACCTCTGGCCAAAGAGAGCAGTTATCTTAAAGCTGAATGAGAAACGTTGCACCCTTCAGAGTAAGCTGCTTACAGGCAGCTGCTGGAAGTGGATGTGCTTCAAGGGAGGTCACAAGGCAGCACAGAACACTTGACTGGTGAATGTTTTTGTTCCCTGCAACATCCTTTGTAACACCTCGACTTCTCTTACGCTCTCAACTCCAATTGCTTTACAGTATGAAAAGCGTGTTTGGGGGGAGTTGTCACAGCAACCACAAAGCCCAGGGATTTTAAATGTAGACAGGCATGGGCAATGCGAATCATGTTCTTGGTTTTATTTAACACATATGGGACACAATGCTCTCTTTTCATACAAGTTTCTTCCATCTAGCTTTTTTTCAAATAAAGAGAAAGCAAAAAGATAATAAATCATGATCTCCAAAATAAAAGATGGAAGGTAAAGTTACGCTAATCAACGCCAATGCTTATACCAAAATAGCAGTTTACATCTGATGACATCATATAGCTGACGTGGTCCTGTCTGAAGGCAGCACAATGGTGATTGTGACTTGCTGCCCCCCAGATGCAGAATGTAGATTACTAGCAAAGACAACCTGTTGCAGAGAGAAAATGGTCTCTAAACAATAAAACACTGAATATAAGGTTTTAATAATACACAGCTTTCAATGGATCTAACCAACCCGATTGAATTCTAAACAAAGGTACAGACCAAACCAGAGAGATACTGACAAGCAGCAAAATGTTGTAAAGCAATTCTTACTCGAAGGTAAAATAATTATGTAGCTAGCCCTACATGTGCAGGATGCATGAGAACAGTTATTCACATCCAAATGTGAAAATGTTTCATGGGCTATGATACAAAGAACAGCTGGCATTTGCTAGTATGCAGTATAATGAATCTGCATATTACCTAACATTATCTTACAAATGTTGATGCTCCACTCACACACTACTATTAAGACATGTTCTAGTTATCAGCCTGTTTTCTTTCGCATTTGCTACTTGCGAATGTCATAATCTGTAGCTATTAAAAGTAGATAAAACTTTTTGATTACAAAAAATGACTGCATCAGTTGCCAAAGTAGTAGCGGACTGGGGGCCCCTCCACGGCATCTCCATCATCATCAAAGCCAACGATGAGGTCAACATACTGCACTCCAGGCTCTGGTTTAATCAGCTTCAACATACTGGAGAAAAAAAAAACATGACAAATGACACATTTTGCCACCCTGTCGCAAAATACACCACTAGACTATGTTGTACTTTATGCACATGTATTTTGCAACCTCTTAATGCTGTTCTACACACAGAACTATTGCAACCAGCATACAGAAAAGGCATGGTACTTTTCCCAAATATAGACATTGGTTTTAAGCCACTGGTTAAGAACAAAGAAAGTGTTAAACCACTGGTTAAGAACATGGAAAGTGAACCATCCTGCAACTGAGTGAACTTGTGAAAAACCTCTAAACACCTGTTGCATCAAACAATAAGCTAGCACACCTTTGTATGTTCTATTTAAAATACATAACAACACTACACCAAAAACTACAGTTATGTCAACCTGTTCAAAATACCTGTTACCTTAGGCTAAGTGCAAGAAACTGACACACTGCAGCTACAGCAGAATGTTCGAAACGAGCCACCACACAGATCTGAATCACTGATGCTGCAAGTTAAAAGTCTTCAATAGGAACACGTCCAGAAAAACGTTTCACCGTGGAGACACTCACGTCATTGGCAGGCGCTTCCTGTGGAGAGGCATCATGGGCATGTAGATCATCTTCACGCCGTGCACGACTGACGAGGCTTCAAACCCATACTGCTTCTGAAAGAGACTGTGGGACTGTGGTCTTCTGCCAATAGTTGTCTAAACAATCATACGCTTATGGCTGGGAAAAGTCTACACACGTCACTTAAACAGGTTCATACAGATTTCCTTGTGGTAAGCTGCTACAGACGCTGATTTACAGGTTTTTTGTTACCTTCTCACCACCCTCCCACATACAGGGTGCCAAAAAGAGAATTGGGGTAGCACTCCAGGATCCACATACAATTCCTGTCTCCAGCTACATAATGCCACTCCAGACCTGTCTGTAGTTGTATGACACCATTCTGTTGCTAGTCAATGCATGGTGTTGCTGTATAATTCATTCTGTAGCTTCATAACAAATTTTACATGCATTCCACAAGTTATCACTATTAAAAGGTCACTTTATGGATACATTGTATCATGACTGTAACTTGTTAATGAATTCTGTGTATCCAGTACAAGCATTGCATTGTTGTACAGTCAAATGATATAGCTCTAAGCTGATGACTGGAATTGGATGTATTACACGAGTGCTACACAAATTCCTCTTGTGGCACCCCATGCTCACAGCCATCTTGAGATGAACATTTCAGGCAGCATGTTACCTTGCATGTATCCAGGAACTGCTGAAGTGTGGTATCCTTGTTGCCATGGACAACCCACTTGTCCCACATGCTCACAGTAAGACCTTCCCTGTCAAGTACAACCCACATTTTACACAGTGACGAAGGCTGGAGTTCTCCGATACAGAAGATAACGCAGTAAAACGTGGTTAAAGACTTAGAGCAGAAAAGTGCAACGTTTTGGGTCACAGACCCTTTGAGGCAGATGGTAACGTATAGAATGTTGTCTTTAACCACCTTCTATTGTGCTATCTCCCACATTTTTCACAGCTTGCCCATGCCAGAGACTGGGCAAAGAGACATGTTTTTCTTCTTCTTCTACTTTTGTTAGTTTTTGACATAGTGGTGAGATAAATTCAGTCACAGAAAAATGACACCGTGTGACATACCACAACACACCCAGTGTTCTACAGATAACTATCTACCTCTGATGTGACTGATATTTGACTTGTCTCATTAAAGAGCTCAAGTTTCTTCAAGAGACGTGCACCTATGCTGAGCAACTTTTGTAGTGTGATAACGACCTTAATAAGTTAACAGCTCATGTTTCTTTTAGAGACATAGGTCTACAGTCAGCAACTTCTGTGGTATGATGGTGACTTTAATAAGTTGAACAGGTCAAGCATCTTCAGAAACAAGCATTTTACCCATCATTTTCTTCTGGATGCACACTGTATGCCACAAAACAATCAAATTAATAAGACTCGGCTACCCATTAAACTGGTGGCACTCAAAGTGGAATCTTTCATTCCACTTGTGAAGGTCGCAAAGAGACTGGTTTTGTTTCAAGACATAGAACAACGTCTACTGAAGTCTACTCACCTCAGCACGGTATGTGGACAAGGCCCTGGCTCCGAGAGAAGCAGCATAGGCAAGGCAAGATTGAGAAAAGCATTCCTATAGGCCTCCAGTGGGCTCCTCTGTAAAACCTTCAGTAGCTCTATGGCCACCAGACCAGAAACAGCTGCTGTGGTTGTAGCAATGGCTGGCACTATGCGACCAGCTATGCGTTTGATCTTGAGGCGATCTACTTGCTCGATACAGTACATACTGGCCCTCAGATTCTGGCACCAAATTGTAAGGATTTATAGTGCTCATGACATTAACAATAGTCTGTTGTTTAAGTCAATAATATTCTTCATCCTGAATGTTACTGTCTTCTTTTTGTTTTTTTTTTTAACAATTAAAATCATGTATTTCAATTTTCAAAATGTATCACTGGAAAACCTTTAGTACAGATTCATACTAGTACATTAAACTGAAGCATGCACTGTGTTGAAGGCACTGGACTCCATACCCAGATGAGACGTATTAAACCAGCATTAATGAAGGTTTAGGTTTAGCCTTCAACTTAATACCTCAATGGCCAAAGAAAAAACATGTTCTAGATCCATAGTGTTACCAACTGACCGCCGAGAAAGTAACTTCAGCAACATTATGAGGAGAGAAAACTAATGTTTGTAAACTAGACACGTACAGAGCAAGCAGCAATGAAATTGATGTGGTCATTCTCATCGTCATCTTTTTCAAACTCAAGAGGAACCATCTCCTTCACAGCTGCGACACATTATTTGCATAAAATAGTTTTACAGGGACATCAAGCAGAACAGTCATGTATAGCAATCATGCAATCAGAACAAAATATCTCGCGACTGAAACAGGTGAAAACCACCTGTGTCCTAAGACAAAACAAAACAGTTGATCCTAGATTGGTACCTGATGTAGTAACATTATGGAGCTTGACTGCAGCCAAAGACATGAAAGATGAGATGAAACAAAGATTAGTGAGATATGTCCTAATTACACACCTGTTCCTGCATCAGGTTGACAGCACACCTGAGTCAGCTGTCTGCCAGCTTCTACAACTTCGTCCTCAGAAACTTCTGTTGGCTCATCTTCTTTTGTTTTGTTCTCATCAGTTTCAATTTTCTGCAACAGCCAGCCAGCTAGTCAATGAACGTTTACAATCATAATCTATGCATTTCACCATCAGTGGTATGACCGCACAATGCCTCTTGTTTGTCAATATATTAAACAAACTGTGCCAAACAAAGTCAAGGGTCTGGCAGACCATGCACTACTCAACTTGCCCTCCTGCACTATGTGAAGGGTGGCCTTGTCGGCAAAGCATTTCCACACAGGAGGCTGCATGTTGAACCAACACAGGCTTCTAAACCACAACTAACCTTTCTGGAAGGACAGAACTCAGGAAGCTGGACTGTCTGCAAGACGGCCAGATAGTTTTCTGGTTTCATGTCCTGGAAAAGATTAAAACTTTGAATGGTCTTAAACTCTATTTTGATAATATACTGCTAAAAAGAATTGAAAGACCAGTACAAACTGTGCCTGCTACACAATGGCAAAACCCAAATTGGTAGTCACAACGAAGCTGAAGTGTATCACTGTGACTGAAGATTTACTGTAGTATATATGACTAAGTTCGCACCTCCGGAGACCGTGGTACATTGTAGATATCAGAAAGCAGGCGGGCAGTACTTGCAATGAAGCTCATGTGCCTGATGACAAAATGTGGAAGGTATATCCTGTTTATTATTCCAACTTAGAACAGCATGACATACAGTATGACCTAACATCAACACAATGGTACAGTAAGGTGCATACAGCAAACAAACGCCTGATTTCAGATTGAGGCATTCTCTCCCTTTAACGATGGTTGTGTGCATGTTTTAGTCTGAACAACACAGATGCTTATGCATGGCTCTGAATGATAAACAAGCTGCGATGATTGTGTCATGGTCAGACATGCCAATGACCAACATGCCGCTTACATGCAAACATTTCCCCTTAATATGCTTTATTAATATTAGGTCTGATGTAAGATGTCAAAGAATGTGATGATAATTTAATGAGACTGGATTAAAGACTATAATCCACTGGTACCAAACAACGCAAGCATCTGGCTTCTCCAGCAAAATATTTCACGGTAGGGGGATTTTTCTCATCTAAGAGAAGTGTAAAGAACTACTAAGAGAAGTGTAAAGAACTACTAAGAGAAGTGTAAAGAACTGCTAAGACAAGTGTAAAGAACTACCAAGAGAAGTGTAAAGAACTGCTAAGAGAAGTGTAAAGAACTGCTAAGAGAAGTGTACAGAACTACTAAGAGAAGTGCAAAGAACTGCTAAGAGAAGTGCAAAGAACTGCTAAGAGAAGTGCAAAGAACTGCTAAGAGAAGTGTAAAGAACTGCTAAGAGAAGTGCAAAGAACTGCTAAGAGAAGTGTAAAGAACTACTAAGAGAAGTGTAAAGAACTGCTAAGAGAAGTGCAAAGAACTGCTAAGAGAAGTGTAAAGAACTGCTAAGAGAAGTGCAAAGAACTGCTAAGAGAAGTGTAAAGAACTGCTAAGAGAAGTGTAAAGAACTGCTAACAGAAGTGTACAGAACTACTAAGAGATGTGTAAAGAACTAAGAGAAGTGTAAAGAACTACTTTACAACTCACAGTGGATCCTTGGGGTCGAACTGCAAGGGTGTTGGCGGACGTTTAGGAGATTGCCAAAATGGTGCTGCAGTGAAAAAGAAATTAGTAACAGTTTATTTAAACTAACTTTGAAGTGTTGGCTGGTTACTTTGTGTTGTCAGAGGAGTCACAAAAAGAAAACAAGAAAAGAAAAAAGCACTGAACATTCCAATGCCCACATGCTCCAACCAGTTCCACCAACACAGAAAATTCACAGCCATCCAAATCTTCAACCCCTTACACACACATGAGATTAGTTGCTCCCTTGCTCACATACGCATCTTCAGCAAACAGTTCACTGGCCTCCCATAAGAGCTGGCCAAGGATTATTTCCTGGAATTATACATTGCGCAAACGCCATTCTACCATCTCCTCCACACCTACCTGCCTGTCCGCACTGACCATCTTACTGCAGCTATCAGTCCGGTGGTTCTTTCACTACAGAGCTTAGTAAGAGGACCCCATCCCCCTAGAGTCAGGGATCCTGATCACGCAAAACAGGGGGTAATTTACGCACAAAATTCAAGAATGATGCAAAGAGTTTAAAGCCATGCTTCACAGTAACATACAGATTTTTTTAACATTTGGCAAATCAACAAAGAATGATGCAAAGAGTTTAAAGCCATGCTTCACAGTAACATACAGATTTTTTTAACATTTGGCAAATTAACACCAGAAGCTGCTTGGGCTGACTCCTGCTTTTTACAAAATAAACCTTAGATTTCAGGCTAGAGGGTCATTTTGACACTTGGTTTAAAAAAATTCCAGAAGAACTGATAGTCCACCGTCCTGATATGCACCCAGTTTGCAGCGGGATGTTAAGCAGCCAACGACCAACCAACCAATCAGCCAATCCCATAAAAGCAGTGGCAAGCAGCCTTCATACATGCTGCAGCAGTTTATAGTTACAAAATCATCTGGTTCACTATTACTAACATTCCTAAGAAGGGTACCACCTGTAGATAGATGAAATAACCCTGAATACAACCATTCATCCTCACTGTGCAAGTTCAGAGACCTCCATACAGACAAAGCTGTAAGCCTGCAGGCAATAAGAAATGAAAACACTCACTGCCATCCTGTAGCCTGGTGTCCAGGGGAAAGGCATGCAGCAGTTGTTGTGCCTGCAATTTGCACAACCCTTGACATTGTAACATGACCTTTGACATTGTAGCATGACCATTGACATTGTATCATGACCCTTGATATTTTAACATGGCCCTTGACATGATAACATAATATTTGACATTTTAACATGACCCTTCACATTGTGACATATAAAAACAACCAAAATAATCCATTAAAACGAATTAGTAAGCTGATCCTAGCAGAAGCATATGTGTGACAATGCTGTAAGAAATCTTGCTGTCTCAAGTTAAAGTTTGAAATGTGGGTCGCATTGCGGAAGTCTTGCTTTTTGACACTCAGCTGGTGCAAAGTATTAGCAAACTCAGATGTTGCTGATAGTGTTAAAACCCAAGACGTTAAACAATTAAAACTTGTTAAAAGAGAACATACCTTTAAGTTAAAATATTTTTCAAACCGGATACGTGCTAAAGCAATACAATCTTGCCAGATTTTCGGCCTTGATGAGGCCATTTTGCTGACTTGAATAGCACCCTCAATCATTTCGCCTGACTTTAAACGCTGCAAAGGATATAGATGACATAAAGCTGCTGAAATTTACTCATGTTTTGACAAATTATGCAAAAGCCCTGCTACTGAACACTTAAATGTCTTTAATAGAAGCTGTAGTTTTCACTCCATCTTCACTAGGACATGAACAAAGCATCTGTGGACGTAACCTGCATACCTCAAAATATTACTACAGCAAAGCTTCTAAGCTTGCTTTGAATTCAACTGTATTTAGAGAGTTTACAAGTTTTTATTTCAGCCTCTGTTGCTTCAAGCTGTTGCATACTTGTTTGCATTAAATGACATTACATTCCTGCCCCCAGTTTAAATCAATCAGCCATGGGAAAACACTGCAAATCTGCTAGAAGCTTCTGCTACTGTGTTCTCTGCAATGGCACCAATAAACCCAATCAGTTTAGAAGGATGGGAAGATAACCTTTTGTTTTTATTTTTTTATACCTCTGCCACTGAAGCCAGATCCAGGTGAGAGGAGAAAAACTTGTTGAAGAGTTTTGGCTGCTGCACAAACAGTTGTTCAAATTTGTCCCGTGCCCACTGGATGCAGTGCTCTATGGATGCTGGAAAGGACTTCACTGTGCAATATGGATAATCCTCATCAACTGGGTCTTGCTAAGAACATAAACAGCCAGCATCTGACAATTTCTTGCTAAGAACATAAACAGCCAGCATCTGACAATATCTTGCTAAGAACATAAACAGCCAGCATCTGACAATATCTTGCTAAGAACATAAACAGCCAGCATCTGACAATATCTTGCTAAGAACATAAACAGTCAGCATCTGACAGTATCTTGCTAAGAACATAAACAGCCAGCATCTGACAGTATCTTGCTAAGAACACAAACATCCCACATCTGAAAATGCCCCCAGATTCTGTGGCAGAATTTGGAGATGATGAGGCTGTCGTCAGCACTTTATGACTACTTATTTTCCATTTGAGAATAAAACAGCCCTTGCTTGACTGACATATTCCAATTTCTAACATGCAAGATAAATTAGAGTCTCACAGAATAAGAGTGTTAGAACCACTGCCTTTGCTCAGCAACTCACGTTGATCTCTTTTTGCACAAAGACTTATCTACAGCTGCTCAGGCGATTTGGATAGAACCGTTAGATACAAGCGCTATGACCACTAAATTTTCTTGAGGACTTGTGTAGAGTTCGGTAACATAGTGCTGTGACAAAAATTACTCACCTGACTTGCGTAAGACTCTGTGAGGTGTGGGACTATGACCTGAACATGGCCTTTGGTTCCCATGGTGCCGGACTCCAATAGAGGTCTCTGTGTGGTCACACACCGGCTGCCAACGTAAACATGCACACACATGCATATTTCATTTTTCCCCCCAGAAAGATTAACAATTTAAAGTTTTCAAAAACTGATTATTAACCTCCAATAAAATTCAGGGTATAATTGGGTAAGACATTTGCGAAGTAAAACTATGAGAAAAGAAAACAGTTTTAAGGCTGCTTACTACCAAAAAAAAAATGCTGGTTATGATTACATGTACTAGTTGTGGTTACTGGTTACCATGTAACAGGAGAAGGGGAAGGACAAAAGCTGGTTCCCTTGAAGATCAAATCAAGGTGTATAAATAATCTGCACATGACTACTTGTGATGCACATGCAGCACAGCGGTTTACCTGTCCATATAGCGACGAGCTTCCACGTTGTCCAGGGCATTGACCAGGATGTCTTGCGACTCAAAGAAGGAATCCGTGTATACAGTGGACTCTGTCTGTGGGCACACTGTTTCAAGACACAGATTTATTAGGCAACACTAATCCCTCTTTTAAAAGTTTTCTTAATAATTTAGTCCAGGCTTCAAGTTCTTATTCTGTCTTCACCCACCTTCCACAGCTACTGATCTAACACTCATGTCGCAGCTTGTTTAGAATCGGTGAACTTACAGCTTTTGTTAACAAACAGCTGGTAATGTTAAATGCGATGGGATAGTTCGTGTTCCAAGAACATTTAACAGAAGGACAAGAATCCAAATAGTGAAAAATACCTTTGTATTGATGGGCCTCTATATGCAAACCTGAAAGAACATGTGAGAGACATTGCTGAGCACAACTGCACATATCCGTACAGAAATACAAGTCACATCATAGTTTCTTCAAGATACAAGCATACACACCCAGATAATGCTTAAAATGATTCCAGGACGCAAGTGTATGAACAGATTCTAATTATTGTCACGAACCGCGTGACAAGTGAAGGAAAAGTATGACTAGATCGGCCTACCATAGGATTCGTTCAAGGGTATAGCCGAACTGCACAGCGGGGGAGGGGTGAGCTCGCTCACTGCTTGGAGAATTGAGAGTAGTTAACGAAAAATTTTAGTTGTGAGCTGAGAACCATAGAGAGAGGATGTACGAAACTGATGTGTGCGAGCGTGTTGGCGCGTACGCACTGTGTTTGATGTGACCTGCTCCTTCGATCGCTACATTGAAGGTATTGCGTATCGGCAGGATTTTTTCTTTTGTTTTGTTAAACTTTTTAGGGGGGGGGGGTACTCAATTACTGGGTAAATACTGAGATGTGCCCCCCAGGAATTGCTGCTTAAATGTATATTTTTTTATGAGATGAATTTAATGTACTTCACAACCGTATGAAGGGAATTTGCTTGATAATGCGGTACGATATTAGAAGTTACCGAGTCTCTATTGAAAGTGTTCATATAGCGAACTTAAGTGTATTTAAATGAGCGCCAAACTTGTGGGATTGAAATCGAAACTGGAAATCATTATAACTTGAGGTTTAATGTATACACGTGCAAGCTAGCATCCCACTAGGGAAGGATTCATATTGGACGCCATGGGAGTATAGCTCGGAGCTAGTAACTAAGATAGGAAAATTGCAGGAGTTCCAGGTAGGGGTACAGAGGCCCCGGACCAGCGACAGGATTCGTCTGCCCCAGAGCCGACACCTGTGGATGGTAACGTGAAAGGAAAGAGGCGCGAACAAGAGTCGACCTCGCGACCAGGCCAGTAGGGGCGCAGATTGCGGCGGAGTACAGAGGTGACGCCAGTGACGCACGTTGCCGTGGCCGGAACAGTGGGTCAGTGGTGTTGTCAACGCCGATGACGCAGAAGGAGGCGTACGGCCTACTTTCATAACATTGGTTTGTGCAAGCCAGGTAGGCGAGAACTTTGTGTGCCAATTTTCACGAGAGAGGCGGTGAGACTAGTGTATATCACGGAGAGGAAGTACCGAGAAGGAACAGTTACCTGATGAGACCTTTTAGAAAGCTAAGACTGGATTTTGGGGTTGAGAAGACTTGCGTGATTCAAGAAGTGTAGTTCATGTATCGAGAGACAGAGGCGACTGTGTAGAAAATATAGAACGGTAACGTGCAAGAATGGCGTATTTCCCGGAGAGGGCAGATAAGGACGAGCGTACCTCATAGAAGACGCAACGCGGAGGAAGAAGAACGGATACTCGGACCCCTAGGAGTGATGCCGAGAGAACTTTAAGCTAAGGTGCGGATGTGTAATTCAAGAGGACTGGGAACTGTTTAAAACTAAGATAGAGAGAGATTTCAGGGACCTTGTTAGTGTAAAGGGACGCAGCCGGACCTAAGGGCGATGGGTGATCAAAACACTCGGTGTTTTGTTTTGTTGGTCTGTGTAGTGAGTGTTATTGCTGTGGATATTTTGTGAAAGCGACTGAGTTGAGACATAACTTGGAGAAATCTATGTTGTCTTTTTTTTGAGAGGGGGTTGAAAGGAAAACTAACGCCACTTGGCAGTAACTCCCAAGCCACGGGGATTTGAAGTACGGATGTTGTCAAGCATTGTTGAAGGTTTAATGATCTGTCATGTACCTAGTTAAGTGGTGGACATAATTTCTGTTTTGGCTGGTATGAAGACCAGCCTGTGAAAGCTGTAGGAGAGTAGAGTAAGGAGGAATTGTGTTGGACATTTGAGTTGAGCTGGAATAGGGTGATTGAGTTTTTTTTTGAATTGTTTGAGGCAGTGGTGTGAACTAGATAGGAAGTGAATTGTTTTTTTTTTTTGTTTGTGTGTGTTGGAGTTTCAATGGGTAGGGTACGACGTTACGTCTAGTGCTCCTGGGTGACAATAAATAGTGGTGGGTCCTATTTATGTTACTCAGTGTTGAGTCTTGTTGAGAGATAGAAGAGTGAAAGAACACGACGCACGTGCTCCCACTAGGTCGTCTGACAGGGAGGGGGATGGGGGTCGTGACAATTATAAGCCTTCCAGGACACAACTATACATACTTAGACTGTGCTTACAAGGATTCCAAGACAAAAATATGCATATTGAAGACTGTGGTTACAATGATTCCAGTACAAATATATATATATATAGTTACACTCTAGTTACAAGGATTCCAGGACACAGCTATACAGAGACTGTTGTTACAAGCATGCCAGGACACAACTATACAGAGACTGTTGTTACAAGCATGCCAGGACACAACTATACAGAGACTGTTGTTACAAGCATGCCAGGACACAGCTATACAGAGACTGTTGTTACAAGCATGCCAGGACACAGCTATACAGAGACTGTTGTTACAAGCATGCCAGGACACAACTATACAGAGACTGTTGCTACAAGCATGCCAGGACACAGCTATACGTACTTGGATTAATATTCAGCACAGCTTGAGCTGCAGTGGTTGACTTTGGCTTCTGTTGGGTAAACAACCATTAACTTATAGAAGTGATGCAATACCTCTAATTAACGTCTGTTTAGAATGGTTAGAAGTCTATACATTTCTGCTGTTTCACTGCTACATGGATCTCTTGTGACCAGAAGACCACTGCCCACCCTTTTGTTGCCACTAGGACAACAGAAACAGCAGCTCACGTGCCATGTCCACAGTGCAGATAAGCCTATATCAAAACCTGGGCATCACCATCAGGACTACTGATAAAATACATCAGGAACAACTTAGTTTTCAGGGACACTCTCACCAAGCAGTTTCATACATCAAACCATATGGTCTCCAATAGACAGAAGCATTAACCTTCTTGCTTTAGAATGTGGGGTGTTAATCATCCGTCTTTTCTTACTTTTGCTGCTTTCATAACTGATCTTCATGCCATGAAGCAAATCTTTCTCTGGTAGAACAAATTTGAATTATTTGCATTCAGCATTATCACCAAAAAAAGTTGATTTTGGGGGGTGGGCGCCATGATCAATTGCACATGGAGGAGTGTTACAACTTACGTTTAAATTGTTACCTTATAGGGGACAGCATAGCAAGGAGTTAGTCACTGAAAGATCTTTTGCAAAAGGATAGTGGTTACAGCTGGGATCCCCAAATCTAACAATAACAGGCTGAGATGAACAAGCTGACGTATCTCCCAAACATCAGTCTGGCAGCCCAGTTGACTGTCCTAGATGCCAACTTGTACATGAACTGCAAAATGTTTGTCTGCATCTGGATTGACCAGCCATGTGGTCAGCACCTAACCAGAGTGTGCAGCGCGTGCGATTTCCTCAGGAAAAGGGTGCTGGCTGTGTAGATGTTGATTGCTTTTAACTCTGTGGACTAAAGTCCACTCTATTTTGCAGCTCTAGCCAGCACTGGTACAGTGGCAGCACATGTACATTATGTTTACATCAGCTAAGACAGCGAAACTCCATTTTTGACTGAGATCTGGTCTCATGCTCAAGGACCAGGCACTGTGGACACTGCAAGTGAACGTCTGCCAAAGTTGCCTAGATCAGCAGCAAGAAGTTAGTGGGCCCTGCACTTCTTGGTTCAGCTCATGCAAGACACAGTTTCAACTGCAGAAATTTTTTTTTAAAATGTGTACCTGCTGGCAGTGATGGTAGCTATATTATTCTATGGTGCATGTGACTATAATTTCTGCGAGGATTAAAAACCTTTGAAGTACAATTTTAATCAGTTGTGAAATTAAATAATAGTCTGTTAAGCCAAAAACCTTTCAGCAGTCAGGTTTATGCATGTATGTCTGTCTGCATGCATTCTAATGTGATTTCATGTGTGTGGGAAAAGAAACATTAAAACTGTGTTTATGTTTTATATAAACTTACCCTAATATGGTGTGATCTGAAGAGGAACTGACGATTAAGATTTGACTTTTCTATAATGTCGTTGTCTGTAATAGTAATCTGAAACATACAGTGACCTAAGAAAAACTTTCCAGCAAATTTATAAAAACAATATTTCTTAAGCATTTTTAAGAGAAAAAACTTTGATAAACATGCAGATGTGTCAAAATTGTCTGATAATCTTGGTCCACTCTAATAAACTAAAAGCTCATATTTTGCTTTGGGTTCAGAAAACAAAAGACACCACAAGAAATGGAAGGTTTATTTACCTGCCCTGATGGTCCAGAACCCAAGCCAAGCAGAGCATAGTTCTTTAGCATCTCGCAGCCAATTGCACCACATCCAACCTAGTGCAACACACAGAGCATAGTTCTTCATCTTGCAGCCAATTGCTTATACAACCTAACACAACACACATACACACACACAAAACGGAGTTCTTCAGCATCTTGCAGCCAACTGCGCCACATCCATCCTAACACAGCGCATGCACAAAATCACACGCTCACACCTTCCTGCCCCAAAACAGACTGCAGTGTACTCTCATCCAAATCCTGGTGTTTTTTAAAAAAAATAGATATGGTGTAATCTAACTTAAACAATGTAACACAATGGTTTAGGGAAATAAAATGTGGTACGTGTTAGATATGTCTTTAAAATATTACTTCAGCTCCCTGCAACTTTCACCGTGTAACTGTAGAAGCTTCCTGGTCAACAATGCTCCGTTGAAGTTGATTATAGGAAGTCGATTTAATGTCTTGCATTTGTATCCTTGTGTATCCTAAAGGTGTAATTATTTTTTTGCTTCTGATTGGGAACAGACAATCTTATTTGATCATGTCCACAGAGAAACACATTTATATACCATTTAACCCGATTCAGCCAACCAGATAACACGACATCACAGATTGCTGGGAAAGGCCAATGCCATGAGAAGCTCATAACAGCATGGCTGTAACTTGCACAGAAGTTCACAAAACCTGCTTTACACCAGGGAAAAAAGTGTCAGATGTTAAATGCCTTTAGCATCTGTCCTTGAATTAATCTCCTGCCTCATCCATTTCACTCTTGCTTTCTGAGTGGGAAAGATATTTTCACTTCATGATAAGATGAAACTAATATTCTGGCAGTAATTCTATGATGAGATGTTAGTAGTACATGTGCACTGAAGAAGATGAAGGGAGAATATAGTGTCTTCCACTGCTGATCCACGCAAGAGCTTGAGGTTGGTTTAGGTTGGGACCTTTCAATGTTTTCCTCGCTGGTATACTTCCATACTTCCTTTCCCAACAAAGTACAATGTACTAAACTCTGTCATGTAAGCTGTTGTTTTGGGAAAGGAGGGTGCTTCTGCCTTGCAGTGATTTTGCACTGGGGGTGGGGGGCTGGGAGGAGAGTATGGACTTAGGGTAAGGGAGGGAGGGAGGGAAGAGATCTTCGTTTGGGGTTTCTGCACTGGTGGTGGCTATATGTAAAATGCGTCTTGCTGCTCGCTTTTCTACCAGTCGCTGATGACAGCTGTACATGGCTTGAGTGATGGAGTCCTTGCTGGTCAGTCCTCCTGTCATACTACTGCCATGTTTATAAAAACAGCACTTATAAACTTCCATTAGTTTGACAGAATGAGAACAGACTTTTAATTCTTCCTTAGATGTGCAAGTGGCTGAATGAGACCTATGAGCAATGTGCTGGGCCATCCCTGTAAGTTTTTTCATATTAAAGAAATTACTTGATCCCAACTTTTGATCTTAACAGAACGATTAATATGTTCAGATTTGACTAACATGGTCCAGCCACCATTTCCAGAAGTAAAACAACACAAAGATTTCTGGTGATGAATTTATTTGTTGGTTTGTTTTCCTCTCTGAATCATTGGGAAAAATTTTGAATAAAGAAATGAATCCTTTAAAATATTAATTTATTAATCATTATCAATAAGTGAGATCAACAAATTTAGTTTTTTGCAGGCCATATGGTCCAAATTAACCTCAGAATATAATGATACACTGTTGTTTGTAATATACTTATAATTTATAGTGATCTTATTTTCAAAATTTCTATTATATCCATGTACAAAGAAACTTATAGGTTATCACTCTGTAGATTCATCCACAACGGGAAAATTTTAGAAAGCTAAGGGAAGTCTTATGAAACACAAATACAAGATATATCTGTTACATGAGGAAGTCTTTTTGAAACAAATTAGATGAGATTAAGGTCTTCCCAACAAAATGTCTTGGCATTCAAGGCTGATAACAGATTGGTATGATAAGGGATTCTCCTTCCTCTTGATAGGTAAACAGTTCCATTTATCATGTGAAAGACATCACTGTCCATGTGTAGGGGCTGAAAACACTCTAGAGGATGGTTTTACTCTCAGCAACGCACCACAAAAGTTGCTGCATTTTAGTATTCGTGACAGTGCCAGTTTCTGAATCTCTCTTCTGTGTCATCTCTAAATTAACAGCAAAGTCCTTCAGTTGTGGAATCAGAGATTCACCTTTGCTGTCACCATCTTTTTCTCTTCCAAACTTGTAATACAACCTGCAGACACAAAGAGTCCAGCCTTTAATCAAATTGTTAAAAAAAATTTCTAAAAAAAAAGCATCAACTTATTTTGTCCAAGAAACAAGAAAAATAAACAGAAAAATGTTAACGAGAAGTGTTTACTTGTGGCTGCAGCACCGAGTGCTTAGTAACAGTTTTCCCTGATTGTGTAAGTTCTGTTTGCATTTGCTATGGATCTCTGGACAGTCTAGTCAAAAATGGTAATAAATTTCATACTATTAGCGGCATTTACTATTACTATTTTGACAGCCTACTTGAATCCCAGAATCAATTTTCCATGTTATTAAGAATGTTCTTTCAGCCTATAGAAACTAAAATATTGAACAAAAAAAAAAAGGAAACGAAAGGATGTTGCCATCTACATAATGATAAAAACAAATCATGTGATAATACAGTCTTTGGGCACTAGATTTGTAACCCCCAAATTTCTGTAGTTTTCATTAAATGAACTTTTTTCCTTTATTTGTACTATGTTATGTTTCATATGCTTGTTCTTTTTACAGGATGTCAGGCTTTCAATGAATTCATCCCTATATATTAAAAGCTTTCCGTTATTTTTAATTAGCAGAGCAGAATAATGGAAAACCGCAATGTAGACATCTCAATCAAGACACAGCTCTGTGAGCCCCAGTAAAAATATGATCGTTACAATAATCATTACTTATTATTCCCCCAAAGGGGAATGATGTCACCAATGTCAAGAGCGGATTGATGAAAGTGATCTGTGGCTCACGGCGTACAGTGCACCATGCCTCCCTAATTGCTGCCTACACCATGGGGGACTTGCAGATGCAGTAAGACTACTTGAAAGGTGCTGGAACATGGACAGACGATAGATAGGATTCCAATTTCTCCACTTCTGTTTGGAACTTCCTCAAGCTAAGGTGCACAAATTCGGCCAGCAAATCTGTCAGTTCCATTATGGACTGGCACAGAAAGGAGGGCCTCTCATCTGTTTCCTCAGCCTCATATGAAACCAAGGTTTCCCCATCCCTCTCTTCCTCTGTCATTCCCTCACAGGATGACTGGGGAAAGAGAGGGGCGAGACCCTAACTGCCGTTGTCTTGTGCAGCAATGGTAACCGGCAAAAGACAAGGAGGATTATCACAGTCCTACCAGAACTACTGGGGCCATATGAGTAGTGCTCTGGCATCATGGGAGAACCAGAAGGGTGTTGCCGACAGACTCACACCGGCAAAGCGTCGGCTACTTAAAGTGTGTGGGCAGGACATTGTTGTTCTGGAACCACCCCATCCAAGCTGGTGGAAGTGGACTCAGTTGACCGCATTCTCTACAGAAAACACTCGATCCAACATGTCAGCTTGCCCTCCGTCGCGTCTGGCAACTGTCCATGCACCTTAGGCCTCCTTTGTTGCACAGGAGACCCGTCGCTTGCAGTGGAACATCTTACATGCACGCCCTTGGCCTCCCCTGCTCTGAGAGCAGCAGAAGGAGTGTCGACAGCCAATGAACACAAACCACGAGAAGGGATGACCCTTGACACCTACAGCAGATCATAGGGCATTGGATGGGTTAGTGGTGTGGACTGATCCATGCGTCCAGCCAGGGTTCATGATGCAGGACAGAAAGAATCCCATTCCGTTGTAACAGAAGCAGCTGTATATAGTATACCACTATGGATGTTATTCCACACACAGTATACAAGTACACATAGATTTTGACAGAATGAAACAAGAACAGAGCATCAATGTTAGGATTAAAACGTTAATGCATTGAAACTACATGAATCATAGAACTATTACCTTATAGATGATTTTAGTAGACAGAGCTGGGTAAGTGCTCGCAAGGCTGAGAGCAACTTGGGATGACTTGAAAGCTGTTCGTCTGCTTCTGGGCATTATCTTGGGGGAATAAGTTTATCCTGTTGCCTCAAAATGGCTGTGTGCATGTCAGTCAGAAGACATTTGCAGACCAGATGTTTAAACGCATTATGCAGACTGAACTGTTGAATATAAAATATCTATTTCTTGAGAGCTATTAGACATTTAAATATTGCTAATATTAATATTTTAGGTGCACACATACACAGCTTTCAATATCTTACTCTTTGCATAATACATGCAAAAAGTAATATTGATAAAAGATTACTGCAAAAGAACTAAAGTCTAGTCAATTATAGGGTTAAAAATATAGTATAATAGTACACAGGCTTACACATAGGTGTATACTGTAACAGCCTAGGTCAGAACGTAGAGGTAGCCCAACTACTGAAATGTTTTAAATGTTATGCAGTTTAATAACACAGGAATGAAGCGTAATGCTTACCTTTAAGAGAGTGCATAAAAGTCATGCGCTGAGCACTTTATGCAAGCTTCACAAATTTCCATGGTTTAATTCTCCTGCCTTATTGTTTGCCACGTGCTCAGCAACCTATGACAATTGTGTTATCCCACAGCCTGTCACATCTTCAGTAATCTTTGCCGTGTTGGTTATCTCACATTCCTGCCATATACTCAGTTACCTGTCACATTCTGGTTGGCTGACTTGTTAAATATGTATTTTTCTGTGGACACAAACAGGAAGGATACTCTGTTTCTGAGCACATGTGCAAAATAACTCTGTATCCCACAGGCTGAAGGTGTTTTGTCAACACCGAGACCATGATAGTGACATTCACCCTGCAGATGACTGTGGGCTTGACAGACCACAGTTGGTTCTCCCCATATTTTGGTAACCATGTGTCTCTGTAATCGGCTAAATGATGCCCGAGGAAGATGCTTTAATGTCACGATCGATGGTAATAAAGCCTGCAGATCTTATTTTGCTGTCTGTGGAACTTGGCAGCCTCTTGGCTGATAATCATGGCCTATCAGGAATCCCCTTTATGTCAGAGTCATGGTTGCAGGCTGTGATAAGAAAGTTTGTGCAATGCGTCGTTGTTACCCTCAAAAAGTTTTTATTAGCTACAACCAACTTCACTACTAAGTGACAGGGTTTACAAATAGCTGTTTAGAACATCAATTCAAGCCACCTCTGATCTGTTGGATGGCCATTTGCAACTGTCAGGAGACTTACCATGAACAAATGGGTATTGGCCAGTTTCAGACACATTTCATCCCCCACACAGATTCTCAGAGGATCCAGTCTGTCACCTCTGCATAACAGAAAAATCCTTACTACTGGAACAGAAAAGTCTGTCCTGAATTCCAGCATGTCCCCATCTCCCTTATAGATTTCTACACTTTACTAATGATGGAGTTGTCCCAGATTTACAATCCTTTCGTTTTACTGTCATTTTGAGCTTTTCACTCAGCTGACACACCCTCCACACAACAAACTCTTAAATGCACTCTAATATCATAGTTTGAGAACTAACCAGACCATCAACTGGGCAAAAACCAGATGTTTGTGCGCCTTCAAACTTGTAAAAATGTACACCTTGTAACTCCTGAGACTTTAATTCCCTTTTGCACTTGTTTTGCGTTGCTTTCCTGCTACATGAGTCTTTTTTACATCTCCCACCTTGTTGCAACTAGCAGCGGTGCTGCAGACTGGTTAAAGACCAGTTATGTAACCATCAGTAAATTTACCTTGTGACAAACAGGTCTGGTGATGCAGATGTCACATCAGGTATGACTTCCACTGCATCCAGGTACAACTATGTAAGAAACGGAAAACAATCTTCTTGTGATAGAATGTCCAAACACATTCTACAACCAAGACACATGTGGAGTGAAAGTTTGACATTAATGTGCTGTTAATGTGATAGAAAAAGAAATCTGCTGTTAATCTGATGAAAGCTATAGGCTGTATCCTAGAAATCTCACTGAAGGTGCCACGAATTCCAGCTAGCTCTCCCATGAAAACAGACTCCATCATGACTTACTTCCCCTTCTTCCACTCTCTCCTTTCCATCTCAGATTTCCAAACACTATTTCCACTACTTCTGCATTAGATAAAGCCTTAACTATGATAAAATTTCTCCATGCAAAAATTCATTTTCAAATCCATTCTTCTCTTACCCACTGACTGAGTGGCAAAAATTTGCCAGTGACAGCCTTGAGGCCCTCCTGTGCGGCGAAACCGCCAGTCGTGGCACACATGGGAGCAAACCTGCCCTGGCATGTCATGGAAAGACACTGTACCAGCTTCCTGTCCACCTGTCAACAGTAATGCTGCACAAATAAGCTTCTGAGCACAGGAGTACAGGTAAACACTTGGCACCAGCAAATCACTTGAAGACATCTTCCTCCTCCTTCACCAATAAAAAAATGTGTTTGTACATTAATCAGTTTCCAGAAACCTTCACTTCTAAAAGGATAAACTCTTTTCGATCAAAATTTACCTGCCTGCACACATTTGCATACACAGGATGAGATCAAAATCATTAAGCCAGCTTGGAATATGAATATATTTACGTCATCAAACCTACACCAAACAGAACATAGAATATGTCCTAAAGATGCATTTCCAAGCACTAATATAACACTGTTGTTTGAAGATTATATCTTGTGAACAGTAACCATTTTTCAAGCAAATTGGGAATTCTATCTTGTAATGAACTTTACCGAGTCAACTGAAAACATTTCCCTCAGGAAGGAGTAGGATTCTTCAAGACTCTCGAAACTGCAGTTAACGTTAGATTCCAAAGATAAAAACAAGCTCCCAATACCAGATACAGAGAAAGCAGCTACTATAAATAACGTGAAGCAAAAGCAGCAGTCCCATTTACATGCAGACATGGGAATTGGATCACCTAAAAAAAATCTGAAATCCGGTGGAAATGATGGGGAAAGTCGGAATCAGTCAGAGTCTGCACAGCGACAAGTGCCCACAGAAAAGTTACAGAACTGCACATGGCGAGCAAAACGGGAAGTGAGAATGCAAACCTTGTTATGCAAAATTTAGTCGATGGTGGAAGAAAACAAAGCATTTTCTTTATACATACATAAAATTGCCTACAAAAGAAAAGCAGCATCTAATTCTTTTTTAGGCAGAAACCAACCCCAAAAATCTGAATTCCACCAAACGGTGGCCAATTTCCATGACTGCAAATGGTTAGAGTACTGACTCTGAACACGATGGCATTGGTTCAATAGCCATGCACTGCAGCACACTTCCCTAAAGTCTTATACACCTCCACTGCCCTACAACCTAAAACAGATTGTGTGACAAACTTTACCTTTACATTTACAGTTCAATTACAAGACTAACCTTTTCAGCCAGTGGACTGACAAGTGTTTCAGCAATGGCAACCATTCTGTCAGCATTTTCTCTGGACCTGCCACAAAAATTTTCATAAAAAAACTTGGTTTAGCTGTGATTTTCAAACTAACATAAAAGCTGCTTAAAAGGTAAATAATAGTGTAACCATCTGGTCAGTCATGTTCACTGTTACAGAAGTCTTAGTAACATTTCACTGTAAATGCTCTCACAAGAATCGCCACACAGCTATGAAGCTTAAAACGTGAAATGAAACCCTTAAAATAGACTTAAAACAATTTTCTCACCAGGGTGCAGGCAGAGTGCCAGTCTCCAGGAAGAAGGCATTAAGAGCTTGAAATGCCAGGTGAATGTTGGTTGGGGCCTGCAATGAGAAAAAAGAATAATTAAATGATTAACATTTGAAGGAAAGTCATTAAAACGCCTCTACAGGTGCTCAAGAACTTTGCTACACATTTCCTGTGGACCTCTCTCAATTCCACTTAGCATATCACTGACTAAAAATTCTAAAAACAATCCAACAGTGCAACCATTAATGTTATATATGCATAGAACCAGGAATTAAAACATAAAGAATTAAGGAAAATAAAAGTGGACTGAGTGATAGACTGAAAAGATGAAAAAAGAACGTACACTGAGCTTGTTGAGATCAGGCACAAGCAGGTTAGGAGACGTTATCTGCTCCTGTAGAGATTTCTGAAACAGCAGGAAGCATCATGGAATAAAATGCATAAATATGCACTTATATGAATAAGCTTTTCCCCCAACATAATTTCTAATTTTACTCTGAATACAAGAGTAACATAATTCTGTTAATGTCAGAGTTGATCAAATGCTCACACTTACAG
>SMGT01001533.1:76399-102340 GCA_004794575.1 Lanistes nyassanus | reverse complement strand
TGTTTACAAATTTCATTCTGAGGGTGTATTGCAGCCTAGTGCACTGTGTTATATTTGGGAATAATATTTATAACTCTTTGCGAATGCGGGCCTACATGCTACTGACTTATGTCAATTTCAAAGCACCGGTCGAAGAAAAATGACAAACCAAGATCTGCAGTTGATATTGGGATTAGGAATATGTTTGGAATCTTGTTCTTTGGCATTTGGGGTATAACGGGTAAACGGGGCATAGCGAGTTTTCAGGCAGTTTTAAAAAACAGATTTTTAAAATCACAAATTAAATAGCCACTAGTGTAAAACAGAGAGTGCTCTAGACTGTATTTCACCCATATTGGATGAATCATTGGACAAGTCGCCTCTATTACATTACTACCAAAATCAAAATTTACCTCCACGTGTTTCCTCAGATTTGAAGGTGAGTTCCTGTACGCGCTAACTTCTTTATGCTTTGGTGCACAAAGCAAGCACAGGAATTTGCACGTCTTTTCGTTTACAGTCAAACAACGAAACATTGAATCTAAATGCGGCCAAGGCGATTCGGCCATTTCATGCGTCTTCCTTATGCAGCTGGTCACATGCGACTGTATGGCGGCCGGTCTTCCAAAGATGGTGGACGGAAGTGACTCAAATGACAACACGTGCACGATATTTTTTTTTCAAATTTATCTCCAAAGTACTTTTTACTTTTTGCATAGTTTTAAGAAACTACTTCGTTACAAAGTACAAAATTTTACTAAAAAAGTAACGAAAGTAAAAGTAAAAGTACAGACTTGCAAAAATACTTCGTTACTTTACAAAGTACTCAAATTTGTAACGAAGTATTGTAACGAAGTACAAGTACTTCGTTACACCCCAGCCCTGCTTACAGTGATACTAGAATCGGCACTGCAGCTTTAAAACACTTCTGCTCATTTTGCTTAGTCATAAGTTACACAGTGAAGGTATGGCAAAAGTCTTACAAATGACACGATCTTTGGAAGTTTGACTTGTCTGACGATACCGCCACTCTCATATGGTGGGAAATCATCACCACTTGTATCACAGATGGCAAAACTGTTTGGTGTCAAAACTGCATATAAAAGGGGAGAAAAAAATGAACTTTACAAAAGGCGAACACTGAGCATGGAGGTCTTCCTGGTCTTTGAAAAGGAGAGTATTTTAATGTCTACACTGAAGAACTGCAAAATATTAAACATCACAAAAAAATATGTCAGCTAATAAAAAATAAAGTTCATTCTCCTTAAGACAAATGCAAACCTAATAGTTACAGTCAATACTGTCACAAATCTATCACCGAATTAGATATTACCAGGTTTCATTTTTGTTTGTTATTATTGTCTTTTGTCACAATGGCTCAGGTCTAAAGTTCACATTCTGCATTAATGATATGCACAAAATGCTACACATTTTTTGAAGATCAAAAAATCATCAACTACTCTTACAATGATGGTGAAAAGTTTCCCCAACAAGGAGGGCCCTAATGTTTCCACATTTAATGGAATTCTGTGTATTTACATAAGGTAAAGACTGCTACCAGAACATATAATGCACTAAGGTCTGTCTAATCTGACAGAACTAAACAGTAACAGGAACGCCTTCGTAAAATATAGTTTTCTTCTCCTACCTGTCACCTGGCACTGGAGTGCGTTTAAAGGTGTCATGCCTTTGACTTCCTTAAAGCAGACAACATCACCAGTTTCTAGTCCATGCAACTGGTTATCTATACATGTCACCACACCAGGATTGGCCTGTAACAATAGCAATAAAATATGCAACCCACCACAGCAGGGCTACCCCGTCAACCATGGCAATATCTTTGGCAAGAACTGAAAAAGTTTGCAGACAGCTTGGGACTGGTCCGGCAGAGTTACTCAGAGGGAAATCTTGGCTTGCCATTAGTGTACAAGAGAAAAAATGAGGGGCAGCCATAGCTTTCACAGCAATGGACTATGTGTTGAGAAGCTAAGCCCACCACAAGGTTCAGTTAACAGTTTTGCTTTGTACTATTTCCCTATAAAGTTAGTGCCATTCTGACAGTCACAAGCATAAATCACTCAGCAATGTTAAAGGAAATCACCATCTTACACTGACAAAAAAAAAAAAATGCTTTAAAACTCACCTAGGAATAAGCTCTCAAGTCTTAAGAATTCAAAACATCACGACTTACTTTTGTTATATGGGCAACAAATGTTTCACGTGGCTCCTCTCCCGTTGTGTCTGACACTTCAAAGTTATCTCCAAAATCACAGAAAATGCTTCCAAATACACCATACACATCAGCATTAATAAACTGCAAAACATTAAAGTAGCCAGTCAGATACTTGATATTAAACTAAGGCTGTCTCTTATGGTGTGAATGTTAACGGATGACCTGAGATGAGATGTCAGTGACCCCTTGTGATATCAATATTTTTCATCAAGCCCCTGCTAACAGTAACAGTGTCCATGTTTCAGAGACTTTTAGTGGCCGTGGCAGGTTCCATCCCTGCTTTACCCATTTTCACCAGTCTAGAGCACTCAAAACAAAACGACCAGTACTTCAAAACAAATGCAAGAGTAAAAGCAATAAAAGCCCCAGAAAACACTAAAACTAAACACTGCCACAAATTTGATGTAACATTTTTGCTTTTGTACACTTCGAATAGCTGCACAAAGTTGCATTCTATTCAAGATTCTGAACACACACTTTCTAGTTACTTTAAATTGCTTATTGATACCAAGCAAGTACAGCATGTCTGCTCTATCTTAGCACCTCTGCACCCATCCAACTATCCCAGTGACGTTTGCCAACAAATCAAGAGGTCAACAAATATCATTCTTGAGCAACTGTTATTTGGTGCTGCTAACAGTCTTCTACAGACTGATTAGTCAAAGGTCAGAAGGCATGGCACACTTACAACCTTCGTAGCAATCCTATTGTCAGCAAGAGCAGAAATCACTTACCTTGATTTGGGGGGTGCATGACCGACAAAACTGATTGACTCTCAGTTGCACTTGTTGTGGGCATTCTGTCAAGATGACACACTGTAACATACATACCATGCTCGAATCAGGTCTAAAGGTAAACATTTCTTCCTCTCAATGACTTAGGAAAGCTCTCCAAACAGAATCTAAAAAAATCGTTTATATTTTTTGCGGCATTCAACTCTGGATTAAAAGAGCAACAACAAATGAACACTAGAATGGAAGGGCACATCACTTTCTCATTTGCATTCTGTGGATAACTCTGACAAAACTACTTTTTACAAAATCCAAATCTTATTTTGGTCCATAATTAAAAGAGGGAAAGAATTTTGAATGCCCTTCTTGAAACAGATAACAACAAAGAGACATCAGTCAAGCGAGACTTAGAAAAGGTGTCAACGCTTCGGAGCTATGAGAAAGTTCCGCTTAGCAAAGTTCTCTTTGTTGTTACCTTATTTACCCCATGCAGCAGTCACGTCTTTCTCTTCTTAAAACACCTGTTTCAGCAGCTTATTTCTAGAACAGTGGTGTGTAACAGCTAAAGCATCCATTACATTACACATGGAGCAACACAACATGGTTAGTACTTGTATTACTATTAGATTTCTTTCTGATTGTAAGATTATAGATATTTCTAAGACTGTAGTCTGTACTTTGCTCTAGGTGTCATGACCAGGCTGCCATTCCATGGTTACATCTCCCAAAGAGTTCAATGTTATAACTTGTACATTCTGGAATCTAAGACATGTTCTCTGCTTCATATCAAAGGAAAGTGGTTACCTGAAAGCGGTGCAGGTAATTAAGGTCAGATGTCATTGTCAACGGTTCTGCTATAGTTGAAACTTCAACATATGGATTCAGTTCTGCCAATCTTTCAGCACAAGCTTCTGCCCTGCAATTTACACCAGTAAGTACATGTGAATGCATTTTCGATACAAAGCATCTGGTTCATTACACAATCAATACATGGCCCACAGAAACAAACAGGAAGATCAAGATATAAAGTAGCTCAGCTTTATCATATGCCCACTCTGCTGGACGTAACAGAAAGAAAGCAACACTGTGAGGAAAAAACATCATCCACCACTCTCTTGGAAGGGTGAATGGATGAGGAAGATCATTTACACGATGGAAAGTGCATCCACCTTGTAGTAATATCTCAATAGGCATGGATACAATGGGGTCCTACTACTAAACTGTGAATATGCAGAAAACTGACAGCAGCAGCGCGATGGTTAGTGCAGAGAGATCTGCACCATGTTTAACTCCAAGATATAATCCCTGGCTGCCTCTGGACTACAAACCATGACGCCATATCACTCAGCCATCCTGCCAGCCCTCAAAGTAGAAAGAGCCTGCTAGCGAACTTTTAACAAGTTAAAGTCCACTCAGCACACATTTTGGCTTCACAAGAAATCAGTTGACAGAACTCTTGACTTCCAGAAGGTTTGATCCTATTGAAGTTATATGGTTAAGACAAAAATTGGATAGCAGGAGTGATTTTATTCTTGTCCCTTAAAACTTGTATTAACCAGAGTGTGCTGCATTTTTATTCACTTTAATGACAGCACTAAAGATTCTTTTCAAGAATCAAATATTATTCACCAACTGACCAAACATTTCATTTGTGACACATGTTGTTATGTGTCATAAGCAGACATGATTCTGTAACCATTATTCCCTTTGTTTGTTGGAAGAAATATTATTTCTTGAAAGCAAATTCAATGTCCAAGAACACATATATATGTACAAGAAAATGTGTTGTGCATCACAAGTCCAGAAAATGACAAAGAGGTCAGAGCACTTCTTTTGCTGGTTCTAGATAGTGTGGACAATCATATAGTCCGTTAAATCCATTGAATACCCATCTTATAATTCCCAATATAAAACAGTTTTTCAGAAGGGCAAATCAGATTTTAAAACTGCAGGGGCTTGAATTAATCATGTATTATTTTCTGGCACATGTAGTTGCAGGGGCTTGATTTAATCATATTATTTTCTGCTACATTTACATGTAACTGTGAATTTTGTAAAGAGTGAAATGCACACCAAATAATAAAATATTATTACCTGTTTTTTCTGGATTGCACATCATCATCTTTAATAAAGAATTGTGTCCCCATATCAGTTATGCTGCACATGCTTCCATCTTGTATTGTTAGGGACTACAAAAGAAAATGCAAGAAATTGTAGGAGTACTTTTGCTGAAAACTTACAAAGTATACAAAGTATTAGTTTTATCATATACAGAGGGGTCCAAATTTAACCCACATGCACCATCTGGTATACCACAGGAATACAAAACGCATTTTCAATGCACTCACAAAGATAAGCAAGCTGCTAGTAGTTAATACCTGTAGCACTCATGATTTTAACTGCTCTTATCCTTGCTCTGGCTTATTACAGTAGTTCTGTTTCATCTCTGCTTATGCTTGTCTTCACATGTGCGTCCATGATAGAAATAAGCTAACTGCATGAGTGACACTGCTATTTGTTTATACATGTCTGTTTCTGTGCATGCACCAGAGAAATAACATGACATCATGAGCGACACTGACATGGCTAACTGTACGCTGTAGTAATTTTATTTCTTGTTTGCTGAAACTATTTTGCACACGTGAGTCCATGAGAGAAGTAACATGAAGGCATACATGACATTGTGTTACTGACCAAGAAACAGCATAAGAGATACAGAAAAAGTGAGAAAAATGAGAGAGAGAGGGAGATTGTAAAATAGTTCGAATGAATTTATGTTAAGACACTTACCTTAATTCCTGCCAGTGCAATATTTTTTGCTGGAAAAATCCCAAATGAGACCAGGCTAAATATAATTTTTAATGTTTTCATGCAGTCAATTTTAACACTTTAGTGACAAGATATGACATGGATTTCTCACATGAAATAGCAACAATGCATGCTGCAGATGCTCAACGCCTCCGCATTTTTTTAACCAATGGTTGAAATGACCATCTAGCCTGAAATCTGAGGATGATTTTGTAAAATGTAGGGGTTAGCCCCAAGTAACGTGTTGTTTGGCCAAATGTAAAAACACACCCTTCCCCACCCCACCCCCAGAAAAACTGTGAATCATAATGATGGGTGCTATTAAAATCTCTGTCATTCCTAATTTTTGATGGTAAATTACCCACAACAGTGCAATATCAGGCGCTTTGTATGACCTCTGCCTTTTATTTTGCTCCCCATGCTCTAATTAACGACAAATGTGCCACTGGTAAATTTATTAGTGCCAGATTTTTCATTAATTTGATAAATTAATTACATAAATGCATCCAGTCTTTACCAAAGACCTACCTATTTCAACTCCAAGTCCTCCAACACCATACACCAAAACTGATGACTGAGCTATTTGTTTCATTGCACTGTCTCCATAGACATATCGTTGTCGACTGCACCAAGAAAAACATATTAAGGAAAAATTTCAAAACCAAAATATAAAATCTTGAGCTTGAGCAATGCAAGTGCCTTTTATGTTTATTCTACAGTTAACTAAATCACATCTTGCCACAGCAAATTATTAGGTCTATAGGTTAGCCAAATCAGCCTTTTTAAAAAAAAATTCTTTACACAAAATCTATAATGCTGAAATACCAAAGGCGAAAGTATTGGTAAATTTATAGCTGATTTACTATTGCATTTTCTTCTTTTAACTAAGTAAATGTAAGAGAGTTATTCTAACAAGTGGAAATGTCTGCTTTTGCAAGTGACACATGATGCAACGTGACCCCAAGCTGATGAAGGGGGACGAGGACATCTGCCCTGTGCCCTGTTTGTGGAACTGCAGTGAGCAGAAGCCATGAAATGTAAGCCAGAGGCGGAAGCACCCCAACACGCAGCTACAAAAGCCATGCTGGGGGTTAGAGTGGGGGATGCCGGACTGCGGCTGGAGGAAGGCTCCGATAGGAACCCGAAGTGGAAGTGGGTCCACTCTGCCCAGCCGCAGGAGATCCGGAAACCACAGCAACAAGGCATGACGAAAATGAAATGGGGACAGTTGAACTCCACCTTCCACAGTACACGGTTAAGGAGGGGCAAAGCTTCCAACCCCGCACACACCTTGAGAATGCATCCACCACCCAGGCTTCCAGATCCGGAACTGGGGAGACAGATGGGAAGCCACTTGCTGAACCGAGTGGCAAAGAGGTCCACAAGGGGCCGAAACCAGGCACTCCACACATGTTCCAGAATCAAGGGGACAAGGATCCACTCCATCTGGAGAACACAGGGTGGGCGACTCAGCAAGTCTGCAAGGACATTAACCGTGCCAGCCACATCCTTTGCAGACAGGAAGAACCCGTGGCACTGGGTCCAGAACCACAGACTCTTCGCCTGTCGACAATGCCACCGAGTGGGTACCACCCTGGTGATTGATGTACGCCACTACAGTGCCCGGGAACCACATTGCAAAAATGCTCTAGAGCGAGGCGAACAGCATGCAATTCCAAAAGGCTGATGTGCCGACTCGCTTCCACTTCTCACCAGGGAACTGAGGCCACATGGTGGAGGAAGTACGCACCCCAACCCATGAGGGAAGAGTACATGAAGAGTTCCGCCTAATGCAAAGGGTGCACGATGGAAACACCTTATGTCAACCAGGCCACGTTGGTCAAGGGCTGCAAGAGATGGGTGAATGCTTTCGGTTCGGGAACCAGGAGATCCCACTGCTGGGAGGACTGGTCCCAGTGTGCCACAAACCCCCACTGGATGGGTGGGAGAAACATCGCCATGAGGGGGACCAGCGACACCATCATTCCCACCAGCTACGCAATTTGCCGGGTAGCGAAGGGACCACCTGCCACACAGGTCACCAACTGCTGGAGACAGTCAAGGAGTTGTGGTGCAGGCCACACCATTCAGGCAAGCAAAGTGAGCATGGTAGATGGTACAAGATGCAACTTGCCAAGGTTCAGGGAGAACCCCAGAAAGTGTGCCTGAGACATTGCCAGCTAAGTGTGCCAGTTGCATAGACCAACTCCGCTGCAAGGATCACCCAATCATCCAGGTATGCACAAAAGCGAATCCCCTGCTCGTGCAACAGAGCACAAAACTCTCGAGTCACTATGGTGAACACCCAAGGTGCCAACAAGAGGCTGAATGGCAGTGCTTGGAACTGGTAGACTTTCGTCCACCACACAAAGCGCAGCCACTTCCGGTGTGATGGGCAAACAAGTACATGGAAGTATGCATTGTGCAGGTCAAGAGACGTGACAAAGTCGCCCAGATGGAGAGTCTCACGGAACGAAGCCGGAGTCTCACTCCAAAAGTGGACCCTCCACAGGAAGCAGTGGAGGGGGAAAGGTCTAGCACAGGGTGGAACCCACCTGTCACTTTTGGGACCGGAAACAGACGGCAGTAAAAGCCAGTGCTGGAGGGGTCGTGAACCGGCTCCAACGCAGCAGACTGCAGAAGGGCGGCCACCACCAAGTCCATGGCCTCCTGTTCACATCTGGATCTGGCAGGTGGAACGGAGGAGGGCAACGTGCCAAAGGAGAGGAAGCAGACCCCCACAGCAGACTGAACCCTACTCGAATTACTCCATGCACCCAGGCACTGCGCTGACAGTGTCGCAAAGCCTCCCCAGCGCATGCCAGGCCACTGGCCTGTGGGGGGATGGGACCAGGGGATTCCAGAGCAGGGCCCTCCCAATTGGGGGTGCTGCTAGCAACCATGACCACCCCGACCCCAGGGAGTGGGGGGATGTTAACTGCCGAGACCACCTCCACCGGCTGGAACTGTGCAGGCAGGCACCAAGGGTGACAGGTGAGGCGTGCGATCGCTTCTCCTACCGGAATCCACCATGTCAGAAGAGCCAGGCAGAACCAGAAGGGGGTTGTCAGTGTGATTCACAACTGGAACTTAGTGGACATGGGAACTTCCAGTGGGTGGCCCAAGCTGGCAGGAAGGCGGGCAGCTTCTCGCTTCTCCATGAAGCGTAGAAAAACACGCTCCAACACCTCCTCCGTCACAGTCAACAGTCCCCCTAGTGAGTGACTGACAGCCATGCCCACCCCCACATCCGCTCTGAGAGCAGCGGAAGTGGGATCACCGGACTGCAGAAGCACTTGAGCTGAGAGGGAAGGTGACCCAGACTGCATGGCAACGCGTGGTTGGACCGGTGAGCACCTTGCCGTGGGGAGGAGCAAGCGAGTGCAAGTCTGCCCCCATCAGTGCAAGACCCAAGGCACAGCCAGCTGGATCACGAACAACCAGTGGCCTTCCCTCCCCAGCGGGTCCTACCAGAGTAGCCACCATGCTACTCTCCCCAACACATCAAGTGGGTAACCAAGCCACAGACACAGCAGGCCAGACGATGGGAAGGGAGTGCTGGACTCCATCCGGGCCGACCACCAGAACCAGCAGGGAACGGGTAGATGCAGATGAGCGCCCGGAAGTCAGTGAGATGGAAGCCAGGGATGCAGGGCCGAAGAGGCCAGGCCGCAGAAGCAGCAGCGAGACAACAGCAGCGGAAGTCATGGTGTGCAGCGGAGAAACACCTACATCAGCGAAGGTGATTGTAGCTGCAGGCGAATGGCGACAACCGCCAGAGCGACACTTGTCTGTATGAGCCTGCGAGTCAAGCAGTCCCGGCAAGTGCTCCCGTCCAAACCCCAAACAGGGAGTTGCTCACGCTGATTATCCCGTGGAATGACTAGGTATAGAAACAAAACACAAAAACCAAAATGGGAAAATATGTCTACTGCATAAACAAAAGGGAGTGACAGAAGGGCAAGAACTGAGTCACGGACCCACAAAGCAAAGTGTGAGTACAGGTAAACGCAACAGGTAACAACCCAGTAACGTGTAAACCCCCCTACAAACAGACTGGCCAAAGAAGCATTGCACTAAGTCATTAATGTTTAACAAATCCAGCTTACGTAAAGACAGAAAAACAAGGAGAGAACACAAAAAGGCTCACATTCCTTGAGCCGCTGACTCAACACAGTGAAGGAAGAAGCAAGGGACCGCCAAGGCAAAGCCACGCTAAGCTGAAGGCACAGTCTAATCAAGATCACAACAATAGCAGCACTTGAGAAAGTGACCTAGTCTGTGAGCTTGCGCAAAGGTGACACATGGTGTGCGCATAGGCGGAGGGGCCTTACCAGGGTTACACTGGTGTTATCTATTTTTGGAAGGTGCAGTAAGGGATCGCTAATTGAGAATTTAGCACTTTGGGTCATGTTACAGTATTGTGACAAGATATTTTTATAATCATTGGTGGCTATAATGGCTATTATTTGGTTTTCAAAATTTGCAAACATTATATGGCTGGAAATAAAACCTGTAGCGTTTTCTTTTATGTCTGGACTGAGCAGATGGTTAAAGTCAGACAATTATCAAGGTTTGAGCCCTTTTGGAAAGATTTCTTAACAGAAGAACAGAAGCTTCAACTCACCTATACAAAGCATCGTCTATTTCCATGTCTGAAGCCATAATTCTTTGCGGTTTCATTCACAGTTCATAAATGTTCCTTTTAAAAAGAAAATGTTGCTACTATTAACAGATACATATTGTATTATTTCAGATAAGGAATAGCTTATATTCTCTAGGGTTTTAAAGAAAAATAAAGCAATAATGAAAAATGATCAAGGAGCTCATGGCTGCATAATTTTTTTCTGAACCAACAGTAACCAATACAACATTGGAGGGATGATCATCCAAAGAGGGAGGGGCACAATGACAATGATTATCACTATAATAATAGCTCATTTGTTTTTTCAATGAATAATTAGCGTAATCAGCAATGCATTTTTCAAATATGCGTTTACTTTTTAAAAATCTGGTAACGAAGATCTTCCCAAGTTAGATTTCTTCTATTATGGTATGCCGTTGTTTACAACATATGAAATTGTTCTGGTGCCAGTGGATCTGGGAGAAAAATCTTATCAGTATCACTCATTCAAGACGGCGACAGTGTTTGTAGTATACTATATCTTGTAAATCCCGACTTAATACACCGATCGATGGTATTAAAACATGATCACAGTCTTGGACGATCCCCAAACCTCCCTACTAATATTTAAAATGACAACATACTGATTGCTGTAAATTCTTCTCATGCACAAAATGACACACACCGTATTACAAGTAATTTTTACCCTTGCTTCCGTATTTTCCCGGCGTGACTAGCGGAAGTTGAAAACTACTTTGGATCAAGTTGTTTCATTGGACCTCAGAGAGTAGTCTCACCAATCAAAAATGGTTTGACAAACGTGCTGTCGACTGGACGACGAGCAGAAGACTTCAGTGGGCCCAGCACTCATACATTGAGAGAGAATGGCGTCCGAAGGAGCTACTGTTCTCGATGATGTTGCCGGCGCTGGTCAGCCGAAGGCTGCAGTGCTGCTTATTGTTGGCGAACCTTTCTCCGAAGAGCAGAAGACGTTGATCCTCGCAGAAATCACGAAAGGTAGGCAATAAACTTTTTTTCGGCTTAAACATGATTAATTGAATGTTTGTTGAATGCGGTTTTGACCGGCGAGGGTGTAACTACTGGGTGACTAATGTTGGCGCCGTGTGTACAAGTGAAATAGCAGTTACGTTTTGGCATAATTGTGCAGCTTTTAGAGACAGATAATTAAGAAAAAGACTATAAGGTTTTACATTTAATCTTTCCAGACTTTTTTACATTCTGTAATCTCATGCTTCAGTGCAGTTCAGATATTTGAACGGAGACTGTTTCGCGAAGTTAGTCTTGCAAACCTTTTTTGGATGGGGATTGCTTACGCACTGCTTGCAGCAGAACGGAAAATCTGGCATATGAAGAATGTTTTTTTAAAATTTCTTTTGACAGATTTAGCATCTTTTTTCCAAATGATTTGCTGGAGGGGAAAGTGCAGACTGGGATTAGCATAATTTATTCCAGACTGCACAAATGATGTGGCTGGTCGAAAACTTGTGTATCGTCAACAGTACCCAGAAGTGTTAAAATTTTACACTAAAAAATCAGTGTGCTCAAATGACACCAGATTATTTTTTATATAGATTTGCTTAGCGGTTGGAAGGTTGGTGTTCTGCGTATATAGTAGCATCCTGTATTAATCAAACCAGTACCTTGGAGCAGCATCAGCTGCCATATTCAGATTCCAAAGAATGTTTCACTTTACATACCTTCTGTTGTTTGTAAAATGTCTATGACATTATGTTCAAGATATTTACCCCCACGTTGGTTTCAAAAGTAGCCATAGTCAATAAAACTCAGCAAGAAACCTGGTGATCTGTGTGATTCAGAAGATGGGAATCCATATGGGTTATCCTCCAGTTCAAACATAGTTGTCAGTAAAGAGTGAAATGGAAATGAAAAAGGATTTTGTTACAGAGACTGTACATAACTTTAGGATGGTGTATATGAAGAGGAATAAGATTTTTCCACTGAAAGTGTCTGAAGTAGGATGAAGAGTCAAGTCAGGATTAGGGTTAGGTTTCTGGTCATTTTGTTGCTACAGACAGATGTGTTGAAAATGTCATTGGCATGAATGAGGGAGGAAATGCACACTTTTGAAGGTTCAAACTAGAGCAACTTTGCAGCCTTACAAATTTTTCTAAGCCTTTTAAATGTTGTAAATAATAGTTACATAACATTCTGTTTAAACTATAAAAGAAAATGTGATTGTAGTAAGGTTTTGTTGTTTTTAATGAATTGTGGACATTGGATAAACATACAGTGGGTAAAAGACCAGCCTGGCTAAGCACAGGAGCACAGTGAGATTATGGCCACATGTAAATATTAAGAGATTTCTCACATGTCAGGCCATCATCACAGTTTATTTTTACATTTGGTGCAGTCACTGTAAGCATACACAGATTCCCTCAACCAGCCCGACATGCCTGGGTGTTCAAGGCATGCTCACTGCTTGCACCCTCATGCTGATATTGCCCCCAACCTTGATGTACACAGCTTGAGCATGTGCCTCCCTCTTCCCTGCAGAGTTACACAGGGTGCCATTCTTGCAGAAACAGCCTGGAAAAAAATACCATGGGATCTAGGTCAGGAACAAGCGGATGCTAGATATTTGCAACTACCCCCAGGACTTTTTCCCCATGAACATAGAGGGGCCCATTCTAATGTGCTTTAGAAGTGCATGCCATGTTTTGAGATTATATTTGTAGCATGGTTTTGGTTAATATACCTTCAGATACATTATCAACGTTGAAAATACTGGCTCCTTGTCTGTATCGGGATTGCACTTTTCTGTAGTGTAAGTCTGCAGTTAAATTTCATGTTGCGTCCTTGACATGACTGCATAACTAGTGTGCGAACGTCAGTGTGTTTTGATCGATTCCAGCACCCGCCAACAAGGCGTCCAGAACTCAGTTTCTGTGGTGAATCCAGCGACTTTCCTACCAAGTTTGTCGCCATTTAAATGAGTTGGCTGTGGCAGATGAGAGGTCTAGAGCGCGCCGAGCGTGAGGGGGCTTGTTGAGATGAGTCATTCATTATTTGCGGCGAACTGCCTGAAACATTGGTTGGTTCACTTTTATATGCCCAGAACAAAGATTCGTATCATACTGAGTCTGATGGCGTTTGAGACTGAGTGGAGGAAGAGTTTAGACGGAGAGGTGCTTGGATATCCATCATCGCTTATCGCTGAAATGCCAGACATGTCTCAGGTCAGAGAGGGAGGTAGAGAGGATAGGAGGAAGCCGAGATGTGGCAGTTTATCAGCACAGTCGAGCGAGAGATAACCGGAGGGACAATGGTGGACAAGGGCTGTGCACAGTCTCAGAACGCATATGCACGCTATCAATATCGGGTACAATGCGCAGTTAAACTGCACACCGCGGGACAGAAACGGGAGCAAACATGGCACTAGCAGTTTGCAGCAACTTCGTGACGATGTATGCGTGCGTGGTCCATGCGTGCGTGAGATTGAGGGAGGGACCGAAGAGGGTGAAAGGTGAGAGAGGGGGAGACGTGTCCGCCTGTCTGCAAAGGTTAGCAAGGACATCAAGCGGTTAAAGGAAGCGATCGATATTTCTCGTGCTTTGAACAAGACCCTGCCATCGATCACAACCTCAGTGTAGTTATACAGCCCTGGGAGACAGAAAGAAATCTAATGCTGGTAGAATTTAAAAAGGAAAAAAAGACACCTTTTTTTATCATATCAGCCTTTTCTGAGAGCAGACCTTTAATTACGTCACAGTGTCCGTTACAAGAGATTTCTGTATGTAGCTCCGTTTTGAGTTTTGACGCGTTCCATAGACGACTGTGTAGTAAGGTGTGGGTTCTTTCTCTTCTGGTTAGTGTTAGGATCTGTTTCATCCCTTACCTTGATTTCTGTGGAATATGCATAAAACTTGAATTGGCAGCAGTTGCTTGTGCTGTTAATTTTCTAGCTCGCTGCACATTCTGTATGCCTTCGGGATGTTTGACAATGTGCTTGTTTTTTGTAAGGTGAAATTGCAAGATGATTCTGTTCCAGCTTTAAAACAAATCAGTTTAGTTTAGCTAAAAGTCATCTACAAAGAGTTCTTGTCAGAAATGTAAATGTGTAGCAAGACAATAGCATGAATATGACAACATTCCATTCCACCGCCATTTTAGACCCTCTCCTCCCTGAGTTGCTGCTGACATTTATGAAATTAAATACCATCATATTTTTACATGTATCATGGGGTTTTCAGCTTTAGAATCAAAATGTTGCTCCTTAAGTTGGAATGCTTCGATTGAAATAGTCCAAACATCTGGTGTCGCCTAGACTTGGCATCAGGCCCAGTGCCTGAGGTTAGGTTAAGAAGACCTAGACAGGGGATGGGCATGTTGCTGGCAGCCTTATGAAGTCTTGGAGACTATTGATTGGACTCCTTTGACTCTTACAGTTACATTTGCATTCTTGGCTGGAGGTGTTCATTAGCTAGAACATCATAGCACATATTTTTCTTTGTCATTTTTTGAAAATTTTAATCATTATATGATGTGGGCTTTTCCCCCATCTATTTAAGTGTTCCTAACTTGCACAGGACAATTTAGTTTGTTAAAAATAGTGTCACTTTCTTTTTTTGTTTGGTTTTTTTTTTCTTTCCTGTCTTGCCAGCTTGGAACTTGGAAGTTGGTGTCGTGAACATTTTGTCCTGTGCTGACTTGGTGACATCACATTATTGCCACTATCTGCCCTTGAGCTAGTTCTCAGATCGATATCATGTCTATTTTGTCCTCATAGCATTCCTTTCAGCAGAATCTTTTTTCTCTCTCTTTCCATTGAAAAATAAAATCAAAGTTTTTGTTAAAGGTGAGCTGTTTTAATGCTGACACCACTTAATCCAGTCCAAGAAAATTGTGTCTGAGACTGAGAGGGAGGGACGTTATCAAGTTCAGAAGATTTTCCCTAAGTTTGGATTGCATGCATAAGGTGTCAGAACTAAGTCATCCTGAATGAAACAACAGCAAGATGTTAAATGATTTTTCTCTATAGCATCTTCTCATAATGAGGCACCGGACAGTTATCTTGCCTTTGCCAAATTCTGGCAGCAGTTTCCCATAACGAGGCCTCACACAGTTATCCTGCTCTTGCCCTTAGAGAAACTGGGAATTCCCAGCAGGGTAACAGCAACTGTTGGCTGAAATTCATGTGCCAGTTGGTATATACAGTGTATTAGTAGGCCAGTGGGGTTACTGTTCAGAGCTGTATCCATTCTGTGGTCACAAACACTAATAGTTCTCCACAGAGTCGATATAAAATCTCCAATATGTTTGATTTTATCCATATTGGTGTGCTGGCAAAATTGTTCAATTACACTGTGTTTTTCAGTGCCTTCCACATCTGGTCTCCTTCCTTAACTTCCCCAAGTGGTCCATGGCTTCCATCTTCCAATTTGTCTGTTATAGGGCTGTCTTATGTGTCCCCCCTTGAGATTTTTTTTCCAGAAAAAATTATGTATTTTATTATTCAAACATTGTGTTTTCTTTGCACCCATCTCTGTCTTGCCTGCGCTATGCTGGTTGACCAGTCTCTTTGGCTACAGCAGGCTTAAACAGTACATGCAGTTGTAGTACTGAGGCGAGTTCTATAAACACAGCGGTCGCTAGTGAGGCAGGTTATGGTGGCCTTGGTCGACTGCAAAAGCTAAACTGTCGTTATTTTATGTCACTGGTGCCTTTTGCGTCTGATGTACCTTTGCTGTACATATGGGGATTCGCAGGTTTACTTAGTTCCATCATGTCGCTAACCCGTCTCTTGCACTTCATTAGCGTGAAGGACTGGGTGTCAGACGACAGCGTGGGCATGCGTTGATTCGTTGGCGTGGTGACAGGCTCGGCGAGACGACAGTGTACAGTTCATGCAGTGTTAGAGGTCAAAGTTGACGGTATATAGACAGGCCGATGAAAGGTCGGTGGGCTGGGGGCCGGCAGAGGGTGGATTTGCAGACTTGTGGGATGCCATATCAGTTGCATGCCTTTTATTTAAGGATTGTGTAATTAGCAGAAGCTCAGTACAAGAGTTAACCTGCATCTTTAGGAGTTTGGCCGTTAGCCAACTTTGTCTTCCTCCACCAGCGATTTTCATCAGTCAACATATCGGCTGTCTCGCGTTTTTAATTAAAGTGGATGCTTCGTATGTTACAAGTTATGATGTGGCACGACACATGGATGAAGTCCGAACTCCGCCGCTTAGATGCTTCACTGAATCAAACCGCCGGTTCGTTAACTCGTATAATAACTGATATCTTAACAACTTGCAAGGCTGGTTGTACTTTTGTGAAGGTAAAAACAAGGTGTTTGTGAGAACAGACAGGTAAATTGTGAACCTGGTATCAGCGGTACACGTCCATAGATCAAAGGATCTTCGTTTCTTCACACATTACACATTGTTACCGACTCCTCGCCGCTCATCGGCGTCGGCGGTGTCGACTTGAGCTTGTGTGAGCGAGACGCCGGTATCATATGCAAATGGCAGTAGCACAAAGAAAGGGCCCCAGCCAGCAGCTGTTTCCAATTTCTTGCCTCTGTATCTGAAGACCAGGTTAATCACACAGCTTAGCGCGGACTGCAGCATATGCGGGCTTTTTACCCATATGTAAAATATTTTGTAAAAAAAAAACAGAAATAAAATTATTTAAGACATCCTTTTCCGTCCTCTCAGTTTTACACTCCTGATAAAATGCTGATAAATCTGTAATTTGCAGGATATTTTGTTAAACCTAGAAGATGCTGAATTTTTGTGCGTTATTTGTTGTTGTGAGTAGGAGCTTTGGAGGCGTCGCCGACACAATCACTCATTGATTTTGTTTTGGGTGCTTTGCCTGCTGACTGCATTGCCGACATCTGGATCGTTGGGTAGGGAAGATGTCCTTGCTGAGACTTGATGAGATTGTTTTTCAAGACTTACGCAGTTTCTCCATCTGGCGCAGCCAGGCGTGCCGAGTAGCTTTTTCAGTTTGATGCACACTTGTGTTGGCGGCATCCGTGGCCAAGAAACCAGCCGTTGGCATTCTCTTCGCGGCAAGTCGTGTGGTTAGCATCCGTATCTCTTCTCGAGTGTCCATTATACTCAGTCAAAGCCATTATACTCGGCCTGGTCTGCGGGCAGCCAGGATAAAACTGTCACTTTAGCGGACGGCTCGTGGGTGATGTTTATAAGATCTGCCATCTAGTAGTCCCTAGGTGGGGAGGGAGGGGGTGACTCATTTGATCAGCCATTCGATGGTCAGTCTTTATCGACGATTTTTACCAGCCATTATGGGTATTTGACAGCTGATGCGTTGCGAGATAGGCGGTGTTATCTCAGGCTGCATTAAAGCCAGACACTGGCAGACATCGAGCCTGGCAATGAAAAACTTGGGGGTTTTCCCCTTCTAATTTATATATTGATGGCTTCCAGTGCAGGGATGGTAGGACAGCTACTAATTCGTCACCTTTTGTGCTAAAATGTTGCCCAGCAGTCAGCGTGTAGCGGTCACTTTCTGTGTTTAAAGTACAAAAAGAAATTGCATTGTTAATTTTTAATCGGGGCCTTAAATATGATAGAATGGTAAAATATGTAGCGTTCATTAATAAAAGACTGTCGCTTTAAAGTAGATCGTAGGGTAGTTGTGAAAATCTTTTTCCTTTTGTCATATCATTTCCTTCTCTCACGTTGCAACGAGTGCACTACATCCTCGTGTGCAAGCATGCACATAAAACAACCTCTCTATAACCTGAGATGTCATAGCAGCAAAGGTCATGTCTCTGTAAGCTCTGAAGATAAAGCAGAGAAAAGTCGGTTCCAGACAAGCCTGAACTTTTTCTGTTTTTTTTTCTCTCTCTCTCTCTCTCACCGCCATTTCAGATTGACGTTTTAGGATGTCGATCAGGTTCCTATTGACAGCAGACTTACTGCTGACTCAGATCGTTACGCCAGTTTTACCTAATGTGTTCGAACGGGAAGATTTCTACTTGCTCATCAGATATCTAGTTTTCTCCCAGCGCGATCTAAATGTCGTCTGCCTCAGCGTGTTTTTTTTCCGGCACATGGAGATGCATACTTGTTTGCTCACATGACAGAACTACACATGAAACTTGGCTTTCCTGTCACTTTATTCTTTGTTTGGCTGATAACGTCAATGGTTGATCAGGATAGCACTCAGTCCTATTTTGAAAAAAAACAGTTTGCGTAGTTACTGGATTTAGAGTTTCGTATGCTTCTTCCGGGGTTTAAAGAGATAATAGATTGAACTAGCGGTGGTAGCTATAGTAGTAAGGCGTATCTGTGTATCGCTGTGCAAGCAACGCAACGTTTACCAGCACACCATAAGTGTTACCAGAATATTGTAACGTTTACCAGCACACCGTAACGATTACCAGCATATCGTAACGTTTACCAGCACACCGTATCGAGCAGACAGCAGTTACTTACAGGGAGGCGATTCTACACGCAGATACCATTGTGCTGTAGCTGCTTCTCTGTAAAATAAAACTGAATAGCATTTTGTTTGTTTGTTTTGTTTCACTGCCGTCTCTCCCAAGCTTGAAATTTAGACAGTCCCTTTTTGTTGTTGTTGTATTTGGATGGCCAATGTTTACATCTTGCCGTAATGTTCTGTGGGAGAAGGTAGGTGGGGAGAGGGGCGCTGTAGTTATGGTCTTAGGGTTGGTGCTGGCAGTGGTTGAGCTCGTTCGCCTTGCAGTGTAGGGCGTTGTCCCCGCTGGGCGATCTTAGTGGCGCCTTAGTCCTCGGTTCTATTTCTCTCTCCCTTTAGGTTTGGCGTCTTTAGTTGTGTAATGGTTTTAGTTTAATTTTCCCGATCTATCGTGCTTATTTTAGTGTATTTTTTAAACTTTCATAGGCAACTAGTTGCACTCCCCTTTTTAAGTTTTATTATTTTTGTTATATTCCATTATATATTGCCATTTGACTCGTGGGGGAAGGGTAGATTTAGTGCATGGTTATAGATGTACATGCTTTTTTCCCCGTTTACTGGCTATTTAGATTGAATTCTACGACGTGGAGTGCTGAGTCTTTCTCCCCTACTAAGGTTTAGCAAATCTGCGAAAAAGATGGTATTCACCAGTTAATCTCAGTCTTGCTGCTCTAGTTTGGTTAGCTCAGTTACAGTTAAATAATGTAAGCCCGTTACTTGGTAATTCAGGAGATGCCTGAGAGATATGCACAAACGTAGCTGATAAAATTCATTGTTTTTCAAGCCCATGGATATTGTGCCGAATATTTCGAGCGTACATTGTGTTCGTGTGCGTGCCTGCGCATGAAAGTAGTGAGTAGTAATAAGTAGGGTGCGTCAGTGACTCACACTAAAGAACTCGGGAAGCCAAGAGGACGGCTGTTGGGAAGGGGGGAGGTGGGTGGGAGTGCACGTCGAAAGCACCATGGAGGTGAGGCCAGGCCATCCTACGTGGGGTCGCGATGGCAGATAACGGGAAGATAGGGGTGAATCATCACCTGGCCTGTAAAAAGACGTTCAGCTCCGGCTAGGATGCTTGTTGATCGTCTTAAGCGTCTTTGGACAACTGATTGCAGTACTAAGGGGCACGCGAGAGGGGGGATGGGGTCAGCGTGTGCTTAAGTGTGTGGCGCGCGGGCGCGCATGCTGACGGGTGAGTCTGCGGTCTTTTCGACACTAAATCTACAGCTGTCACTCCATACTTACCACTGGTAGTCTGTGGAGAGACTAGCCAACTAAAGGCCTTGCGCCTGTTGGCAAAACGAGAATTATTGTCGGACGCCTAGGGTTGTATTCCGCTTTCGTTGGACCAGTCGGAGATAAATAGGAGGCACTAGTCGACCTTCACGTCACATCTATTTGGTAGACGATCGGACTCGTTTGTCGAAGTTGTGATTTCGAATCCAGCAGTGGCCAAGGATTGTATCCTGGTGTTAAAACGTTGTGCAGACCTCCACTCAGCCCTTCCCCCACTCCCAACATGAAACTGCTCCTCACTGACCAATCTTACTGTATTTAGTAGTTCGGTGCATAGGTTAATACCTCGGCTCGATTTCCCCACGCTCCCCATATGTCTCCTATGATATGACCCAAACTTCTGTAATGGTGTTAACCATCAACCCAACCACGCATCCCCCCTCCCCCCTCAAAAAACCCCCAACCAACTGGCCTTCACAGTACTACTAACCATGTATTGTACATCAGGCACCATCGCCTCCACTACTCACATTTGTAACCAATCGGCATGCATCGTCAGGGTTCAGATCCGTACCACATTTCCTTAGGCGGTCTGAAAAGGAAGTAGCCTGGTACTGTGAAGTTAGGTACTGTCATTTAAAAATAAATCCAGAAATAGAAACTTAAGAATGAGCTTGAATTACTGGCAAGTCGTCACTCCAATAATGGTTCTACTAAGCTTTCAAGTTTCATTCGTTGTTACTTTACTGCTGGTCATCTAAGACAGGAGGGAGTTTATAGCAAGCGACAGTTAAGAGTTACTTGAATGAGTGGGTATTCGAGTAGATGCCACATTTCATGATGAGTCATGTCAACACGTGACAGTGCAAGGGGGGGGGGGGGTCCATCGCTTGAGACTAGGCAGTGACGGAAATTAAAAAAGTTCGGGAGTTTGGGGGGGGGGTATTCATCGGTGTCGGATCACCTTTACCTGTATGGGAAGTCTTTAATTTGGAGAAGGGGAAAGGGGATATCGTCTTCGCTTTTATATGTGTCTCCGTCTTCGAGGGGGGGGCGGTTGGGGGGAGCATTAGCCAATAAATTGAATTCTGAAGTTAGTATCTGGGGCCATCTGTCGGCGAATCGTTAAAGCTGTCTCCGGCGACAACATCTTCATCTTCAGTCGGCAAGGAATGTACCTTTACGGTTGAAGGTCAAGTTAGCGACTGCAGACTGCGGATATTAACGACATGACCCCACCCACGAACACGTACGGAGAAGTTTATAAAAGTTGTGAAACGACTCCGGTTTGCATTTCAGTGTGAATAAGTCGTTAAAATAATGGAAGGGCTGAACATTCAACTTCTCTCCAGAAGAAAAACTGAAGGGGCCGCTGTGATAATGGACTGGCCCAGTTCTTAAGAATTAAAAATACAGTTACGGTGCAGGAATATTGAAATAATGAAATTAAATCAATTCAAAAATAACACATTTATTGAGGCCCGGAACATTTTTATGCCAGTGGTTAGTGCTTGTGTCAGTTCATACTGTACGGTATGGCCTATGAATAAAACAAACCTTACAAGAAAATCATTCAAGATTGATGGCTCTGCCCTGGACGGTGTATGACGTCCTTTCATTTCCAAATTTCGCTGTCGGTTCTCTTTCATTTGCTAGGAGCGACGGTTTTGATTCCCCCTCCCACCTCTTGTTTTAATCAGAAATCGCGTCTAGAGAATGAAGGAATGATTTCTGAATATTTGTATATACTAGCCCTGTTGAGCAGGCTCAGTAGCAGTCCTGCGTGTCGTACATGCCCAATAGCTGGAGCTCACTGCCCCAGTTGTGTCGGCCACTCCTTATTGCTCAGCCTGTTTATGGTGTTCCGTACTTTATGGGACTGGTGATCCGTGCCGTCACACTGGGAGATCAATGTTGGCTTAATTGCAACCGTCAGATTTTCCTTGCTTCCTCTTGCCAGCACCGAGCCTATCTCTTTTCCTCCTTTCCTCCTTTCCCATCAACATGTTACTTGATTTAGGTCGTTTAGCACTTCGGGAATCCTCGAGTTAGCGTTTAGAGTGCATATTTTTGACGTAGCTGTTGTTTTTTGAATTATTACCAGAAACGAAAGTTGATGTTTTTCGCCCTTTGACGCCCTACAGACATCCATGTTTAAGGGTCTAAACCAAATTATCCGGAGTTCACCCGTGATTTAATTGAGCTGCTTTGCGATCTTGTGCGGGTCTTCCTGGTTCAAAATCTGGTTCCTCAGCGACCTAAGCAGTCCTGTACGGAACCAGACCAAAGTCCTTCGCCAGACAAAAGATCACAATTGCTGGTAGAAGTTTTTTTTTTAATTAGACAAGTACACATTTTAGAACAATGCATGTCAGCCGTTCCTGGGAGCAAACACGACTGCGTGACTTCTAGTTGCGTCACTAAGCGTTGCCTTCTGAGAATTTGCTCTGTCTTGAGTCGTCTTGAGCGATACGACAGACGCCTCTGGCCTGTCTCATACAGCTAGCATCTGTTAGGATTGTGAACAGACGTTATACGCTTACTAGCATATACAGCGTTTAAAGATCGTTCTCGGCTTGTCAGATCCTCGACCATCGACTACTTGATAGCCGATGGAAGACGTGAGCGGCAAAGGTGTAGACAGAGGGCCGTGGATGCAGTTGATTACGTCATGAGATCAGGGGGTTAAGGTGAACTTAACCCTCCCTCTCTCTGGGCACGTAAATGGGTATGGCGAGTGCAGCCCGAGGATGTCTGTATCCCGTTACTCAACACCGTGTGACCTGTGCCTGGACTCGTGCGTGTCTCGCTGTGGTCTTGCAGACACGCTGCTGTCTGCCTCTCGGGCTGAAGGAACAACTCGTGTTTGTTGTTCACGTTGACTTTCGGAAGAGGTGGCCTGTCCCTTCCTGGATTTTTTTCCTCCTTTCTAAACAGATCAGCACTGACCGACGGCTTTGGGAGGTGGAGGTGTAAGTAAAGGGAAAGGGGTAGGGCAACTTGTTCATTTCTTACCGGGAAAGAACGTGTTAGTTTTCCCTTTAACGTTCTTCGCGTTATCACGTGGCTGGTGTTCCCAAGCTGTTAACTGTTGTCGGTGGCATGTTAGGAATGTCAGGCAGTGTCTGCGTTTTATAAAAAGTTTTTGCATTGCATGCATAGCGACATGACTGGTGTGGTTCCTTTTCAGCCTTGGACGATGTCTACCTTGAAGAATGCATGTTAGCATATTTGCTAACATGTCCCGCATGCAAGAAACCCGAATAGCTTACATTCCTGTCATGGCGGCTATTCTAGAATAAGCTCCTTAAATTTCCCATGCACGAAAATCGAATATCCTATTTTCTCTCGTTATTCGATAATAAAGTTATTTTGTCGTCCCAGGTGCGAATAGCTTATTCCAGGTTCGCCGAAACAGGCTTTTCAGAGACAGAAAAAAATCCGTTCGACATCAGTGGTCCTGGAATTATTTTGAAGGTCTGACGTTTTGGCCATTGTAGATAAAATTAATGCTGCCACTGAAGTTGTGAATCGGCGTGGAGCTTAAAACCACGGCCAGTGGTCTCCCTTAAGGCGTCCGCTTCCGAGGAAGGTTCATACCCCGGCCGAGTCATACTTAAGACTTATAAAAATTGTCAGTCTAGTAGCTGTTTTGCTAGGGAGCAGTACTAGGACTGGTTGGCCAGGTGTCAGTATAATGTGACTGGGTGGGACTGAAGCCTGTGTTGCGACAGCAATCCCAGTGTGGCAGTACATTAACTTGTCTAAGCAACACCCACCTAATTTGCAGCAGGACGTTAAGCAGCAAAAAAACCAAACTACTATCAAAGGCATAAATCGTTAATGTCGTCGTCTAGAAACCCTGTCTACCATTGAAGCTTGCAAAATTAGCCAGGGTTGAACACCTAAAGCCACTGACCGTCTGTTGAAATCTCCTATCCCAGAGCAGTTGAGTCAGATCAACACCTTCCCTCGCCCAAACGCAACATCAGCTGTATGCATTCACACATGCAGTCTCCAGTCACCCACGTCTCGGCTGGACATCTAACGGCTTCCATCTGCCCGACCTGGTCCATGTCTGACCTTGCCATTACATAATAACCTACATCCACGCTTAAAGATACAAGTTTAACAAGGAATATAGAATAAGAGCATTAGAAATGACTTATTACAAACTGTATGATATAAATTACTAGTCCTACCGAGTAAACGTGACACCCCAACTGGTTTCTTAATACGAATCGAAAGTCGACTCTGGGAGAATTTCCATTACAGTGGATGAGCGTTAGTTAAGACAGTGTGACAGCTCGTGTTAGGCGCGATTTCGAAAGGAGGGTAATGATTGGGAGGCAGTGCCGAGCACACATTTTCCCATTAGATGATTGCGCGCAGAATCTACACTGAGGAGTGACCTGCCTCAGAACTCCGCATAACGTTTTCAAGATAGGGAGGCTTTCGAGGTCAAGGCTTATGTTGATGCACTTCATGATTCGACGGTGGCAGCACCAGAAAACAGGTGAAGAACGCCATGTAGTAGTGAGCGCACTAACATGCGTCAAGCGCGCACACAGAAAGTCTACTGTTTCTTGCACGGTGCACTTTCTTGACGGGTTCATTCTTTCGTTCGTGCTCGAAGATGTGCTTCCCTTTGTTGCTATTGATTTTGCAATTTTTCTGGACCGTGGGCACGGGGGCAAAGTTTCCATGGTGACAAGAAACACGATCGCTGTGCCACTTCTTGGCTGACAAGTCACCGATGCGTTGATAAGCATCGCATCACTAGTACCTGTTTTCCTAGTAGTAGTAGTAGTAGTAGTAGTAGTAGTAAGAACTACAGAATAAACGTGTGTTTATCTCCATTGTAATTGTTGTCATCGCAGGTCAATGACTGCGCGATTAAATCATTGGGGAACTTGTTCCACGTTTTCCGTCGCGTGCAAACAATACATTGTTCCAGGGTAGCGATGCCCAGCGCCGTATCGCGCATCTGCAGATAAGTCGGCTATGTAAGTTATATAAACAGGTCTGATCGACCCCCACCACCCCTTTTTTTGTCTGCGTGTTTTAGTACGAACCTTAGAAAGTAGTTATCTCAGACAGTTACCAGACAAGCACATACAAACAAATCAACCAGTATGCTGCCTTGTGGATGACAAATCTGTGTGAGGCGGTAATTTTTTCTCTGTCAGAAGCCTTTGCATGCTTTAAAAGGAGAGCAAAGAGCTGCATAGACTGCAGTCCGAGTTTAAAGAAAATCGTTCATTCAGAGACAAGTTTATGTCTTGGTGATATTCTTATCAGCAGCATCAGGTGCGAACTTGAGTGTCCTATCAGTTTGCCGATGACGTCTGTTTAGGGTTAGCGAGCTTTGTCTCTCGTCGTTCGGAAAGCCGCTTTACAAGAGGGGAAGCGGGTGGCCGTGGTTAGAGCGCGGGCCTCGGAACCCGAAGGCGCTGGTTCGATTCCGTGCACGACAGCACGCTGCCCGCAGTTCTCCCAGCCGGGAATGGGGAGTTGATGCAACAGGGGAGACAAGGCCACCACCTTCACGACGCTGGTCAACAGAATAGCTGGGGTTTCACATACCCCACTTTCCTACGACCTAAACACGGGTCACGGGACAAACAAGCACGTTTGTAGATTTTGTTACTTCGTTTCTGCAACAACAACAACAACAAAAAATGGTTCGTTGACCTAAAATGTAATTTACGCTGCTCCTGCCCTGTACAGGGCGGCCATCGCCAGCTACCGATAGAAATGTTACGAGGCGTAGAAAGCCTACGGTCTCTTGCACAGGCGTGCAGACACGAGCCTGGATAGAGAGCGAGCTGCCAGCTTCTCTTCTACCTCAGGTTTGTAGTAACCTTTCAGACCACCACCACCACC
>SMGT01001533.1:15510-76292 GCA_004794575.1 Lanistes nyassanus | reverse complement strand
CCCCCCCCCCCCCCCCCCCCATTCCACAACCCTGCGCAAAACCGGGTTGCAAGCAACCAAGGGTAGATGCATCACTTTATAGCTCGCCTCTGCCCTAGAGCAGCCTCCTCCTCTTCCTCCGTCCGCCGTCTCGACCGACTTCAAAAAAAAGGTGAAGGTTGGGTGGGTAGAGAGGGGGTGAACAGTACAATGCCAGGTGAAGATGGTTTCTTACCTGGCCCAGACGCCTCATGTTTGTGCCCCCAGACCAAACATGGGGGAGTATGGAGAATTCAGGGTCTGTAAGCACCTGGGGAAAGATAACGTACTGGGGGAGAGCAAGGCGTGAAAGAAATCTGAGTTGCAGGTAAAGAGGGAAAACGAATCAGCCAGCGGGTTATAGGGGGGAGGCAGGATGAACTTTAGTGATGTATGCGAGAAGTCTTGTCTGCCATTTGCAGTGACGGTTGGGGTTGTTGTATAGGTTTTTTTTAAAGTTCATATCACATAATGGTGGGTACTTATTTTGACTAAGAAACCAGATGCTGTGGTTTGTGCTGAGAATAACACTGTTTAGCATGTTTGTGTCTTCAAGAATTGTGTAATTGGGGAATTGCAAGTTTGTGTGTGAGCGAGTCTTGAGTGAGGGAGGAAGAGAGAGTCCAATAAATTTTTGCTTCATTTTCTGAAATGATGTGGCATCTTCTGGACCTGTTGCAAAACATCTGTATTTAGCATGCGTGCATTTATTTTCTGTTTAAAGTTCCTAAGGATTGATTGCAAGAACCAAATTTCATTTTCCACATTCAGAAGTCTATTACACAGCACAGGGTGAAAGAGCCTTACGGCAACTGTTATGAACGGAAGGTTGTTTAAGCCACCAAGCTCGCCCTCTCTACCTCACCCTCCCCCCTCCCCACCTTTCGCGGTGCTCGATCTTACCATTATCAATTCATCACAAGGTTATGTGCCAGACCTTTTTGGTGTTTTTGACCATGACAGTGAAGAAGACGGGTAGGCACCATCCTGGAATGCTGAACGTATGGACGAAGGTTTATTATTTTAAAAGATAGCTTCCTTTAGTGTCCCCCAGTTCAGACAAATACTTGCTTGTGCCCAGACAACATGCAGGACGAACTGTGCAAGCGGACCCCCTCTTTCCCCACCCACCCCCCAACGTAAAGAACGCCTTATCGCTAGGGAAAATACGCGAGCAGGAAACGACAGCTCCACAAACGTGCGGGTGGCTTGTGAGAAAAGCCAGTGTTCGGCGGCGAGGAAATAAACATGGACGGTGTTTGGCGTTCAGGCCAGGCGGCGGTGTCCGAGCAGGTACAAGCAAGTAGACATGCTTTGTCTCCGGAGCCACGTTGTTGACAGTTCGTAATGGCCCCTGTTTGGAGGAAAGCCTGGGTGCAATACTTCCAGTCATGTAATTTTAAACAAGATACGGCGTGTGGGGGGATATTTAGACAATTACTGCAGGGACAAGAGATATCTTTAGTTGCATCCTGGTGTGCGTGATGCCTATGACCCCTCGACTCATGTCATTCTTTCCGTTGGTGGTCTGATGGAATGGGAAATGAGTTGATTACTTGAGAGTAAGGTGTGCGGAAAACAGCTGACCAGCTGCATTGTGGGAAGGAAACTAATCCAAAATTCAGGTAGTTCGTCGTCCACCGAATTGCAGTAGACAATTAGACTGGGGGAGGAGGAACACGGAGGTGGGGGGTATACTGAATGTCATTGTGGTAGACTGATCTGAATAGGAAGGGAGGTTTGTATTGCAGCCAGTAACTGGTGTAATGGCTGCGCTTTTCTTCTTCCAGTCCCTTTTCCGGGAGTGGGGTGTGGCACTTCCAATTTCAGAATTTTATAAAGGTAGTCTTAGCGTAGCTGTGGCCTGCAAGAAGTGTTGCTCGTCCGTATTGGTTACTGTGTTGATTGGGTACAGAGTACCTCTTTATGCACAAGGTCATACATATAGACGCGCTCGAGCAATGTAAATACGCGTGGCTAGGTTTGGCGAACTAGAACGTATATTTATCCACTGCTAAAGGTTTTGCTGACAATGCGTACATTGATACAGTTTCTGCGGCCACACGACTCCTGTGCACTTGTCGCACGTTCGCTTTTCCTCACCTCTTCTCCCCACGCCCGCCACCGCCTGTGCACCCTTTTTATAGTGAAGGCGGTCTTTGCGGGTGCTTACGTAAACAGTCTGTTACATTAACGTGTGGCAGACGTAAACTTTGTCTAATCAACGCCTTCCTGATATGCACCTAGTTTGCGACGGGACCTTAAGCAACAAACACCCTCCAGGGGACGCGTTGTGACGCAATTACAGCGTGTTTAGTCCTGATACGACGTGTTCCGAATGTGTACCTGTGTGTGTGTGTGTGTGATGTCTTAGTCTAGCTTGGGAGTCTGGGCCTGTTGTATATAGAACTGTAAGCGGTTTGCCTCCCCCAGACAGCAGGGATCGAAGACCAGACTCCGAAGGGTTTTCCCCTTTTGCAGCACGCGCTCGACACACGAAAGAAGTTGCGAAATGACAGCAAGCATTAAAAACACGACGATAATGTCCCCGTACCCTTGTCATCGTGGCTCTGTCTGCTTGTCCACTAAGCCATACACTAAGGGAGTTAATAACGCGAAGATAAGAGTGGTGAGCGTATGTCTTCGGCAGAACGGTTATAATAAAAGTAGGTGCGCACAGAGCGTTGGCGCTCGGTGACCTTGATCTTCGAGAATCGCGAGTTGCAGGGACTTTCGGCTAGCAAGGTCGGCATAAAAACGGGAGTCTGTGCCTGCCGCTGGCCATACTGCGACATAAACAGGGTGATTCATAGGGATACCCAGTACCACTTTGTGTTGTTTGTAATTTGATCTAGTTCCTTCGCTTGCTGTCATATTGCATTCTCAGAAAAGTTGGGTTGGAGATGGGACTGAACTAGTAACTATTTCCCTCAGTTAACTTTTGGCTCCAATTGTCTCATGTCGGTGGGAAGTGCGTGTGTTTTTTTTTATAAAGGTAATGAAATGATAAGCTTAATTCGATTAGTAATATCACATACAGCTAGCTATACACAGTTTGTAGCTTTTTAAACCACAGTTTAAACTATCTGGGGTTTTATATGGACGTGTCCATAAAACTCAATCCGATTTTTTAAAATCACGAATCTCGTTGCGCCGCACTTTTACGTCCGTGTTGCTGAAGGGATCGGCCATGATTATTTGCCCCATTTATCCTCGAGGGTTTGTTGCGAGGATTTTTAATACACAGTACATGTTGGTGAATGAGCCGTGTAACAGAAGAGGCAAACAGAATTATGCTGGCTTTCTGTGCGATGTGAGCCCTATATTACATATGGAAGTACTTCCTCGAGCACTCGTCAGCGCTAGTGTAGTTACAACTTCCGTGCTGCCGCTCCAAGTGGCTTCCCCCGACTTACCCACCCACCACCTCCGCCGACCTCCGGCCAGCAAGCACACGTGTGTGTGCAGTGCAGTGCCGTTTTCACCGCGAGTGTGCAGAAGAACGAAGGAGGTCCGAGGTCAAGCGTGTTATGAAGTGACGATCTGTTTCGGCCTGTTGAAAGTTTCAGTGAAGGGGTTTTGTTAATTTGTATTATTTGGCAGGATAGTGCACAGCGAATTTCATTGTGGTTGTATGATAGCTAGCTTTGTGTAGTGCCTCTGCATTGGACCGACCTGACATCCCAACAGATCACATCCCAAAAGGTCACAACTTAAGCTAACCTTGACAAATAGCTTAACAGTTCCTGGCCAGATACTATAGCAGTGATTCGGTCGCGATTTTCTCACCGTCTTGACGTGAGTTGTTCTCACAGCCCTTGTGTTCTTTGTTTCTTTCAGCCCTTTTGTCTCTGCTTGCTGTATCTTTACGGGTTTTTTGTTGTTGTTGTTGTTGTTGTTCTTAAACTTGTTCATTTTATAATTTTTTTGGTCCGCAGGTCCTACCTTCACCACCCATCTGGAAAAAATTCCATAAAAATAAAGTATGATCAGAAACAAAAGCTGAACATAGCAGAGCACGACAAGCATTTTAAAATGTATATATATACTGGCGAAAAGGCTGATGTATTTACCTGCTGTGGATAAATAATTCACTCAAATTTTGTATTGAGGTTCGTTACCTATGTGTGACCTGTTGCACACTGATGACGCAGCGCTGTAAACTTGGTTATTGTTGCACTTGTGCAGATATAGCACCTTGAGTACAACAGGCCAGCCGACCTTTAAGTTTAGATTTGCTCTTATCATTACTTAGCCTTCGTTTCACCTTGGCTCGTGTATAGTGCAGTTTGCCCCAGGTTGGGTGGTCGCGTACGTTTGGATAGATGTCTCATCGCATATAGCGGACCCATTCTGCACACAGAAGGGTAGGGGCTCTTCAGAGGGCTGGCAAAACATAATTCATATCCCCATTAAAGTAGCTTATTCTTATCCAGTATTTCTGTCATTCTGCTGAGTCTAAACCGCATAAGACGGCGAGAAACCTGACGTCACTGCCTACCATCACCCATTTCTTTCTGTAAAACTCGCATGAGCACTTCTGAGTGTGCTGAGGGAAGTGGGTGGGAGGGGACAGCGTGTGGGACGTGTCCTCATGTATTTGTGCAAGGGGAAAAGGAGGTTGGGAGGTAAAAAGGGGGAAGGTCGATGCCCAATCTTGTAGAGCATATCGTGATGGCCACACCTGTCGGTACTGCTCGCAGAAAGTGCGAACCTAGCACAAAAAGCGTAGGATGGCATTAGACCACTGGCGTGCCAGGATTAGTGGTGCTGCAGTACGTGTAGATCTTTAATCATGACCCATTCTGGCAGTGCTGGTGATGCAGTACGTGTAGATCTTTAATCATGACCCATTCTGGCAGTGCTGGTGATGCAGTACGTGTAGATCTTTAATCATGACCCATTCTGGCAGTGCTGGTGATGCAGGAGCACGGCACAATCAGCCTAATTGCGGAAAACTATTGGTGTAGTAGAAATAATTCATGAAGGTTTTGGCTGCGCGCCTTACGCGAAATTGCAATATAGCGACTGAGGCTTTTCTGGGGTTCTGTAAGAGTAAAGTGAAACTGGTACAGCAGTAGCACTGGACTGTCCAGACACATTGGGTGCTTTTAATCTAGACTTCCGGCCCATGGTTGGCGATGAATGTGACGAGCTACGTTATGGTTGACCTGCATGTGAGCTGAGCCCAGTATGCAGTTCATTCTTGCCTTTTTGTATCTTAGTAAACAGGATTTACTTAGTACCTACGTTAAAAAATATTACGTTCACTGACACATTCTTCAAGTCCAAAAAGACATTGAAATAATCATTATTATAATATGGTGTCCATTTAATCCCTGATGGTCTCGCGGGGGAGAAGGGGCACCACGTCCTTTGCTTATTCCTCTGGCCAGTGTCGCCCTCTGTCAGTGGTCCGTGACGGGGCGCAAAACTCTCTCAACGCCGGCATGTTTACAGTGCCAGGGAATGGCCTTCACTCGCTGGCAATACAATGCCGACACCAAGAACCGCGGAACTGCTAGGCTGGCATAGGAAGTGTTTAGAGGGGGAACATGCTGTTGTCGTAAATGTTTTCGTGGTTTGAGAGGGAGAGCCAGGTCACATGACTTGCTTGGCAGTCAACCCGCAGGAGCCGGTCCGTGAATGAGGTACATTGAAGTTGTGTATGAACACTTTCACCCAGGTCTCTCGCTCACCTCCTAGGTTTCTGAGAGCACGCGCGGTAACTAAAACGTATTAAGAAGGGTGAGCGTGTTTGGAGCTGCCACACAACACCAGATTAGTTGTGTTTACTTCACATTTGTCATCGGCGTCGCAACAGACTGCGGCACCCAGCAGTCCAGCGCGGCTTATGCGTTTCCGTCTTTCTGCAAGGGGAAGACTGCTGCAGGCGGGTGCAGTGTTGCTTTTCTGGTTGGCACGTTCGACAGATGCGTAGTTGGCACGGCGCAAACGCTACGCTGCAGTGACTAAAAGCAGATCCACGTGCAGGCTGATTCGATGACGTGGGGCGAAGTGATCGTCTGTTGGCTACAGGCAGTCATTCACCCGTCTGGATAAAAGCAGGCGGTGTGACGGTCCCATGAGGGCGGCCAGACACCGACAATTCGTTTCCCGCTGACTCACCTTGTGATATAGTTTATTAGCAGCGATCGGCCTGCGTCCCCGTTGACTCACGCCCCGGGCTATTAGCGGTTCAACTGATGAGCAGCGATCAGCATGTGTCTTGTGACTAACTAGAAATCCATTATTTCTTTTGAGTTTTTTTCCCTCAGCGACAGACGCAAAACAGCGTTAGATGGACACTACCTCACGCTTTCAATTCGTTGCCAGAAACAAAATTGAGGATCACGTGCGCGCATGCATGCACTTTTAAGAGAAAAGGGAGAGGTGGAATAGGGAGCCATCTTGTTGCTGATCGTTGCTTCCGTCCCCATGAGCGTATAGGCGTCACACCCTCGCACGCGATGCGATCTTCTGTACTCGCGTGCGAGCTGTGTACTACCTTTTTTTTCCCCAGTGATTCGGTGAGCACAGCTCGGGGTCGTTGTATGCACTGGGTTAGTCTCCAGAAAGTGTTATACCGTATAGTTCTTGCCCCCACAGGAGTACATTGTTTACTGAGGGTCGATAAACTTTCTATAGCCTTCATAATATTCACTGGGGAGATGACGGTGTAATTAAAGTATCTGTGTCGTGTCCTCTGCCAGGCTGATAAAATGACCAGTGTTTCTGTCAAGAGATAAAGGATCCCGTGGGAGGGTGAGCCATGGTACAGCGGCTGTCTTGGTGTTACTATTAGCTAGCCTTGCTGGGAGATCTTTAACATGGCCATTGCCTTCCCTGGACAGACGTTAGAGAGGTCACCCCAGGGCTATCTTGCATAAGTGTTTGTGTCTCCTGTTAATACGTAAAGGTGCACGCAAAATACACGGTGAATGAGCCTTACGACCTTTTGACCGGTAATGCATATAGGAACAGTCATGCAAACAAATCTGACGAGCATCCTCCACTAGCTTTCATCGTGTATTTGAAATGGCTTAGGTCGTTGTGGTCCTGATCGTATCTGGACTTTATGCAAACTTTTTTGTCTGCGACGGGCTTCGGGATGGCTGAGACGCTATATCTGGGGCACGCACACAGTTCCTCCACTCGTCTCGGAGAGGGAGAGTGAACGCACGCGCGTACCCCCATGTTCTCAGGGAGAGTGGTTTGGCCACAGTTGGTGAGTTCCAGAACTTACAACGTCACCAGGACTGTGGTCGACCTCAGCCGGTTGCTTGGAGAGTGGATGATAACTTGTTGGTAAACTTTTGAATTTGCATATCAAAAGCTGCAGGTTAAAACTAGCAGTGGTCCAGAATTATATCCATTATCCTTGAGTTAAACAATGTGCTTACCCCATTCGACGCTGCCCCGAACAATAAATCGCAACTCCACACTGGCTGCGCCTGTTTGCTGTCTGTTTCAGTGCTGATTCGATAGTAGGACCTACCCCACCGCCCATTTCCCTGGGCCAATATTATGGGCTAAGTTGCTGGCACGGCGTTACACATACAACCGTCCGACCTACCCAACCGATTGCTAAGGAAAGTTGTTGGTAATTTTTTATGTGCATATAATGCAGCACAAGCTTTAGGCAGAAGGAATGCAGAATTAGGAAGTCGATGGATGCCCTAGACCCCGTCTTCCCTCTTCCTCCCATCCGCCATCTTCATTAGCGTTGTCTGGAGGGGTAGTCGGTAGTCAAAGAGAAGTCTGGAGGCGTAGTCAAAGGGGAGTCTGGAGGAGCAGTCACAGCGATCTTTGGGTGGAGCGGAGGTTCGGAACTGGTGTTGACTTTCTTAAATTCATTTTACAAGGTGACGGCTTCGGCCATCTGTTACTGCATGCCATTCCTGGCGCCAGCTTGCGTGCACATCCGAATGCTCGTCTTTGTCGCTGGCTGACGGCTCAACGTCCGTCCGACTTCGATTCGCGGGTGGGAGTGGTGTGTGTGTGTGTGGGAGGGGGGGAGGTCGGTGGGTGATTCACGCGATTGTCATGCGCGCTGTACAGGCCACGTCGCCTGCTGCAGTGGTGCCATTGGCAGCCTTTAGTTAAGCGATATCTCTGGAGAACACGTTACCTGGTCCGGCCCGCGGTCCGGACGTGCAAACAAAAGAACTATAATTGGCTTCTTATGACGACCGGGTAGCTATGGTGGTCGTTGACTAACACGAAGCAAGTCTTTCATTTGTAAGCACCGAAGAAGTGAAGCTTTTTTAAACATTATTGATCGGAGAGAAAGTAATATTGGTTCTGTGTCTGTTTACTATCTAGACTACTAGCCTGGGCTGGCTTGCATGAGCGTCCGTAGCTGCTTTTCCGTTCATAAGTGGTCGCAACGCCCATTCGCTCTGTGCATTTTATGTGCAACTTTACCTATGAACAGGAGACAAGAACGCTCATGCAAGCCACCCTGGACTGAGTTGTATGGGTGTTCGTATCTCTTGTCTGCATGTATTTATTAGCATTATTGATCAGGGAGAAAGTTAACATTGGTGTAAGAAAAGGTTCCAAGTCGTTGACTTTAAAAAACTACTAGCCTGGAGCGAGTTGTATGAGCGTTCGTGCTTCTTGTCTCCACGTAAAGGTTCACGTAAAATATACAGGCCAAACGGACCTGAACAGAGATCTTCTGACCAGAAGGGCAGATGGGAATGTTCGCCCAGCCCAGCTCTGGTCATCATATTGTTGCGAACGATGTAACTCCGTAATATAGACCCCTGAGTTTTTTCGTTGATCGATTCTACAATGGCTTGTATGAATAAATACCGAAGACTAGCTCTGCGTGCAGGAATCAAAACGGGATTTATCCCAAAATAGACAGTTCGTGGCCAGTACAAGGTGGTTGGGGTGGGCATTCACAGAAAGTGGAAGAGCTTTGCAGAAAGACGAGGTTGATGCCATAAAATCGAATAACAAATCCATTTCGTGGTGCCAGCTGCAATCCCTTTAGCCTGCGCAAATGCATGTTGTCAGCGTTTTGCCAACGTGTATAATATATATATATATTTGTTTCGATTTCCCGAATATTTGAAATCAACCACCACACAATGGTGAGTGAACCGACATTTTATGATGAACCGATAACTAACCCCAAGCACTTAGACCGTCACAGTGGGCACCTTATTTTATTTATTCATGTTAGGATCACGTACGAGATGTTTATTCATATCATGTTTGAGGCCGGGGGACAAGATAGCCTATTATTCAGTGTCCGATTGAAGTCTTCACAGTATAGCTTCTTTGCGGGACGTGTCACCATGGCGATGAGAACCCAGCATCAAAGCTGAACATGCCTAGGTACGCGTCGTCACCATTCTCACCACGCCAACCCCGTTTTTGCATTTCCGTCGTACACCATACCTCCTGTTTCCGAAAGCTTTGTTAGGCACAGTAGGACGCGCCACTATTTAGCATGTTAAGTTGGTATTTCCTTTGGCTTGAATTGTTTGTACAGAAAAGTCTGCAACAACGATGGATTGGCTGACTTTACCGGGAAATGACCTCGAAAGAACGCGACATGGGGGTGGGGGGAGGAGAGAGGGGAATTGTCGGCAGAATAACTTATCAGTAGTTAACCATGGTAATTAACATACCGCAGCGACAATGAGTGGAGGAGCGGCATTAACAGGAGATGAAGCACTGGCGAGGAACACGCGATATAGTTTGCTGCAGTGACTGGAATTAAAATGTTGGAGCTCTGCCACTGATACACAGAGCCAGCTTGTGTTGGGACCAGGTGTGGGAGGAATGTATGAAACAAAGATACGGACGTCCAGGTTATTGCTGCAATGTCTTTGTGGGCTGAAGCAAAACAGTCAAACTCTAAATAGTTTTTCAATGTTCTAGGATTATGAATATCCACAGTTCCAAGAGACGGGGAGACCGGCTCAGTGGTCTAGTGGTTAACGCGTCCGGTTCCGAGGCGGGAGGTGATTCGCACACCCGGCCAAGTCAAACCTTAGACTTAAAATTGGCAGTCTACTAGCAGCCCTGCCAGACTCCTGGAACTATAGGGAACCTACTAGAACTGGTTGGCCCGGTGTCAATATAATGTGACTGCGTGGGACTAAAACCTGTGTTGCGACAGCAGTCCCAATGTGGCAGCACGTTAACTTGTCTAAGCAACACTGTCACTGATAGTGATTTGCACATAGTTCGGGGCGGAAAGTTTAGCAACAAACACCCACCCACCCACAGCCGCAAGAGTTATCTCGAGCAATTCGCGAGCTTGTATTTTTTCTGTAATGTCTTGTGTTTTGATTTGATCCCTAGTGACCTAGTTTCCAAAAGTTTCAGAATAAACTGCTTTGGTTGTGAAGTGTCTTTGGAGCGGTTGTTTTACTGTATGAATGGTGCAGGGATTTTTTTATACTACGGGAGTCATCTGGCAAATTGTGAATATTGGATGGCGACTTTTTTCCTGTAAATGAAATTGAGTACTCCACTACGTAGTAACGGCTATGATTCCCAGGGGAGATAAGTGTTGGGCACAATAGAGGACGCCGTTTTCAGCGTTGCACTGGTTAGACTTCTCGGACTATCTTATGTGTTGAGCGTTGGGTGTCCGGTTTTGTATTTGTATTTTAGTTTTGTGTACTTCCCGTTTCGATTTATTAATTTGGGCCTGTCAGTGATCTTGAATGGAAGCCAAAACAACGATATGATTTATGCGGCGCCATTTCTTACCTAGTAATTCAATGCGCTCGCACACGCCCCCACGTGCACTTGCAAGGCAACGGTCGACGTGCGTGTTCGACACTAACGCAATGCGCACTGCACGCGCATCCCTGCATGGACGCTGCTCGCAAGCTTTGATGCGGGTTGACCCATTACAGAAACTGCAGCCAACATCGCACGAGCGTTTGACCTAAGGCACGCGCTCAGATAGCAATCAGCTTAACAGAATATAGTCACTGGCAGTTTGCAACAGATAGCACATCGGGGTTTGGGAAGAGAGTGAGGAGAAGGGGGCTTGTTCTTCTCTGCTGGCGGTGCCCGCTGTTCGTAGCCAACTAGTTTGCATCGTGCAGAGCAGTGGAGGGGTTGCAGCCCGAGGCAGGTTTTACGGATGGTAGATCGCGAGTGACGCAGAGTAGTGAGGTCCTGAAGTTTGCCGTGGTCCTTGCTTGCATCTGTGAATCACACCTCTCAGCTGGTTGCAGACTTACGAGCGTGAGTCATTCATGGAAACAATGGGCAGGCTGAAAACAGCACTGATGTTCACCATCACCGACATGATTTTTTTGTTTAATCTTCACACCGCACCTCCATTTACCTAACAGCAACCAAGGGTGCTGGTTGCCTGGTTGATAGTGGTGCTGGCCTTCTGGGTGGGGTTGACATCAACCTGGGGGTTCCTTGTACTCAGTGGAGGCGTAAAACTGTGAGTTTGGTCCCGTGAGTGCCAGAAGAACTGTGATTGGCATCACTCATACACGGTCCAACATTGGCGGTTGAAAGACTATAATTAAGTCATATTATGTACTGCAGTAGGGAGCTGGGGAATGTTGGTGCCAGGGGTCACAGTGGGGTTATTTATGGCTCCATTGACGAGGAATATTTAGCATTCTTGCTACAGTTACAGCAGAGAATGATCCCTCTTAGGCTTGGGCGTTTGCAATGCCAGGAGAAATACATTTGGCATCTGAGGAGGACCTATAAAAATGGATGAGATATAAACAGGGAACAGTATTGTTTAGCCATAGAAGATTTTCTGCTAGAAATATCCACTATTAAGGAGAACCAACAGTACAGGCAGTGTTTAGCAACAGTGGTGTTAAAATTTCTTCAGTTCGACTGTCACAAAGGTCAGTAACAGTCAAAACACAGACATGCATCATGTATTGTTACATTGATTCTTGACCATGTGTTAATAACATCCACAGAACTGGACTTTAAGATGGTGATGAAAGGATAAATTGGCTTCGGTTTTTAAAAATACTGGTACATGTTACTTTGTTCCAACAAAGGTAGCTAACCGATAGTTTGTCACATGATCACAATCAGTTTAGGCATGAATAGGACTCCAGAAGATTAAAACCAAGAAAGCATTAACAGAAGATTTAGATAATATTGTGGGAAAGGGATGCACAGATATAATTACATCCTTGAGCCATAGGTGCTACATAAATATAGAAAGCACCAACAGGAAGACTGAGTAGCAGTTATTTATATTTTTGATACTGGAGCTGGTGGGGGAGGCCTTGTAGGTTTTTTCCCCCATTAGTAGCATTTATTCTTTCTAAACTTTTAGTGTGTGGCTTCAAGATGGTCATAAAGTGCTATACATGTATCAGCTTTTAAAATTAGGGTTTGGTTTCCACGAGCAGTCATACATGTATTTGCATTTCTGGTCGTAAGGCCCATTTGTACTGTCATACGTGCACCTTGAGTGTGAACAAGACATATAAACACCCATGCAAAGAAGCTGGGGGGCCTTCTGTAAATTCAAATAAATATTGATTTCTTTGGTTAATGTTTAAATGTGGATCGACAGTGTTACAATTTATTGTATTTAAAAAAAAATGGTAAGCACAATTTCAGAACCTCCTCTCCCTGAATACACACACACACACACAGAGAAAATGACATTCATGTACACAGATTATTTCTAGCAGAACAGAAGCAGCTATTTATAGGCTTTGACAAGGAAAAAATGTCCCTGCTAACAACTAATAAGGATGTGCAGGCCTAACCTGACAACTTTTTCTGATGGAAATGCAGACCTAAGAGTCTAACCCACAGTTAACTTCTTAACCTTCTTACTTATTCATTGGGCAGTGGAAGAGAAATATGCACGTTTTATTTAGGGTGGAGCTGCATGCCATTTGGCAGCACTGGCTGGAATTCTGCCAGAATCCCAGCATCATAGTTTCATATAGAAGTGCCACAAATGTCATTGCCTAGTGTACCACCCAGCTTGAGTGCAGACAGGTTTTGCGACCATTTAACATTACTTTTGGTCAGTCTTTTGTTAGAAAATGTTGAAACATGTAAAAAGGTAGTTAATGCAGGCTGAAAGATAACCTAGAATAATCCCCTATAATACAAAAGATTACAAACACTGTTTCCCCCAGATGTTGAATGTTGCTAATGAGTTGTGTACATGGTGTTATGTATAGCTTTAAACGGTTTGTTTTCCCTCCAATAACAGGATTTCGAGGATGGGACAGTGAGACTACAGGAATTGACATCAATGAAGAGTTGGCGGTGATTGCTAACAGGGCTGCTCTTGGAGATGAAGGACCCAATGGTCAGCCCTTTTTCTTCGTTTTTTTTTTAATGCAGGGTCACTTTGGGGATCACAAAGTTTTAACAAGTCTTTTATTTTATTCTTCTTTGTTAATAGTTTCCAGCCTCCATGTTTTAGCAACTTAAGTGCACATTTAATTTCTTGTTTAGAGGCTTATTTAGTAACTTCAAGGTATATTCTGCATGTATGCAAAAATCCTTGCATGCGTTCATTTGTATGGGTGGGTGGATGTGTACAAAGCACACGTGCATGAACAAGGATATCTTCAAGAATAAAGGAAAGGATGTATTTCAAGATGCATATTGCCTATTCTGACAGGGAAGTTTGGTCTGTAATTATTATAACCTGATTAGGTAATTTTTATGTCCAGAACTGTAATATTTTTTATGTTTATGAAACTTTGAAGATTTCTTGTGTGTTTGTTATTGGGAAAGTCTCGTCAATGATCATTGATGTCTTAAAAGGCTGACTAGGGAGGATGAAACTAAGGAACTTGAGTGTAAATATGAGTGTAAGCTCAAGGTGGTACATTGTCTTGCAGCATAGTTTTATTTTATCCAGGCTTACAATTACAAAAACTGTTTTTAGGCTGAAATCTCTTGGATGAGGGTGTAGGCAGTTGTAATTCAGAACAACCTTGTGAGCAAGAGCATGATTCAGGCTGCCTGCTGTTTCGAAGAGTGCTGACTGCACATTTGCACTTCAAACATAGGAGTGACAGATCTTAGAAAATCAACTACCTAAACAACTATTTAACAACTTTTCACCAAACCATTGATCAGGTGGCTGCAATGGGGGACCTGTACATGAGATAGTAACTAATAAATGGCAGGTAATTTGTCTCTGGGCTTGGGGGAAGCTTAAATAATAGAGATATTGAAAGAAATAGGCTGGCTGGCCTTGGCTGGAGGTTAGTATGAATGCTTTTTCCATGCATGCTGAACAAAACCTGACTGGCTGCCTCCCTCCTAAAGCCCGACATCCAGGTGCTTTATTTCATTGCTTCTATTTATAATTATTCAGTCTCCTTGAATGTACTTGATCTGTATTTTGGGGAGCGTCCATGGAGGTGGGTTAATTGTAGCTTGCATATAAACAATCTGACATTGTACATAGAACAAAAAACAAATATGTGATCAAGTCTTTCCCTCTCAAGTGTGGATATTCCTGCAGTTCATGTGTTTCTAAATATTAAAAATTAGCGTATTAAGTCCTGTGATCCTCATGTATTTTAAATGCCTAGTGACAGTTGTCTTAAAGGTGAAGGACATAGATGTGTGCATCCACACTGTGATAAGTGGTTTCATATAGTGTGGGCCCATCCAAAGCCTTACAACAGAGTACCAATTAGCTATCCACTGCTTTATTCTCTGCTCCTTGATTCCACCGGCCATCTAAGTCATATGCAGCAGATAACTAATCCCACCTTGGGGGTATCCTGTTTAAAGTAATTCTGCAGCCATCAGTTGCAGCCCCGGTTTTTATAGACCAGACAGACTGCCACTCTATAACTGCTGTTTGGGTGTATTTGGTTACAAGACATTAATTTATAAAATGAGGGTTATAATAGGTCTCTGTCCCCTTCACAAGACAGAAGCCAGCAAAGATTGGTGTTTTCAGCTGAGTGCAGAAGAATCATTGCATCACTTCAGTGCACCAACATGTCGAGTATTAAGTAAGCAAATCCTTCTAGGTGTCCACCTGACTGTATTCTGCACAGTTTACTTGCATCAATGCCCTAAAGAGAAACCACGGTGATATTTTTACGAATGCTCAACTCCTTAAATTTGGTATCACAAAAGTCGCTCACTACAGGGAGCATGCCCTTCTAAAAGAAGGATCTTTACAATGTTGAAAAGTAACTGTTAATATAGAATAATTGTTTAAAGTTCTATGAAGAGAGGAATATTGGTAAAGAACACTTTTTGTACCTTTATTAAATATCCTACAGTTGCTTTAAATAAGTTTTCAGCAAGCTAAATTGTATGTGTAGCATGTGGGAAAAGCCCTCAAGGAAGAACAGGCTGACAGTATCACATAAACACTGTTAATACCACTATCACAATTGAATCAGTGTTTGTAACCACTAAAAACTCCAGATCAAAACAATAGACACGTATATGTAATTTTAGTCATGCGAATGCATTACAAAATAGAATTTACTGGCCCAAAGTGTAGTCCTGTTTGTAGTTGTATTATGCCATTTTAACACCAAAATAATCTGATAATTCTTAAGAACTGATACTTGCATCAGTAAATGGAAGCCATGCACGAAAACCATTTAACAGCTGGCTGGCAGCAGTTATTTCCCTTCAACCATGAAAACTATTTGCATTGATTGCAATCAGGTTGGTGTTTTAAAAGTCAGCTTGCCCAGCTGTCATCACCTTCTTTATCTGATAGATGTCCCTAAAAACTTTATATCCTCAAGATTGGCTGTTCGTACTTTAGAGTGTGTGGTGTAAAAGATAAAAACCTCTGTGCACAAATGTTAAGCCCTAATTTAAGAGATCAGTAGAGTGGAAGACTGAATAAGTAGGTGTGCCTCTTTTGGTCACTGATACAGACACATCAGGGGGGAAGAACAGTGGTAAGTCAGTTTTTCAGTCATCAGTCAACGGTTGTAAAAAAAAAAATGTTGAGTTCAGCTGTAGGTGTTAGCCCTGTTGTGACTAGTTGTTGTGATCATAGATACGGAAGGGCAGCACTATGTAGAAAGTATTCCCTCCTCTTCCAGTTTTTCAGTGCTGCATGCAGCTATCATTGAAGTATTCCAGTTCTTTTGTTCATTTTTTCTTTCCCATTTTCTTTTTGTCTTTTTTTTTGTGTGTGTGCATGTTTTAATGAGATCAAGAGATGATTCCATAGACAGTGTTATGCAGAAACAGCCTCTTGCATATGTAAGTGTACTGGAGATGACAGTAATGGGAATGCTGGCATATTAAAAATGGTAGTTTTGGTATAATCTGTTGCAAAACGAAGGTCCTTAAACTACCCAAGAATCCATTGAATGCCAGATAAGACCACATGCAGATTTGCTAGTGTATGGATTCATTCTTTGTTGCATTACTGTTGCATGCTAACATTTGGACTAAAACTGATACCATGTTGCAGCTCATGCATGTTTTACCATCTTTGTCAAGCTTACAGTTACAGTCAGTTTTCAGTTTTGGGCATTGGTGGGTGTCTGTGTGTGTGTGTGTACTGGGGGTGTGGTGGGTTCCAAGTCCGTGTGTCTGATCAAGTCAAAAATGTTAAAATCTTGCTTGTGAGGCATTGGTTGTTCATAGTTTCAATAGCAGAGTTGTGTTTCTTGGTTGTAAACTTTCGGCCTCTCCTAACTTTTCCCCAAAATGGGGGGGGGGGTTTGACATTCCTTTTAGAATTTCTTCAAAGGGCTGAGGGAGCTACTGTGATAGTTAACTATTCCTATCTTCTGCTGTATCTTAGGCCCCTCAGAGATTGCCTCTGAGTATGTATGAGAAGGGGAATTACATAACACCAAATGAGTAACTCCTTGGAACAATGGTGTGGCATGATTTGGATAGTTAAATTACATTAACATAAAATTAACTGTTTGGAACCGATGGGTTGCAAACTAATGTTTAGGCAGAATATAAAATACCAGGGCCTTCTGGTAGGAACTCATATCCCACCCCTCCCATTTTTGAACAAAATTCTTGGTTTCTGAATTAAAAAATATATATATATATTGCATGACAGCTTTCTAAAATGGATTTTTCTATAATCTTGCCTGTCAGGAGTCAGGCACTTCAACACATAAGTCTTTTTAGTGAAACATTGTACTGCTGTTGCAAAAAATATATTTACTGCAAGGTCTATTGCAGTTTCAATGTGAAGTTACATATCGTACAGTATTGCTTTCTGTGGCAGCTTAAACAAACTGTTGAGACGTTCAGGAATAGGATGTGCATGCATATATGTGTTAGAGCAATTGAGAACGCTGTTAAGATTATTCATGTCTGTATATTTATATAAGTTAAGCTGTCTCCTTGTTTTTGTTTTGTAAATCCTATTTGTGAGACCTTAAACTATGTTAAAGATAAATCCTTGCAAGATTTAGTTGACTAGTACTGATGTCTAGTCTGACAAGCCCCTTTTATAAAATTAGTTTTTGAAAAAGTTCACCCATGTTTATAATGTTGTGTAATGTTGTGCAGAAACTGATAAACATTCACAGCTTTTCAAATGGTACCAGTTATCAAAGCATAGTGTGAATTAATGGTACAGAAATGCTTATAATGTAATGTGTGTATAAACCATTAAATAATATAAAAACAAAGGATGTGTGAATACACTTCAGTGTTCACTACAGTTAATTCAGTTTAATTTCAGGTCTTTCTCATTTATAGGACTGGAAAGATTAGCCTTTGTTGCTTATTGCTGTTGATTTGTTTTTCGATTACTTGTTGCTGACAGACTGGATAGTCTCCACAATTCCCCACTACATACTACCACAGTCTAAGAGTTCAATAAAGTGTAATTAGCTGATATGTCTGTACGTACATGCACATTATTTCTACATTTATTGTTAATTGGTGTGATCATTTGTCTTTGTCACTTTTCACTTATTAAAGCACCTGTACATGTGTTTGTGTTATTGTGTGGTGTAAACATTTTGGTCGTCAAGAAAGATTAATAATTACATTGGACTTTACAGGCGAACGAATAATTCGACACAGGTCAGACAGCCTTGCGGTAGAAGTGCTGATAAATCCACAAGCTCAGACAGTCAAGAAGTCCTTACGTGGAGTCCTTACACAGTTATCTCCCATCAAGCATGTTATCTTTGCTGGTTATGCATTCCAAGGCACAGGAGCCTGGGTGCTGCAAGACGATGTTTTCAACTTTGCTACCTTTGCTCAGGTTTGTTGTAGCTGTCATCAGAACTGCCCTTGTTGTGATCTTGCAGTTTTCAAAACCTTTGAACCAAAAAAACATTTTGCTTCTGCTTGTAGTACTTTATAGTTAGACATTACATGCTATTATCTCAGTGGGGGGGGGGGGGTGCCACACAGTACTGTACACTAATGGTCCATATCTTCTAACTTTTGGCTTCTTGATGTCTCTGAATTTTCTGCATAAAATTGCATCCATCACCTCAGATGGTACTGTAGTAAATCAAAGGCTATTTTAACACCTATGTGTACCATTTTATACTGTCACCACTTTTTTTTTGCAATTCAGATCAAAGTGAAATAAATCCCTTTAAATGAATGGTTCCCAGTTACTGGCATTTATCTTGTAACAATTTCAAATAGGAAATTTATTGACTTAAACTAGAATTAAATTTGTGAAATTTTGAGATCCTTCCTGCAGGTCATTTTTATTGTGCCCAAAATTTATAAATACAACAACCACCACAAAGGGATGTGGGAAAGGGGGGTGTCTGCTAGTTGTCATTTTACTGATGGTGCACTGGATGAGTCCAAAGTTAAGCAGAGAAGACATAGAAGAACATATTGCAAACAGCCATGGGCTAAGGTTCAGACCCCCCCCCCAAAAAAAAAAGTTATTTTCATATGTTCTTTGATTAAAACTGCTAACTTTGTGTGTATGCAGATTTTCAAAGACCCTGATGTGGAAAATGCAGCCAAGCAGCTGGACAATGCCTCCTTGACACTTCACACCATTGCCTCCAGTGAATGGAGCAGTGCACTGAAAGGATCAGATGTCACCAGATTGCTGAAAGTGTCTGTGAACCCTGGAGACAAGGTGGAACATATCCATGGTGTTCTGCAGTTTTCTGCTTACCTCAGCAGCTTCATCAAGCCTCTTAATCTTACCAGTGTTCTGCAGACATCCGACGTTGTTGGCAACATTTCCTTTACACGTCCTGTCCTTTATGTGTTTCCGGCTGCCCAGGGCGATGCTGCCCTGTTTGGCATGAAAGGGTTTAACATGCTTATCAATGGGGGGTTCAGTCGCAGATCGTGCTTCTGGGACTTTGCTCGTCATCTCGATGGTATTGATGCATTGCTGCTTACACACTTAGGGCCTGACAATGTTTTTGGTATCAAATCTCTGTTGGAACGAAAGAACATGGAAACCATTCATCCTGACATTGGATTCGTGTACATGAATCATGGTAAGCATTCTTCTGCCAATGATGAGGTCAAGGAAGAAAAAATGGTAGAACCCACCCTTCTCATTAACCTGACAGAGGAAGGTAACAAGATTGTGGAACTTGGAAAACACCTGGGACACGTGCCTCATCCAATTTCTCGCCCAGCCTCTGGGAACGTGGAGCCTATCAATCTATTCCACAAAGTGGGGATGGGGTCTCTGGACATGTATGTACTAAACCCTGTTGCTGATTCCAAGGAGATGAAAGATTTCCTTCAAGGCTGGGGCAAGCAGGCCCCCACTCTAGGAGCCATCAATGGCATCCCTATACCAAATGTGATGTCCATCTGTGCTCTGTTGGTGGTACGTCCAGCAAAAGCCAATGAAAAGGCGACTCGGCTGCTTTTCCCTGGCAATGCACCACAGTATAAGATACTGGAAGGCTTGGAGCGTGTGAAGAATCTGGAGTTTCTGAAACATCCTACTTTCTGCGATCGTGACACGCTGAAACCCAAAAAACCTGTTGGGAATGGAAGAGCAGGCTCAGCCACTAGAAGGGCTCCAGCTCCTTCTGCATCTGTCACTAAGACCACAGTTGCTCCCACCAAGGCAGAGCCACCGAAAAAATTGGAAACTAGGGCTCCACCAGCCAAACCTGCTGCAGCCACTGCATCCAAGGCAATGAAATTAAAGAAGGAAGATAACAACAAGAGGGCATCAAGTGCAAAAGATAAGGAGAAAGTCAAGCTGGACGAGAAGGAGAAAGAGGACAAATCCAAATCTTCCACCTCATCCAGCCCTTCCAAGACATCTGTCAAGACTGCCTCTCCTGTCAAGACACCATCCTCCCCCGTTAAAACTCCTGCAGTAGTTACCCCAGATGAAACAGTCCATTCCGAGCCAGAAACAGTCCATTCTGAGCCCACATCAGAGGCACCTAGGACTGCCGAGCCCCTTGTGCCTGAAAGTAATCATCTTGAAGAGGAAACACTACCACCTGAGAAGGCCAGCCCTGTGCCACAGGAACTGGATGCAGGAGACGAGAATCGCCATATTGACTCGCCAGAAGCACTCCCGCAGCCCACTCACGTTGAAGGAATCGAGTCAGATAGCTTTGGTCTAGCCAGCACTGCTGCTTTAGATAGACAGAAACTTCAAGAGCTGGGAGTTTACGATGATGATGAGGAGGAAGAGGAACCAGAAGGCATGCATGAAAGCAAAGAAAATGGAGACTACGAACATGAATCTGGTGGTGATGCTGAGGATGAAGAAATCCAGCCACAGCCTCTTCCAGAACCTGTTGAAATGGCAGTGTCACCATGTAGTGCTGAGCCAGATCTTATTCAAGACACATTCAGCAAATTAGGAGTCACAGCTTCAGGTGAACCCGTGGAAGAGATTGTGGAAGAGGAAAAGCCTGTACAAGGGCCAGAAATTGAACCTCAAGTTGAAGAGGTGCAGGAAGCTGCAGGTGAGCTGCAACCCGAAATAGGGGAGGAGATTGAGGAATCAGAGCTGGTATGTGAGACTCAGGAGCAAGCAGAACAGGAGTCTGTTGTGACAGATGAAAGACTGCAAGCTGATCATGAACCATCTTTCCAGACTTCATTGCTGCAGGAAGAGCAAGATAAAGTTGTTGCTGATCAGGATTTCTCTTCGCAGTTAGAATCAGAACTGGAGAGGGAACAGTCTTCCAGAATTCAACTTGCAGAAGATGAACCAGCTGCTGAGCTCTCGGAGGAGGAAGCCTCAACGCCACTTCATGAAGATGAGTCTGCTGGACAGCTGGACAATGAACCCGAGACACAGCTGCATGAAGAGGAACCATCGACATATTTGAGAGATGTTGAGCCATCAGCACAACTTCTTCAAGAAGAAGAAGAAGAAGAACCCCCTCTTCAGCTTGCGCAAGACGAATCCTTACCTCAGCTTATGGCTAAAGAACTATCAACTTGTGCTGTGGAAGAAGAGCCATCACCACAAATCCCCCATGAAACGTCACCTGTCCTGGAAGATGAATCAGCGCAAATTAAAGATGAGTCAGAACAAATAGTAGAATACGAGTCGGCACAAATTCCAGAAGATGAGGCAGAAGATGAGAATGAGCCAGCTGTTTCTTCTGAGCAAGATGATGAAGAAGAGGAAGAGGAGGCTGAGGATGTAGTACAGGAACCTGCACTCCTGACGAAGGATTTGGGTGAAGAACTCTGCGCCGAGCAGCCGTCCCACAGCACAGAAATGTTGCCTGCTGAGGATCCAGCTGAACGTATACCATCTTCACCAGAACCAGAGGAGCAGCCAGATTTGGTCTATCCCACCGACCTGAAGGAGCAGGAGCCAGATGGGGAGCCAAGTTTTCTGCATGATCAAGACACCTCGGCAGATGAGGAGACAATAGAGCAAAACATTCAGTATGGAATCGCCAACGACAGTGCTTATCAGATGGGAGGAATCCGTGAAGAGGAAGAAGAAGAGGCTGAAAGAGAGGATGAGGAAGAGGAGGGAGTTGAAGACATTCAGCAGGAAGAAGAAAAGCAAGAACTTAACAAGTTTGCAATGGAGGAGCAAGGCATCTATGATGAGGAGGAGGAAGATGAGGACATTACAGCCGAAGAAGGTGTTGACAATGACAAAGATGCTTATGTATATGAAAAAGATGTCAATCTAGAGGATGAGGAGGTATGTAGAAGCGGTCCGACCCAGGCATTTGATCACCAGGAAGACCTGGCCGATGAAGAGAAAGAGTACTTTGCAGAGGCTGGTGCTAAGGATGTTGAACATGAGCCTTCTACCATTCCTGAAGCTTTTGAGAAAGATGAAACCCCACCGGCTGAGACTGGTATGACACCAGGCAAGCAGGAACAGGAAACTGATCAAGCAGAGGAGTCTGAAAGTGGCCTGGCAGATACCGCTGAGGCAGACAGTGGGAGAGAAGATACCGATTCTATCGACGGGGGAACACCAGATGATGACAAGGATATTGATGAATTCATGGCACAGCAGCAACATTCTGAACCTCCAGAGCAAGAAGAGGAGGGTCCAGACTATGTGTCGGCCAAGCCGAGTCAGCCTTTCAATCCCTTCATTGGTCTTGATCAGCAGGCATCAATGGCAATGACCAGTTCCTTCATGGAGGATACACAGCAGCTCAATCCTTTTGAGACAGATGATCTTCAGACTGCTTATCCAAAGACCCAGGATACTGAAGAGTTTGACCCTTTGGCACAGTGGGGACACCCGACGGGCCTTCCATCCCCTACTCTTCCCCAGCAGGTATCACAGAGTGCCGTGCATGAGTCTGAAACTGAGGAGCTAGATGATGCTTGCACCATCTCCACAACAGACGAGAACGACCTGAAGGAGTTCGACCCAGTTGCAGAGTGGGGACAACCAATGGGACTACCATCACCACCCCCTGAAACGGAAACTAAAACTGCCAACAACGCAGCAAAAAAAGCAGATGCCAAAAAACCAGCCTCTGCAAAACCTTTGAAATCACCAGATAAGCGACCAACAGCTGCAGCCAAAACACCCACCAAATCTACAAACGGGTCTGCAGAGCCGCATAAGACTGCTCGAACAGCATCAGACAAAAAACCAGAGCCCAGGAAAACGCCTTCCAGCTTAGACACTTCTCGTACAGCTCGGCCAGCAACTGCTCCTGCTCGTGGGCTGGACACATCAAAAATTGAGTCCAAGCCTCGCACCACCGCTGCACCTCGCAGGCCTGTGGCAGCCACAGCTAACAATCGAGCGTCTCCGGTCAGCAAGATGCCCCCTCTGCCTCCCATGACCCCTTTCTATGTGGATCTGACATATGTTCCTGCTCATGGAGACACCGCATACAGCGACATAGAGTTCTTTAAGAGAGTGCGAGCTCGCTATTACGTCTTGAGTTCACTGACACCCAGCCCTGTGACCCTGCAGGCTTTGATGGAAGCCAAGGCCACATGGGAAGCCAGCTCCGAACATGAAGTGACCATCATTCCTACCTATGAAACAGATGCCATGAGGCACTGGATGGCCCTACACAAAGAACAACTTGCTCAGCTCAAGATTGACGTGGCACCAGCTGCCAGCCGTTGCACAGTCCGGCTGCAGGATCATGATGATAGCTGCTTTACATACAGACTGGAATTTTAAGGCTAGGTGAAAGAGGACAGAGTAATCCAACTATTTTCACTTGCAGATTTGTGGCTTCAGCCTGCCGTGTCGCTTTGTGCAGAAATTCACGTGTATGCCTAGGAACCTACAAGGAGTTCATATGCTTTGCTATCCTGCAGAGTATTGCTTTATTCATGGTTCATACACGTCTCATTAGTTAAGCTTTGATGCTTCTCTCTCCAAGCTGATGCTGTTAAATTGCTTTTATTTCATCTCGTTGGACTCTAAATACGGTTCAGTATTTAGAAAAGATATTTCATTGGTGCTGTGTAACAAATGACATCAGGAATGCTTTGCTTGAGAATCTTGACTTTCTGACAGTTGGATTTTTGATTTGTTCCCCCCTCCCACCCTCCACCCCTTGTGCTTTGTGTTATATCCTAGTTTGACAGAGGGGAAAAGATCTCATTGGGAATCTTAGCAAGTGTGTCATGAAGAATTCAAATTTGAATTTCTGTAAGCATTTATAGAAAATCTTTATAAGATTTTTATTAATTCGGGGATTTTTGGACCTTTTTTTTTTCAAAGTGTTTGACTTCCTGGTCACAAAGCTGTTTTGCTGTGCTCACTTTTCTGCAGATCATGAGTCTGATCATTACAACAGACATTTGTGATGAATTAAAGACTGCCGAAGTGCAGCACTGTCTTGTAAATCCTAATGTATTGTGCTCTGCTGCTTTCTGCTTTCATCAGCTACATGTTGATGTCTACCTAGAAGCAGATGCACATCATAGGAAATATTTCATTATTTTTCTAAAAATATTTTAAGCAGATACTAATCTGCTGTATTTAACAATTTTCAAGACTGGTGTAAGAGTCTTCTGAAATAATCCATTTTTGTTTGCAAGAGCTGAAACAAAATTGGTGTGCATCAAGTATCAGTGCTGTTCATTATGTACGTTCTTAAGTATTGGCACTTAAATTACTTTATGCTATGCTATGGTGTGCACAAGCATTTGGCGAAGTCTGCTGCTTTGTTTGATAGGAGGTGTGTTTTTGTGGTTTGTAATCCTTTTTTAAATGGAGGGAGGGAATCTAATACAAATTAAGCAGAGTATAGCAATTGTGGACATCTAGATGCAACACTGTCAGTTTGTGTAGGTGCATGGCACCATCTTGTTTACTCAGCAAGCTGCTCACATAACCTTGTAGGATAGGCCACTATGCCAAATCACAGCTTTGTAGTCAGCTCACCTGGCATTTAATGTAAACAACTTGTGAAGACTTGCTGAAATTAGCTCATTTGACACACCACCGTTACAATGGCCAAAGAACAATTTCAAAACTTCTGCATGCAACAGTCCTTTAGTTGCATTAAGATAGTGGTTGTAAATCATTTTGAGGCAGTCTTTCAGTTGCCTGGGTGATCTTTCCACCCATCATCTGATCTGTTTATGGCTTTTTTTTTTAAACTACAACCTGTATTGATATGGCCTGTTTGATGTGCTGATGGTTTTCGGTTCATCTGTTTGCTTTCTTTTGTATTTTATATTTCAATCAGGAAATCAACATTTTACTTGGTGTGGTTTGGTATTTTTACTAAGGAAGGTGTGTAGGATGTTGGGCTGCCCAACAGGATCCATAAATTTGATGAAACAAGCATTTGGGGGGGGGAGGTGCTTTTTTGATCTTTTCATCTTGATTTCATGTGACTTCCTCTGCGTTTTAGGATCATTTGACCCGAGCTTTGTCATGGCTGCAGCATCAGTTTTATATTTTTATATGAAAACAGCAGAAACTGGAGATGGACAAGGAGGGCATCTGCACATTTCAGCAGAGTTGACAAAAACTAAGACAAACACATTAAATGATTTCAGTTTATTAAAAAATGGAGACCAAAAACACCCGTGAATGTATTGTAAATATTAAGATTGGGACAGAATTGATAGTATTTGGTATTATCAAATGATCAAATTTACAAATCTGTTTAGACTGATCAGAAAACACTCTTCTTCCAGTTTTCAATATGGTGAACCAAACTGAGATGGAAAAAAAGTATTTAAGAAGTGGATAGAACATTTTGTGAAACAGCATGTCTGGGGTGGTGGTGGCAAGGAGGAGGATGAGTTTGATGGCTCACTAATGATATGCAAAAATATCTGCTGCAGGTTACAGTTTGAATTATGGATTTAATTGGTCTCGTCAAATAACCAGTTTTTCGAAAATGATTTGGAAATGCTTACGCTGTGATGTAGAGCACATTTTAGTATGCAGACTTGTTAAATGCATAGCACTGTGCATGTTCACATTTTGAGCTTTAAATATGATTTTTCAAGTTTAAAGCAATGTTGCACCTATCTTTCAGAAGAAATTTATGGTCACTTGTCCACAACGGAACACTTCATCAATATATTGTCAGCAGTGAGGAAACCCTGAAATGGAGGTTGAAAGATTTTTTGAAATATTTGCTGCAAGTTTAGGAATTTGGGTGGGGGGGGGAAGAGGTAAAGCAACCAGTGCATTATTATTGGTTTGGGTGTACAGAGAGATGTCTTTTCCTGTGATTTGAGCACATAGGTAAAAGACTACGGTTTGGTGGGGGGGGGGGGCAGGCCCATGATGTGGGATTTTTCTCTTTTCTCAAAAGCAAATGAGGAATGATGTTTACATTTTTAAAATGGCTGTTGGGACTGCCTAGCTTGCTTGCTTAACTACAGATGCATCCTGCCTTCATTCATACTGCTTGCCTGTGATCATTTGAAATGAGCAGTTGTAAAAAGCATCTCAGACGAAGATGTGTTGCATTTTTGCTTTCTGGCTCTTTGCTATTCTAAATTTATATTACTTGTAGTTTCATGTTGGTTTTTTAAATCTTTTCTGTGTTGCTAATTTTTTTCATCCTCCATTTTCATTTCCAGTCCAAACATTGTGTTAGGCACAATAAATCATATAAATTATGGGCCTTTGTCTGAAAGGCTGACAAGGGACGCAAGAAATTCATCGAAAATGCATTCAGCATCAGTGTACGTGTGATTGTATTTTTTGCAGTCATCTTGGCGGTCAAGTATTAAGTTTGATGCTACACTTCTGTTTCATAAAACAACCATTTTTTCCATATATACGTTTTTTAATCCCATTTAGAATCAAGATGTGTAAGTCTGTACGCTGATGATCTTACCTGGGATCTCTGTACTATTGCTGCTGGTAGTTGTGGCTTGAATTTGGAGAATGCAGATGATGGGCTTGACAATGTATTGCGTGCGAGACCTTAAATATAAACGTGTGGCTGAGACTTATGTGAGTGTATAGCAAGGGTTGACTAACAACAAATCATGTCCTTCCATATGCTTTTAATTCTGAATTTTGTGATATTTGTTTTGTAGATCCTTGTAGTTCATTTCAACATGCACTCAAGCCTTACATTGCAACGTTTTCGTTAGACCTATGCTTCTACCCTTTCATTCCACCCGTCATATGGCATCCACCTCTGTCCAATCCTCCATTGGCATTCTTTTCTTGATGCTTTCTGCTATTAAATTGTAATTTGAAAGATATGGTAATGAGCTTCCATTCATTCTTCTGTTATTGCTGGTGATGTCATGTTGATGGTTGTCTACTAGTGCTGCAAATGTCACTTCATTTCAGAATAGTAATAAAATAGAGATGCTTAGAAATTTGTCCCTAATTTCTACATCACACCAATGTTATATGGAACCCGTGTGCCAGTTTTGTTTTGTTTAAACATTTTGTGTTCTAACTTTTGTGTTGTTCCAATGATGTACAGCTTCTCCTGCATTGATGTTCAGTGGATTTTTTTCTTTTTGCATTGTTGTGATCAGTCATGCCCAATAAATTTTTGTGAAAATGTAAAATGAGAGTTTCTTTAAACAAATGCGTATGAAAGATGATTCACTTAGGGTTTTTTTTACCTCTTACCATGCTGTATATGTGCATGTGCATGCAATTCCATGCATACTGGTAATTTCCAATATTGTCGTGCACCAATGACCACTTTCATTTTTATCCAAGCCAGAAAAGAATGGAAAAGCCTATACATAATACAAACACGACCATCAGTAAAGTCAGTATATTAATATATGAACACTTGGAACATTTCAATACACTGTTATCGTCTGAAGAGGAGCGGAGCTGTCTCACTGGAGTGTAGATTGTAAGAAGTTCTGAAAAGTAGCCGGGGCATGCGCCGGTGAAAAAAATTGAAACAGAGAGTAGACAACTTGTAATCGATGCGAGCCTGAATGGGGAGCCAGTGCGGCATGGTTGGTTTTGTGCACTTTCAGGACAAGGCGAGCAGCCGAGTTTTGAAGTTTCTGTAGCAGATACTGAGGACAGCCGGCCAGCAAGGAATTGCAGTAGTCAAGTTTAGACAGAACGTAGGCACATACAAATGTGTTTGCAACCTGATCGGACAGAAGGTGACGGAAGCAGCTGATTTTTCTGAGTTCAGAATTAGCGGATCTGCAGATGTTGGAAATTTGTTTGTCAAGTGTCATGTTAGAGGTAATAATAACACCGAGGTTTCTTGCAGAGTCGGCAAAAGGGATGTCGACATCACCAATCCGAACTGCTGTGGGATATTCTGTCACTCCAGCATTTCTTTTACTGAAGAGAAGAGCCTCTGTTTTTTCGTCGTTCAACTTTAGTCTGTTGTGGACATCCATGCTTTGACACCGGATATGCAAGTCTGCATGGGCATGTGCAACGGCTAGAGGACAAGAACTGTATAATTGGGTGTCATCTGCATAGGACTGGGTGGAGACCGTGTGGGAGTGAATGAGTGATGAAAGTGGTTTGATGTATAAGATGAAAAGGATAGGGCCCAGGACAGATCCTTGAGGGACTCCGAGAGACAATGCTGATGTGGGTGACAAGTGGTCGGCGACAAGTACAGACTGAGTTCTACCAGGGAGGTAGACTGAAACCACGCCAGTGCCGACCCGTCCCACAGATGCCGTAGAGATCATGGAGACGATTGAGGAGGACTTCAGAGGTTTTTCCAGGGCACACAGGAAGTGCTTTCACACAAAACCATAACAACTACAGTCTGGGACTGTGAAGAATAATAATTTATGATTGTCTCCAACAGAAAATGCTGGAAACCAACTAAGAACAGGTACAGTTCATAAATGGAGGCAGGCCTAATTTAAACTTTAGTGATTCTTGTCATTAAATTTATATTTTAAGATTTCCTTTACAGGTTATGGAGATGGTACAAATAGGGACAAACCAATAGAATATTACAACACGTTCACAAGGACAAAAAAATCAGATGGTTTTGTTTTCTTTCTTCTTTGGTACTGAACTCAAGCTAGTCATTCGGAAAATGTTTTCCACCTGGATGGATCTTCAAAAATAATCTCTGACCTGCAGTTCAGCAGTACAGTGTATAGCTATCCCCTAAAAATTTCTCCAAGAACAAATGACCTTAATACACCTGTTTTGCCTTCAATCAACATTTATTCACAAAATATCCATAAGGGACATCCACTTTATGGGGTGCCAAGAGGGGAATGGGTATACTATAATGCTCATGGTATATAAATTGCATTCTATAACTTTAAAAAATTGCTTTCTATAGCTATAGAATTCATTCTACAAGTACAGAATTAAATACCGCTGTAATTCTATAAAGACAGTTTATTCTATCTATACTGTGAGCAGAAAATGTTATACAATTCATTCTATATACACAATTGAAGGCTGCAGCTATAAAATGAGTTCTATATTATACCGTGGCAATTCTTTAGCTAAAAATGAGGCCAGTGATTTATTTCGGTGTCAAGCAGCCCTCAGCAGCCTCTCATGTTGTATTCACCTACACCAATTCTACATACTGCCCACCAAAGTTTAAAGAATATGGATATGTTAAACACACAAATAGCAGCTACACATTGACAGATTCATGCTAATCCCTCAAAATGTGTTTGTGTATATCTAGTTATTGTTGTTACCTATTGGGTATGCAGGCGTTTGGTGCCCGACATCTGCTAAAGTTGCAGCCAACCAAAAGTTGCACTTATCTGAACTGCACTTATGCAGTGGTGACTGTAGCTACTTTATGACTGATTTCACATGATGTCACACAATGCTGTATTATTCAACAGTCAGCACACTGCTATATAGTCTATCAGACTAGAAAAAGGACATTATGCACCCATACTTATGTTTAGCTTAACTTGTTCTTGGAGACAGCTGAATGAGTTTCAAATCCACTGATACAAAAATATTGTGCGTAACTCAATGTATTATGCTGTTGTCTTCTGTGAAGAAGCAGACCCTTTGTAAACAATGGCATGACCAAAAAAAGTGCCTTGGCAGGTTTTTATAGGGGCAGGCAGGACATGTGGGCTCAAGCTCTGTTAAATAAATCCAAGAGCAGTCAGCTCCATAAAATTTAAAAGAACAGGTAGCAGCTGTCCAGTCCTCACTTGAGCTAGTAACAACTGAAGCATTCATAAATTATTGCTAACCTGATGAGGAATAAGACGATGAGCAGAAAATTTGTCATGAAGGACAATGATGACGTTAACTCAATGGTTCACTTTTCAGCATGATGAAATGTTGAAGATTAATGGTGCAGTGATTACTTTCGAAATGACTTCAGACCACCCTAAGCTCTTTCACATTCTATTTCAGTATTTCAATTTGATCTCACTTCCCTACAGTACATTGTACAGTCAATATGATTTTCCAGTGCCAACAGATGGTGCAAAGTCCAGTGTCAACCAGAAATCTTGCACATCTATTATTAAAAATCATAATCCACTTTTACCGCTGTAGACATGCAAAAAAAAAAAAAAGCAAAATAACCTGGGCGAGTGGAAATTTCAGTGAGTTATTGAATCAAATTTGCTAGCCCATCGGATTAGTCTAGTAGTTAGTAGTAGTACTACTAGTCTACTACTAGACTATCTTTGCTACTAGTAGCAAAGACCCTTTATACCAAGACATGACAGCTAAGGGTTATTCTTTAACAAGTGATAGTCAGAACGTAGGCTACCTTCCTTTATTTCTTCCTGCTCCTCACCTAGCACAGCATAGAGGGAAGACCGGCTTGTAGGCTTGTTGTCATGTGGAATAAATTTTTTTTGGATCCAGTACATTTACCAGATGTATTAGACTATATTTTCTGTCTGCATGCACTGTGCAATTTGTTTTGGAGAAGTCTATCAAATGTTTTGGAAATCACGTTATATGAATGTCTAAATGTATAAGAAGTTATTTTAATATTTTTAGGATCTATGCATTGTGTTCTATATATCTCTGGAAAAGTTTTACCATAAGTACTTTTTGCATCAGATAAGATACACCCTTAAGTGTAAATTTCCATGCATTCACACATATAAATACACAATATGCACACACAAATGCACCCTAAGGGGCCTGGTTAGCTCAGTTGGTAGAGCTGTGGACCAGCAGATGCAAGGTTGCTGGTTTGAATCCAGGTGTGCCAAAGCATTATTAAATATTTTCTGGAGTTGCACATTGTCCAAACTTCATTCGGCCATCTCACCGCACTTTAAACTGCCTGTCCCCAATGGCCATCTTACTGCTGCTGTCAGTCTGGTGGTTCTTTCAGTGCATAGCTTAATAATATTAATAGGACCCCATCCCCCCCCCCCATAGTGTGAAATCACCGCGAGGTGGAATCACTGTCCCTTTGGCTTTAAATAACCAACAAACGCACACTCTCTACACTTACCATGAAGGATACAAGTATAACAGTCTAATTAATCAAAGAATGGCCCATTACAAACACCCTGCAGTAATTGTACAGTGACAAAAAATTTTCACAAATTATTCTTACACCTCCCACACAAGCTGTGAAAACGTGTGTACTCAGTACTGTCACTGTGTGCAACTGCAAGCACCTGCATCCACACGCTCACACACAGAGAGAAGACAGCTCGAATGTTGACATGTGAAAAATTCCAATTCATTCAAAACACCTGGTATTAAAATCTTCTGAACAAAAATACTGAACAGCTCATTCTAATGGCTACTTCGTTAGCAACGAGCACCAGTCTCGGCTTCTTCAGAACAAGCCAGGAGAAGCACAATTCTACGGGAAATCACTCTTGTAGCGACTGCTATAAAGGGTGTAGGGTAGTAGTAGCGAGAATTTTCTTTGGGTCTTTCCCATCCCGGTGTAGTTCACATTCAAATCTTGTATAGCCACGAACGATACTAATTCAGACTTTTATAAAGTAAATTTTGTGTGTAGTTCACATTCGTATATCCATCTAAAAAAAAAAAATCTTTCAAACATTCAAGAAAAATTACGCACGTACCTGGGCGGTTATCTCCCCTGCTTCTACCATAACAAAGAAAATTCATTCATTACAGAAATATCAACGCTAAATATGGCCAGATAGCCTTAAAAACTGCTATATTTTACCGAAATATATTAAACTTTTCAGTACCCTTTATTTAGGCACTGTAAATTAACGCTCTTTTGCAAGCCATTGCTTTGAGCGCCATCTAGAACAGCAAAAAAATATGGATCGGAAATTTCCGCATTAACATTCAGAGTCAGTTGTGTTTACAAACTGCACTCACTAAAAATTTAATAAATATAGATTTTTTTTAGCTAGTTCAAATGATATGCTTTTGATTTCTTTATGTATAATTTAGAGTTCCCACCTTCTGGGAATTTTATATGGCGGCGCGAATTCTGGCCTAGTCACGTGACTCACACTTCTCCCTTAACGCAAAACGCAGGTAAAGAAGAGCGCTTTCAATAATAGTGTTTACGTCTCTGTTTGTTGGAAAACGGGCATGATTTGAATGTATATAACTCTTTGCTATGTTAAATATTTAAATCTTTAAAATGTTTTAGTGAATATAAAATTGGAGGCGCGATTTTATAGAATCAAACAATGTGAAAAAATCCAGCATGGCGTCACATGTAGCACGCTAGGTTATGTTTTGTCTAACAACGGTGATCGGTTAGGTTTAGGAAATACAGGATTATTCAGGCAGCATTCTGTTGACATTTACAGAGATGCATGTTTTGCGATCTTTGTTTTATTAGCGAAACATGAAGTGTAGTCTAGCAGTCCTTTGGTGTCTTGCCTTTCGTGAAATGTGTTTCATCATGTGGATTTTGGGCGCGACGGAATGTATCGTCGACCATCTTTTGTCATCATCAGCAAGCGATCATTATTCGTTACTTTTAAATTTGCAGGCATGTAACCTTTAAAGGACTTAAGCTGAAAGTAGAGACTAACAAGCATATGTTTAGCTAGATGTATACAGCTGATGAATCATCTGTGTTGTTAACCAGTAACCTTCAAATTCAATGAAGTTCAATCCATTTCCATAAAGTAGCCACAGACGCGAAAGTAAAATTTCATGTACTTTTCAGTTGTATCCTCAGAAACAGTCACCGATTTCATAAATAAATTTAGAACAGAACTCCATTGCACGTTAGTGTTCTGGATTATTTGTAATAATGTTTGCTATAATTTGTGCAATAATGTCCAAATAATTTATAACTTTACTATTCTGTCCGATCATGGGTATTATAAATTCATCATTATTTTGCGTTATTCTTTTCAGATACTAAGTAAACACTATGGTGAAAAAATGACATAGGCCCAATCCGAAACACAACTTGCAGTATGCAACACTGGTTTTACTACACCTAAAGTTTATGGTGAATTTAACTAAGGTAAACATCATATAGCATCATTTTTGTATGGTGCCAAAACATGTTACCTTAATATTACACATCCCACAGGTATAAACACTAAGAAGGGAGCAACTATATTAAAATAAATTAAGCATTATCACATCGCCAAATGAAGATCAGCAGTTCATCATGTGGTTTGCCACTGGGTTTATGTGAGACAAAACCTAATGCTCAAAGTTTGTTTACCCTTTCTTTATAGATTTTTAAGAACAAATTTTTGTAGTAATGGGCCACATAGTGAACATCACTTGAGTATAGTTACTGGGTGAGCACATTGAGCCTTCATACTTTGCTACCTAGTATCTACTTGGTCTCCTTAAGGAAAACTAGCAGGATATTCATAATATTGCACGATTTCCTAGTGCTGGTTCTTTTGTGGTTCTTTGATAAGACTAAGAATGACAGTTGATGAATTGACTTTTATAGCTGCATTCCCAGATTTGACTTTACATGGACTTGATGGAGTTTTTACTGCTTGTTTTCTTTCTTTGCATGTCTATTTTAAAAGTCAGATGGTTAGGGTTGTGAGAGCTCAGTAGAGTGGTAGGATTTGAAATTGGAGAATGGCCAGGATCTCTCACACCCGTACACACACCGTCACACACTTTGTAGGTCAAATTACAATTGCAAAGTTGTATGATCGCTTGTATGTTGACTATAACCCCTTAATTGTCCAAAGATAGGAGAAAGATGGAATATACACAGTCTCAACTGTGAATTACCTCAGTAATCTTTTATTTGTACTGCACCACAAAGGAAGGTTCTTTTTATCTTGTGTCTCATAAATACAGATCCTGCTGGAGTACAGAGCAGTTTTTGCATACAAAAAGATTCTGAGGAAAGAATGTAAATGAATTAGCCAGAAGAAAAAATTGGGTAGTGGTTTTTCAAGTTAGCAAGTCATTTTTCTGTTTTAGAAAAAAAGTTAGGTGGACAGCCTGGGTGGAGTGAGGGATTGCTGAGAGATACTATGGGATGGAGTTCGATTTCAAGAAACTGTATGCTTAGGATAGATTAGTGGATGAAAAGGCTTGCAAATAATGTGTTTATTCTGATAATGATTTTATGTTGTTGAAGATGATGTTTATCTTCATTGTCCAAATTAAGATTGTGTGGTACAGGATTATTTAGTAATTACTTTCCCAGTATTTAGGAATGCCTTGGAAAGTACCTTGAAGGAATTATGTGTATCCCAAAGCTTCACTTATTTTTTTTTTACACCTGGGCTTTCGGTTTCACTGTACAAGAGTAATATATTATTGAAAACGAATATCATTCACTGCATCATTGGTTTTAATTTTGTGAGACATCTGTAGGGTTTGTATACTGGAGGAGTATATATGCAGAACTGTCATCATTGTAACTTAGTTAAACTACAGTTTTTTGACAACAGCTTCAGAATTTGAGGCACAGGGTACAGTTTCAGAAAAGTCAAAGCAGCTTCACTGGAAGTGATTCCGTTACATGTCCAAAACAGTAATCTTTTCACATTTCATTATTCAGGGTGCTTAATAACTGAATTTTAAAAATGTGAGACTGTGTATTACATGTACTAGATGTACAACAGCTGTCAACCAGTTGATACACTTTTTAAAAAAAATAAACTTAGTCTCCACTGAGAATGTGCCAAAACCATTATCCACCGAAAATAATACAAGATCAGATAGCACATAGGTAGGAAGATAAAAAAGGGAATGAGTTGGCTAAAATCTTATATGTCTAAGTCAACTGGTTTTAATCATGTCAAAAAGTCCAGTTCCATTTAGTGTCATTTATATGACAGTGATCCTTTATATCCTACATTAATAATACTTCTGTTTTGGGGTCTTGCACAAAGTGCGTAAGCTGGGAAGTGTGATGAATGCAGCAATCAAACTAAAAATACAGTTTTCAGAAATCCTTCAAGTAAGTTCAACCTAAAATGCTTCTAGCTCAGTGCCACAGATAGAGACTTATTATAGTGTAGTAGTCTGCATAAGATCTGCACGTAACTTCAGTAGGTGGAATTTTCAAACACAAGACAGTTGTCACTAACACTGGGGGCAGTCTTCAACAAAGGTGACTGCAGACAGAAATGCTTGACACCCCTTTGTCTTGTGGGTCTGTGGGTATTTGCAGAGCTGAAGAGGACTGTATCTGTACCAGTTCAAAAGGCAGCATGGCCCTAAACCAGTAAGAATGTTGTTGAAAATTAATATGTCGTCCCATGTGAACTATCTTTTTCTCCTAAGACGTCGTTTCTTGTGCTAGCTCCACACAACCACCATTAGGGGACAACATGCGTACATGGAAATGTTATTACTCTATACTTTTTAAAAATTATTTCACTGAACACTATGGCCTGAGCCCCCGTCCACCTAAATCTCCCCACAAAGAATCGCAGACTCTGTAATTGTTTACATATAGCAAGTATTTACAAAAAATACCTGCTATCGGGGCTCATAAAAGGATGGCTATCCCAGCTTTCTTCCTGGTTGCACAACATACAATTCCTTCTATCACCTGCCTATCTAAACACAAGATCGAGATGCATGTACCTGGTTCAGCTGCATGTGCACACACTATAAACACAGGACACTTGTCGCCTGATTGTTGCAGTTTGTACAGCAGTCTGTACCAAATGGTGCACCATACTCTGTCCTCCTAAATGCTGACGCTTCATAAGATCTTCTTGGCAGTTCTGTGGTAACAGCAGAGTATTGTTGAATTCTCCTCCATGTCCTTGGCCACTGGACATAGCACTTATTGAAGATTGTAGACACTCCTGCTGAGATCATGCAGACCTTTCTGGTCAACCATTGATCTCTGAACTCCATCCACTCGAGTTCATTTACATGCAGCCACTCGAGGCTGGATCTCAGCTTCTGCTTCAGACAGCTGTCCTCAGCTTCCTCTTTCAGGTTCTGAGGTTCCTTCTTCGCCTGGTCAGCAGTGGAACACATACCAAGAGTCGCACACCAGTCTTTGAGGGGTGCAACAACCCTGAATAAGTACTTGCAATACAGCAACTGGCTTCCTCAGGATGCATATATAGGCAATACAGGGCTTCACACTTCCATTCATACAATGGTGCATTCACACCCACGTGGTCATCAAGATACATAATTCAGCCAGCCAGGACAGAGACAGCTGTGGTCACACCTCCTCGCTCCTAGCTCCTTTTATAAAGGCACCTTGAGTACCCCTGCTCCTGAGCAGTTCACCCCTCAAACTCATCAAAGCCCTGATGGTTGACACCACAATCTTTAACAGCCTTCTTTGTGACATAACTTCCCCTTGCCTAATCTGACACCTACGTGATGGTTATTGTCCAAATAACAGATGTGCCCCAGTCCTACCCAGTCTCACCCTCAGGCTGCACGCCTTGCTGACAGTGTTGAACACCCAGGGCTAGAAAAGTGAACAGGGCCCCAGTGGCCAGATCATTACGTAACCAAGCCAGGTGGCAGCTTGAAAAAAGGAAATAAAGTATGCCCGCCAATGTCTTACCAGCAAGACGCCCTCGTCTGTCTAACTTTGCTGTCTTACTCAAAAGTCATGCTGTGTGCGTTCCACTAAGTAGTCTAAGAGAAGGATCTGTATTTAATCAATAGCTTAACCAGTCCTAGTTTGATTAAAAACAAGGGAACTGAACCAAGCTAGAACAGGACAAAGACAATCTACATGTTTCGGGGCACTACCCTTTCCTCGGGACGACAATAAAAAAAAACAAAAAAGAAAAGACTTAGCTGCGGTTGATGTGTGGTGCGCAGGCTGGGTCGCAGGAAAATGACCAAGGGACAGGGAGCAAGAGGGGCAACCAATCGTAAGCTGGGTAGGGTGGGGGAGGGAGAGAAGTGAGGATGAGAGGGCGTCAGTGCGAGAGTGGGAAAGGGATGGAGAGAAAGTAAGGTGGAGGGTTGGCGTAGAAGAGAAAGGAAGCAGGGGTGAGGGGGTCAGAGGGAGGGGGGAGGTCCTGTTGGTGCCCTTCATTTTCCAGATGGCACAGCTGTATTTGGGGGTGTGCTGAAATGATGTGCCACTGGTGTGTTTCTGCAATGTTCCGTGTCAGCCAAATGTTCTGTGAAGCAGGTGTTGAGTGTGCGTTCTGTCTCACCAATGTACAGGGTGGCATAAACAATGTTGCTGTTGGTGCAAGTGAAGTTGCGCTTGATAAAGAAAGTGGTATTGGGGGTGTGGAGTTTTGTGGCGGTGTTCAAGTAGGGGCAAGTGTGGCAGCAGGGGACATTTCCTGGGGTAGAGCAGAAGGATTGGGGGAGGGGGTGGTTGCTTTAACATGCTTATGTCATCAAATTTAGTTTAGAAGTGGATCAAGAGTAATAAACTTGTATACAAATTGGTAGTACTAAATGAGGAAAACCCAAGGACAATTAGATCAGTATGTTTTATAGCTTAAAATGCCTATTATAAAAAGAAATGGTGCTGGAGTTAGAACTAATCTAAAGAGTAAATAAGTATGCTATTGCTAATCCTTTATCTTACTTTAGCAGATCTGTAAATCATTGATGAGGGTTGTTGCTAGCTGTAATATTGTTTGTTTTTTCAAATCTTTGGTTTGGAGCAAAAGTAAAAGAGCTAAACCTCACAAGGGACAAGTCTTCTAATTGTAATTTTGTAATGGAACAAATGCTGACACTAAATGACTTATTTAATATGTAAACACATTAGAACATACATGTTGAAAGCTTCTGAATTTCTTGGGGTTTTTTGTTATTGTTGTTGTTACTAAAATGTGGCATACACATGCTACTGTTGTTGCAGGACTTTGTACATACACATTGTACATACTGTAAATCATGAGCGCACTGGTGGGCACTCAGCGTGCCAGCAGGACTAACAAGGACAAAAATGCCAAATCCACATCTGTGCCAGGGACTCAGACGCCTTTAGCCACACACAAGACAGATAGGCCACCTGCCAAAAACCAGGTGGGGTTTTTTTTTTGCACAACTGTTGTACAGATTATGCAACTCCCATAAAACAGTAACTCCTCCCCATCTGGTTCTGATTCTTGATGTTTGGTTTTCACTGGACCATCAGTTGGGGTGAGATTTGACAGCTGTAAGAGGCCTAGTCAGGAGTTAAAATTCTGAAAGAAATGTGCACTTTAAGAAAGCTGCACACTAAAAAGTAAGCTACAATCTGGATGTATGGTGCATTTAGATGTATACATGCACAGAGTGTAGAGCTGGTCTTGTCATTTCAGTAAAGTTAACTCTTTGAGCCCACAGGGACCCGCAAAAAAAGAAACCGTTGAGGCCGTATAGATTTACACGTCTTGAAAAAGCTGCCAATTAAAAACTACCACACTCCCAGTAATGTATTTAACATATTTAGAAAGATCTATTCTTCTGCATCACAACGGAAACAATACTTTAAGTTTAAAGTATTAAATACTACTTACTATTTGGTCCCAAATATAGTCACTCTTTGCACACACAAAATGTGAACGACGGAAGTAGACCTACACTTAAACCATGTTTGGCAAGCCGAAACTGTTTCCGAAACTCATTTAGACAGTGCAGGGGAGACAACCGATGATAGAGCTTTACAATGATACCAAGTTTTTACTTCCCTTATACCGTTGAACGCGTCGGGAGATTTTAAAGTTAACGCAATTTAGCTAGCTGTGCTGCCGTAATGGTCGGCAGGCTGCTGCAATTTAGCCGGGACCAATGGGTTCAAAGAGTTAACTGAGAACAGTGCTGCAAGCTACTGTGGATGTCTTCACCAAAACATTGCAAAAATTGAGTTTGTGTAGACACCAGTGTGTTTGGAAAAGTTTCAGATTTGCAGGAAAATCTGTTGGTCATAACTGATAACTGGATGAAATCTTTGCTGCTGATGGTTTGATTAGTTCTGTTTGTTTTCATTTGACTATAAATCAAACATTTAATGAGCTTGTTGGGCATCACATCTGCAAGCATACATAGTGCTTTTTTTAAATTAGTAGTAGTTGTAATTGTACACAATGTCAAATGACTGTTTTAAGTATTTGGGGGAAAGGGAGAAACGTGTGGCAAGCTGTCAGATTGAAAAATAGCCTGCCAGAGCTGAAAGTATCTGTTTATTTCTTGCACATATTTACTTCAAACGTTGATAAAGTAATAAGTAATAACAGAAAGATGGAGTCGTGTCATTTCCTCAGGCAGAGTTACAATTAATAGGATTCTAAAGCTGCTGAAAAGAAAAATGGCCAATAGCTATCTGATCTAAAAGTCTTATGTATGTACATGCATGTTCATGTACAAATATTAACATTGGGCTTTCGAACACCATAGCTGGATGCCTCCTGCATTTATTGAAGTAATTGTACACATGCTATTTTTGCTCTTAGGTGACAGAGTAATAAAGTTATAGAGTTGGTGTTTAGTTTTGAATAGGTATGCATTTGTTTCTGTATCAGTTTTACTTGTAGACTGAAGGTTTGTTACAAATGAAATGTTTGATAAATGATTTGTTCGGCACTATTGCATTGTTTCTGAGAGCTATTTGACCCATAGCATGCCCATGTTCATTTATTGACAGCTGTCTGAGGATCAGTTGCGTATAGCACAGATGCTGGACAGTGGCAAGGATGTTGCAAACATGGCTACTGTCAAACAGGTAAGTTGTTAAAGGATGTTTTCATGACAGAGCCACACTTGTGAGTTCAAACAAACACAAGTATACAGTTATGATCGTGTGTGCAAGCTGCCGACCACAGATAGCTCCAAAGTCCCCAATACACCTGAGATGAGGGTTTCTTAACCAACCCTGGTTTTTCTCCCTCCTACCATCTTAATCTTTCTGTGCTGATCGAGAAAACCTTGTGGAATTTGTCTGATGCTGAATTTGTGCTGAAAAACGTCTGCATGCAACAGTGGTACAAGGGAAACAAAGCCCTTAAATGGAATAGCCTCCCTTGACTTAAATACAGTGGTACCTCGGATAACAACTGACCTAGTCAACGATGTACTTTTTAGTGACAGGCTCACTGTTTGCATCTTTCTAAAGTTCCATACCCAAATGGCAGCCTCCTAGGTGGGGCTTGGAACCATTTCCTATAGTAACCTATGGGAAATCCTGCTTAGATTAACAATGGCAATATTGGAATGGAGAGGCGTCATTGAGGTACCACAGTATGACGTATGTAGCTTTTATCCTGTGTTTTAAAAAAAAGTGGTGGCCTCTCAATCATTTTTTTCCCTCATGAAACCATAATTTTTTTATGGGGTGATTGGGCTTGATCATTCTTGATCACTTCTACAGTATCACATGAAAATATTTGGATGCTTCATGATCATTAAATGGCTACTATTGCAGTTGTCAGAAATGACTGGACGACCTGAAGAGGATGTTGTTGTTGCACTTCATGATGCTGAAGACGACCTTCACCGAGCTGTTGAGATTCTTCTTGAAGGAGAACAGGTATTTTTTATTGTGTATTGGCATGAAAGAATTTTTTTAGCAGTTAAATGTTTATTTTTTAAGATCCTCTAACTTCTGCATGGTTGCAGCTACCCCCTTCCTCCCACCCCTTTTTTTGTTGAATATGTACTATTTTAAACTTCAGCAGAAGCATGCTTCACCCTGCTTTTTATTTTAGGGTGAGTGGGTTGAACAAGGAAAGAAAAAGAAGCGGTCCAACACTCTAAAGAATGACAAGGATGCATTCACCAACCACCAGGATGGTGACCGAGTGGATGAAAAACCAGATCGTTTACATGACCGACCTGAACATGACAGATTTGAACCTCCCTCTCGGTAATTTCAGTTGTCTATATAGTAAAGAGGTTGCAAGACGTGGGATTCTTGGGTGTGGAATTTCAGCATGCAGAATGAAAACTTTTCTCATGATATATATATATATTTTTTTTTTGTATTTTCCTTTATATACATGGATATCAAAAGAGGTGTGAAACAAAATATTTTTCTCCAGATACGGACGTGATCGACGCAGTGGAGGCCCAATTCCACGATTGGTCCGAATGCGAGGCCGAGGAGCAAATAATTACAGTGGTAATCGGGATCGGGAAGGTGGTCGTAGTAATCGGGACTTCCATGATCGCAGCAGTTACAGTGGTGAGAGAGATTCTCAGGAGAAAGAAGCAGACTGGGACACAGATGTGACAGACACGCGAGAGAAACGAGGTGACAGTGAACGAAGTGTTGGACGAGAAAGAGGTCGAGGACGTGGAAGAGGAATGGGTGAGTTAACATTTATGCAGATGCATCATTTGATAGCTGCATACTTACCAGTCAGCAAAATCTGTGTTGTTTTAGGAGTTTGGGAGCTCTGGCATCAGTTTATTAACTCTTAGCAGCTGCAGGCCTCCCTAGCTCGTGCCACCCCTGCTGGCACAGAGTTTCAGCCTTTTTTCCAAAATTCATTTAAAAAATCCCCCAAAACAATAGAAAAGTTATTTAAACTTGGTTGCAAACATCAATAAACAAAGAAAACTCATGTCTTGCTTTGTTTATTGCGGTCAGTGTCATTGAGGTATACAGAACATTTCTTCTCAACATTCCGGGAAGCTAATGTCTCAAACATGATAGATTTAAATCTTTTCCTCTGTCCTCTGTTTCTGTACAATATGAACATCCTGATAATAAATCGCGATGATTCTCATGAACTCATTGTAAAAAGCTATGCTCTGGTCAAGACTAAACAACAGTACACGTAGCTTGCGCCTTCTCGATATGAAGCCACTTCTGCCGCTGTGCTCCCTGCTAAAGATTTTGGCAATCTCCGGTGCGGGAGCTATCTGCAAGCTACACTTTGAACAACACATTCTATACCTTTTATTTTTCTATCTCCTGTTTATTTTCTGATGGGAATTATGAGCATCAAGCTCTCCTTGTTCTGTTCAGTGTAGTTTGAGGTCAGAGTAATTGTATGACATCGCAAGTTTTAACTGTAGTGTTCTGCGTATTTAGCATACAGTGCTTGTTTTTTTCCAGGTGGTGGGTTCGGCAGACGAGGGGGTAGGGGAAGGTAAGTTTTATTGCTTGGGAGATTTGAAGAATGTGATTTTTTTTTTTGAAGCGCTCCGGCTGATTGTCTAAGTAATAAGCTTGGGCCCAGTTTTTTTTTTTTTTTAGAGGAGTGGTTGTGGTTGTTAAAGTTCACTTTTCAAATAACAGTCTTGTGTAATATTTCTTGGCAGCTCTTGGTGAGGGTAACTAAAAGATTCCTAGAAGCATTTCATTGAATTTCTGAATTATAGGGTTCATGCACAGAACATTACTGTGTGCATGTCTTGCTGTTTCATCAGGCAGCCAAGGTTTGAACGCCAAAATGAGTCAGGAGATGGCTCCTTTGGCACGTGGACAAATGAAACAGCAGAAACTGCCGAAAAAGAAAACAACAGTAAGTCTGTTTAGAGTCTCCTACAGATAATCTTTATTGTAGCTTCTAACAGTGTGGCAAGCGATCAAGCATACTGAGGCTCAGGCCTACGTGCTCCTGTTGACAAACTTTGCCAGAGAACCCCCTTATTTATTCATTAGAAATGCTATCTGCCCATTATTTAATGTTTTTGTTTGCTCTGCAGACAAGTTTATAGGATTTACAAAGTCATGAGGTGCCATTACCTTTGAAAACTCAATAACCTAATCTTCTGGCATTCAATTTTCACTGGGGCAGTTGCAGATAAAACTTGGTGGTGGCCTTTTCACACTGTATGACTTAAACAGGGCTTGGAATTGCCCTTGACAAATCGGCAGGCTGCAATAAACACTTTATTTAGGTACACCCAACCAAAATTTTAGGCACATTGATGATTTAAAAGCATAGCACAAATTCATTGTACCAAAAAATATAAGCAAATCAAACAAATATTTAAGTGTTTATCTGAAATACTTCCCTTTTAAATATGTGATTTTTGCAGCACAATTTGTGTCGTTTCATAAAAGGCCATGTTTAGGGTGCCTGCAAGAAGAGAAGTATAAAGAACATGGTACACAAAAACCTTTTTCTCAGTCTATAATATTCAAAACTTTAGACCATTTTTTCGTGGCCTCTATGACTCATATCTCAGAAGCTATTATTACTCGAAGTTGACGAAAAACAAATTTCTTCGATGGAACCACTGTAAGAGTGGTGGTGGTATTCAGAAATCTACTTCTTTAAACTATATTTTCAACAGACGTGAAATTTGGTACACTTATCAAGGAAAGATGAAGCTACATAAGATCCACAGAAAATATAAAGGTATTAATATTAACACACTAAACTTTGCACTTAGTTTTTAAAAAATACAAGTGGCTCTCATGGTCTCAAAATTTTAACCTACAATTGCATGATTAATGATTGTGTGAATATCTGTATTTATGTACTTTCTATGTGACGATATAATTTTTGTAAAAATAACACTGCAAGTTTATGATTGTGGCATTTGACAAAGGCTTGTGTGTTGTACAAAAGTATTAAAAAAATCATCCCGCATGACGAAGAGAAATTAAAAATAACAATTATCCAATGATTTACCATAGTTTATTTGTCAAAGGCTGCTTTGTGAATTGTACCGTGGAGGATGACCACTTCCAGAAGCCCAAAGCAACTGTGCATTAGCAGTTATTATTATCTGAAAGTTGACAGTAATCTTGTTACCTACATGGGATTTGCTCAGAATTGTGCTATGTAGTGCTAATTATTAAATTTTGAACACCATACATTTAAAATAAAACAGCTATTTCTTGTTACAATACTGTACCATGACCCAAAGTGCTTTATTCTCAAATAGCGATCCCTAAATGCACTCCCAAACAAAAATAACCAGTGATTACAACTGGTATTGGCTTACCTAGCTCATCTTTGAATGAGAGCTTTTGATGTTGAGAGCTCCAGCTGCAGCCACTATATTTCAGACCATGCGAAGCAATTGGTTTCCTAAAGGGGCTTCCCACTTCGATAGGTGTGCACTTTGTCCACTTCCAATGCATCCGCACTTTGATAGGTGTGCACTTCATCCACATCCAGTGCATCCGAAAGTTTTATATGTCACTTGATTCATCAAAAATTATGAATTTTGGATTTAAAACTGACTGTTGAGGTTTGCTTGTACAGATTGGGGTGGCGAATCTATTGATGATACCTGGAAAGAAGATTGGAGTGAAGACACATGGACAGGAAGTGTAAGTAACATTTAGTGCATATAGTAGGGAAGGCATTTTAGCACTACTTCAACTGCTTTTAGGTTTACTATGGTTATGGGTTGCTTTCGTGTTTTCATGTTCGTGAAATAGCAATCATGCTTAGTAGTGTCACAAATAATATATAGATGTTGTATTGCGATCGCAAAGTTTTGCCACAACAGAGCCACCACATGGTAAGCCCTTGGCGATAATGATGTCTGCTGTCACTCTGCAAATGAAGCTTTTGGGGCTGGGGACGGGGGCAAACCAGAGCACCACACAAATTACTGCTCGGCAGTCAGCTGTTCAAACAGCCAAGGAACTGCACTGAATTATCTTTCTTTCATTTCACCAGACACAAGGAAGGTTAAGCCCATAATTTGCACACAACTTGTTACAAATTGTCTGTCGTAAACACACATGGCAACATGGAAGGTACATGATCCGTGGTTGGTGCACGTAAGGCCCAGATTTGTACCTTTGTGTAAGAGAGAGATCTGAAAAGAGCAGCTGCACAAGAAGATCCCAACGATGTGTTAACTTGACACTCTAAGGCTGTATATGCTTTAATTGTAGTTTTAATTGGTTTTCATTCTTTTCAGATGCCACATTTAAAATTAATAATAAAGATACTAGGCATAAGGCTTTGGTGCAGCTTGTCATAGACTGTATAATCTAAGAGTTGCTTATAGTAATAGGCAAAACAATAGTGGATGACCAATTTTGGCTTTAGTTTTGACCTCTTTGGTAGCGTTGCCATCTGTTTTGGGTTTCCACATATATGGCACCATGAAGACAATTTGCCTAGTGAACACCAAGAATTTTTGTGATTTTGTTGCAAGCATATTTTGAACTGTTGGATTCCATATCCATCATCAGTCGATGTTCATTTTTGCTTTCAGTTGGAAGAGTCCAAGGTGTTCACCCCCTCTCAGACAAAATCTCAGATGGAGTCAGATCTGACATCAGCTCTGAGTGATACAACAAACACAATTGGACAAAGGTAAAGATCCTCATTATACCATTACATTTTTTTAAAAAATCTGTTGAAAGCTCTCTTTTGGCCCAACTTGGTCATCTTAAAATGAAAACTGGAATTTGTTAAGACCACATTAGACACCTGTGCACTATGTTAGCCGGTGCACAAATGTAAAATGTATGAACAAAAAATATACTTCTGATTAAACTATTACGAGGAAAGCTGCATGTAAAAAGCATCGTTAAACAGTAATAGTGGTACAAAATCATATACCTGGAGTTAAAACTTATTTGGATGATTTCTGCCTGTGAGAATCCATTAAAACAATTAGATTCTATTTTTCATAATGATGACATTATGGCTTTATCATCCTGTTTCTCCAAAGTTTTCAAATATACAATCCCATAACTACATTCAGAAGTTCTGATGACTGGCGAGACAAACATACTGAATGCTGAGAAATGACATGCCAAGTTCATTTTTGGTCTGCCCCATAATGGCATACTGTTTCCTAAGTGTGACAGGAACTGTTTTTGCAGCTGTAAAGAGTTCCTTGTGCCACCATCTTGAAAGTCTAAAATGGTCCGTTGTAATCTGATCCAAGTGGCCTATGGCCCATAGAACATCTCCAAAATTTAACACTGAAAATAATGTCTCATTGCTCCAACCAGACTGTGTGATGCCTTCTTTGCTTATGGCTTGCCAAGACCAAATTCCATGTTTGCTAGGCATGTATGAAAATTCTGCAGGACTCCCAAGAATATGTTCAGCCTTGAAAGGCCATCATTTCTTGAATACATTGCCATACCTTTCATCTCTGCTTTTTATGATTCATTTAGCCTGTGTCAGGGGTACATACAATTGAGAGATTGATCTTTGAGCATGCGTGAGTAAGTGTAAGAGCACACACAGATGTATTTCTCATTAGCATCTTTCAGTCTTGATTGCTTAGATTTTACAGCGTACCTTACTATTTGTTATTGTGTTTGTTCTTTGCCTCACCTGATGCACATGCGATGTCAGTGTATCTGTGATGCCTCCTGTATGGCACAGGCTTGACGTTGGAAGTTTGTTCTCCAAGTCAGCCGAGTTTGCCAAAGCTCCAGACTTCACAAAAACCAGTGAGGCAGCTGGAGATTCCTTCATCTCCCAATACAACCAGCAGGCAACAGAGTCCATCAAGAATTCTATAGGGGTGATTAGCTTTTAACTTTCCAGTGCAGCAGTAATAATACTTCCTAAAAATTTTGTTTGGCAATTTGAGTTTTCAAGGCTACTAGTTCTGCAGTTGCCAGAAACAACTTGCTTGCATATTGAGATGGTTACAAACTGATGATTACATGGTAATCACGAGAATCACGAAAATAGATGTTATATTTAATGTTTAGCAACCACAAGAATTGTTTTTATTTTTATGTAAACAATTTCAGATTGGCTCCAGTTCTCGTCCGAATCTGCCAAATCTCCCAGCTGTAACACACGCTCAGCCCCAACAGCAGCCACAGCCCCTCAGTCCTCTCCCTCTCCCACAGCGAGAGATGGGTCAGCCAGTGCGCAGTTCACTTCCATCTTCACTGCCACCATCAATACTGCCATCAGCCGCATCATCTCTCAGCCATCAGGCCCAGCAGCAGCAACATCAGCAGAGGCAACGGACTCAGCGATCAAAGCTTCCGCCACCTTCCAAGGTAGGGCGAACATCAAATGAGAGAAAAGTGAGAGGTGTACCTCTATCAACAGTTATTTATTGGCTTTTTTTTAATCATGCTTTTGGAGAAGTTTTTTCACAATTAAAAACAGTAAAATGTTTGGGTTCAGATGGGTATTTGTTAGGAGACGTTGGATATCACGGCTTTGTGTTGTTTGTTCTTTTGGGAGGGAAAGGGGACTGTTGTTACAGACACTGAGTTTCTTCTGTGGAAATACTTCGGGCATGGGTTTGGTGTTTCTCGAGCATTGTACGCTCCCTGTATCTATGAGTAAGATCGCGCACTTCATAAGTAATCTGAAATGTTATTACAGATTCCAGCTTCGGCAGTGGAGATGCCTGGTCACATGATGCCTCAGCTAGATGTACAGTTTGGAGTGGACTTTGGAGCAGATTCCAGGGAGTTCAGCTTTGGCACTGGCGGTGCTGGTGGAGACAGCGCAGTAGTAGCTGCCTCATTTCCCATTGCCACAACTGCAAGCAGGTGAGTTCAGAGATCCTCAACAAGCTGCTTGACTTATGATTTAAACAACATTAAATAAACAATAATAAATTAATAACAACCCCAAACCATTTTGTAATTTTTTTTGTCATTAAATTTTATGAATGTAATTTACTTTATTGTCTGGACAGTGGTAGCATTGTCAACCACCTTGGCCAGGTCTCAAAAGCATCAGCAGATGACTCTCTTCAGGCATCTGTTATGTCTTCGGCTTCAGCTGGCTCTAAATCTCAGCAGACATGCATGCCAGTTATAGATGTCTCGCCCTCTCGCCCATCAGTATACCCCAATTCTGTATATACAACGCCAACAAAGCCAGATTCCCAGTCTTTAGCGCAGACTGCCAACAAGGTAAGAACTAAAATAGCTTCTTCCATATTTCAAGGGAGGGTAGCATGCCATATGCAATCACAACCAAGAAAGAGGATTTGGAGGAGTATCACTTCGTTGTTTAAGATCCTTTACTGCCACTTTCTGCGTTGTTAGTGTACTATTGCAGGAGGAGACTTTGAGATTGATATTCTGATTTGACGTTGTGACTTTTTCTTGGGTATAAACTTGCACATAAATTTGTTATATGTCAGTTCCTAGTGTTTCCGCTGTTTCAGAAAATCTATACAAGCATATTTACTATTGTTTTGCTCTGGCCTTTGGGGCGGGGGGGGGGGAGAGTATGGTAGGCACAAGTGGCTCTGTACCTTTAAGTTTCATGTCTTGCCTCCTAGTTTTTGCTGATGTAACTACTCTCGACTCAGGTTTCGGGAGAACCTGTTGCATTTCCAGCAGCTGCACCAGAGCACAAGTCCAGTGGCATAATCAACTCACAACGAACAACACAGAGTCCCTCCACATTAGCACAAGGTAAGAAAAACCACGGTTTTCATTCTTATATGATAGAATTTAGTCTTTTCAAGTTTCACAGGCACAGCAAGTGAACTGCATTATCACTTTACTGCTCTGATGCACGTATCTATTATTGCCACCTTCCTAAAGCCTGGGCCTTCTCTCTTTTAAAAAAAACAGTGCATGTGAATGTTTAATGACATCATTGCATAGTTTTGTTGCTTCTGCAGTTGTTTCTGTCATGCAGCTTGACTAATGTTTTCCCAACAGGAACACTAGCTACAAGCAAGGCTGATTCAAGTTTGCCAAACTTTTCAGCAACAAATGGCTATGCCAGTGGTAACTACTCATCTCATAGTGGGCACAAATCTACAGGCCTTACTTCAGTATCGTCTGCGTCCCAGACCTTTGCGCACACAGCCACAACGCAGTCCAGCCCTTCAACATACCAGAACCAGTATGGTAGTCAGACCCAGTACACAAGCCCTCAAGCAGCACACAGTGTGCAGGGCCAGTTTTCTGCTGCTGGACAGTCCCAGTTTCCTAGCAGTCAGTCACAGTATCCATCTGCTGTCTCTGTTGGGTCATCCTCTGCCCAGAACCAGTACTTGGCCTCACAGGCTCCATTCCAGACCAGCCAGGGGCAGTTTGCTGCAGTTCAGTCTGGCCAGAACCAGTTCCAGGGCACCGGGAACCAGTATGGCAGTTACCAGTCTTCGTCTACTTCATTCCAATCTCAAACAGGCATATCATCGTCTGGTGCTACCCAGTCAGCCCAAAACACTTTGTATCAGACTTCAAACCAGCAGTCTGGAAATTCCTACCCAGCAACTTCTGGTTCTTTCCATGTGAGAGACTCGCAGTCATCATCTAGCTTGCAGCAGTCGTCTAGCAGCCAGTCTGGCAGTGGATACCAGTCCCAGCCAGCAACCGGTGCTCCAGGCTTGAAGGTGACCAGCACGCAAAGTCCTAGCAGCTACAGTTCCCAAACGTACAGCAACAGTACACAGCATACAGCAAACCTGCAGACCTCTCCTCTCAACAACAAACTGGGTGACGGTTTGTCTAAAATGTCGTTGAAGGACTCGTCATTGGACACTCGGCAATCAGCCCATGTAAGTGAACACAGAAGATAAGAGTCGCGGCATATGACTTTAAATGTTTAAAGTCTTTCCTGTTTGGAATGTTTAATGGTAGATCAGGGGTGGGGAAATCTTTCTCACTCCAATTGGGTCTTCATTACTTTTAGAATTGTGCATTACATGCCTTTACCTTTCCTGGTGGAGACATATACAGCTTGACCACCCAGTGTTCGTTAGTGTCAAGACAACAAGGGTGGCAACTGCTACCTCCTAGCGCAGCATCACCATTGTGCTCCTCCTGTGAGCTGTACTTAGCTCAGAAGTCACGTCGGTATCCTTCTTAGCTTTTGGTGGAGATGGTCGTTATACCTACTTCTGTCTGATCTTGTTTACTTTGAAGTTCAGACTTTGCAACTTTATCAATAACCATTGGAGTCGCAGTATTCTGAGGTATGTGCCAAAGTTGCCATTACCAGCAGAATTAGAGATACGGTTCACCAGCGACGTGCCCGCTGATGTCTATGTCGAACACAGTTGGAGTGTGGATGATGCGAATGCCTATTGCATTGGCATGGTGGCCAACCTGTTCCCGCACTGATTACAGGCTTATTTCCAATGGAGACATTGGTTGTTTCAGCACTTCTCTTACTCGCCCTACCTACGTAGTTCGACAGTCATTGATGGCATATGGCTTCTCTCCTGCATCCCAAGTCAAGTTGTTGGAGCACGATAGCTCACGTCAGCATGTGTCAGCTCACGTCAGCATGTGTAGCTTACTCAGTGCTAAGCAGTGGGCCTGCCTACCAGTGCTGCTTCTGCTATCACTACTTGCATATGGTGACAGCTCGTTACTTCCGAGTCCTTGCTGAAATCCTGCTCATCGTTCGCCAAGACGGACTATGGTGTACTGACAAAGGGGTGCCCCGATTTCATGCTGACCGTTTCCTGCCCACATGCAGTCCTGGGGATTTGTTGCTGCATCCCCTCTTGTTTACCTCTGAACTGCAGACAACAATAATAATCTTCTGACCTCCCAGCATAGTGACTAGGTCAGAGCAAGAGGGAGCAGCAGACTTTTGTGCTGTCACCCTTCATTCAGCATAGCACCTGCACGTGCACCATGAGTTAGTCGATTGTCACCGCTGTCTACCTAATATCGCCAGCCAGCTAGTTTTTTCCCCACTTTCCAGGCCTGTCACTTCGTCCTGCATTCCATAGCGTGAGGTGGACTAATTTATTCGTTCTTTTCCCGCAGTTGACAGAGCTAACTTCATGGTCCTTGCGGTGCGCTCTGCCACTATCCCTCTGGGTTTTTGTAGGCAAAATATTATAATGCATCTCTTGGTACATGTTCTTGCACTGTTTTGGCCAGCTGTGCACAGGGATGTTTCTTGTGTTATTTGACGTCGTAGTTTACATGCATTTGGCCTTATGCCTGCACATGCTTTGCGCTCTTAGCACACATTCCTATTAAGCATGCATTAGTACTCTGTGCCAGAATTCCCTGCATCTTACTTTTGCTGCAGCCTGTGAAATTGTCCCCCTACATCTTGATTTTCCAATGTTCTGTTACATTTATCTTGGACTTAAGGGGAGAAAAACAGACCACTATTTTTCTTCACCCTTCACCCTGCACACAGTACTTTGGGTTACAGGGCCTCGTCTAGAATGTCTGACCTTGAGGTCTAGGGGTGTTTTTTGAACTTGTGCATCCCATTTGTTTGATGTGTAGATAATTTGCAGTTTGCTCAGATCACTGCACCTGATGGGTTTTTGGTGCTGCTATCACCCTGCGTCTTGGCATCATGTTATATGCAACTGGTCATTATTGCTTTGTTAGATTTAACACACTGCACACAGTGTTAGTTCAGTCCTAGCTGGGCTGGTATCAGATCAGCTTTTTTTTTTGCATACCTGTTGTCCAGAAAACACCTGAGTCATGTGTCAGTGGAGGTTAGCTTACATAACTTCGCTTCTCTCATGGTAATTCCATTCGCTGCTCATGCTCTGCATCTTGTTGCATGTTCTGAGGCTACTGCTTGCTTTTTTTGTATTGCCCTACTCACTTCACGCTGCCCACACTCATTTTTAGGTCATAGTCTTCGTAGATTAAGAGCCGCTTGTCTGCTGCACAAGGGTGCCGTGTGCGTGTAAGCATACCCGTTGTGTGCATAATTGATCTGGAGTTGGTTGGATCACTGCACGTGATTTACTGTAATGTCGGTGATTATCACCCTGCATCTTAACACTGTTCTGTTGCATCACTTAATGCTTTTGCACTGTCCCCCTTTCAAACGCTGGCCGCAGCAGTTCTTTATTCTTAGATGTCACTTACTTGCGGCTGGTCTGCCGCGTAGGCATGCCCGAGCGCTTTAACATGCCTGTTGTACAAGCGAAACTAGCCAGCCTCTGGTGTTGGTAACTGCCTTTTACTGCTGGTACACCGCTGATGCCTTATGTCCTGACATTACTTATCTGATACAAACTCATTAATATTTGCACTGTTCCATTTCACAGTGCACAGTCACAAGGGTTTTCTTGAGATTTCGATGTCGTTATCATTGAGCTCCTGGGCTTCCACCTGGTCTTGCCTTGCACCCTTTTGCACATCTGTTGTAATGTTTACATTAGCACTCGGTTGGCGGACACTACATATCACAGGTGCTAGACCTGTGGGCTGCCATCACCTTGCGTCTTGACATCACAATGTTATGTTGCATATTCTGGCTACTTGCCCTTTTACATTTCACACTGTGCTCTGTGCATTTCAGCTTTGGTTGATGTTGTAGACTCCAAGTGCCTGTCCTTCTGCCTTGGCATACGGCTTGCCCGTGGAGTAATCACAATAGGTCGCCCTGACACTTCCTACTTTTTTATCTTCGTTTGTTTTGCCCCAGTCCTTCTACACAGTTATAGCATGCAGGCCTCAACCATCATGCTCTTGCCTGGGGCTTTGGTTCGGTCAACAGAAAAAGAAACAAAGAGAGATTGGGGTCCAGTGGGCAACCTCTCGAGGGTGGCTGTTTCGTTTCATTTCTTCATTTAGAGGGAGCACTTTGGTTCTCCATTCAGCACATCTGGGACACTGTTACTCACACACACACACACCCTCACACCCCCCCCCCCCCAACAACTGCCTTCCACCTCGGACTAGATCCTTCTTAGCTGTGTATGTCACGGCTACCTGTTTTCCTTTGTTATGTAGGGGTTTTTTTTCCATTAACCCCAGCTTCAAGGCAGTTTCTGGCCTGTTGGGGATGGAGTCTCATCCAACCTTCTATTCAGAATTGTGCACTAGCAGAGTTCTGTCCTGCCTAACCCGCTGAAGCATTTGAGGTTGTGGTGTGGTGAAGGAAACTGGCATGAGTTTTGTGGTGAGTACAGTTCACAGGAGGAGCACAGTGGTGGTGGTGCTCTGGAAGGTGGCAGTTGCTGTACTTGTCTTGACACTAACCAACGCTGGGTGGTCAAGCTGTGTATGTCTCAACCAGGAAAGGTAAAGGCATGTAGTGCACAATTCTCAAACTACTAAAACTAATTTTACTTTAGGAAAAATTCACCCACTCACCTCCCACCCGCATACATGCACACACACAATTGTTGCAGTGACTGGTGTTACCTACCAGATAATTGCAGCATGTGGATCATCGAAGAAGCATCACTTATTTAGGACCCTTTTCCAAACAAGATCAAATTTGTAATGATTTTTAAGATCCTTTTTGAGATGTTCCACATTCTTAAATTTGACTGTAGTCTTAAAAATGTGTTGGGGGAAAACAGATCATAAAAAAAACAGCCTGTGCTCTTGGACATTAAGTGGGCTAGTGAATTTCAAAAGCTACTTATCAGTCAGTCACATGACAGTTGTAGAATTTCCTCCTCCCAGTGGGGTTGGGCTGCAGAAATTCAGTTACTTGCAGTGGTTTTTTTTTTACACTTCACATCTTTTTGTTTAGGGGTGCGTGATCTAGATTGCAGTATATGTTGTCAGCGTCTTTCAGTAAATGTGCTTGTGGAGTAAATATGCTTCTTGTGTATGTAGTTATTTCTTTTAGTAGCCCCTATTTCACATCAAAAAACTACATTTTCTGATTTAGGTAACTGGTGCAGCTGGATTGTCACTCAGCATGTGAATTGATATTTTGTTTTGAGAAAGAGCTTGCGTTAGCGGGGATATGTTCTGTTGGTTTTTAGTATGATCATGGGAGCACCGCAACCACAACAGCCAGCATGACTTCAGCCATCAGTACTTCCTCCATATCCACAGTGACCTCCACTGTGTCAGCCATGGCCACTCCAGTAGCAACAAGCTCCACTCTAAATTCACGGGTCTCATCTGCTCTACCCGTCACCAGTGAGTGTACGTGCTTTCATCTGCTTTCTGTTGGTTTAGGAGGAAAAAGTCTCTGTTTCTGTTAAATCTGTTTTCCAGCCCTAACTTAACCCATTCTCAACATGCGTCTTACAACGTGCGACATCGCTGAAATCTCAGCGTTTGGGCGATTTTTACCGATTTTCGAAAAATTGTAACAAAAAACCTATTAAAGTTAAAAGTATCATTCAAACGTTGTTAGAAAGATAAATTTAAGTAGAAAAAGATAATCCGTCCGTTGCTGACTTTTTGTGGAAGACTGTGTTGAACTACGTAACCAAGGTGACGTAAGACAGTTTTGAAAAAGTCCCACTGACACGAAACACTCACTGATTACAGCCGTTTGCAGCACTTGTAATCCATAAAACGTTGTGGAAATTATCCATAAATGCCAGGGGTTTCCCACGAAACAGCTGGCATGGTTTTCAAACAATTCCAAGGCTTTTGCGGCACTTAGACGAAGATGGCGACCGACCAGACATTTTTTTTTTCCCTGCTAACGAGGTGGTATGCTCAATAGAATAAAACGTGCAAAGTTCGTCTCCTTCTGTCGTTCAAGGGAAGAAACTCTATAGAGAAATGATTCTTGAAAAACACCAGTGACTTCCCTTGCCAGCAAATCGGGGGTTTTTTTGTGAAAAAATTCTTTTTGCAGCATCCGCTGGCCAGCTAGCACAGCGGGGACAATGAGTTAAGCTGCCTCACCACCTAGACTTTTTGAACGGGAGTTAATCATGCTTACTCCCCCACCACCCCTTAGTGTGCATTTTCACCATGTGCTTTTGGAAAGCAGCATCTGCTACAATAATATTTTCATGAACACAAGAAAAGCCATGTCCAAACAAGAGTCATGACGTCACCCTTCTCCCACTTCTCATCCCACCCACATGCACATACAAAAAAAATTTCTGTGGACTGCACTACTCAAACCATTTCCTCAATATCCATGTTCTTTCAGCCAAGGCTCCCCCAAATCCTCCACCTGGAGTTCCGTTGATCAATCCTCAGCCATACATCATGGGCCAAGTGCCACCTTTTTATGTGAGTTCTACCATTTTCACTCTTTTATTTCTAACATTAATGCATGACTGTGGTTTGCTGCACATTAAAGAGAATGTCTCTTTCTGTTTGAAAACACTGAGCATCGAAGCTAGTTGTAGACGAGTTAGTCACTGTGCAATGTCAGTCTTGCTTACATTCATTGTTGTCACCTATGTCCTGCATGCATAAACATTACTAGAAATTCCTGTACTACCTGTATCTGGAAGTTCTTTTTGTTTCAGCAGCCATTGTATGGTTTTGAAGAGATGCAGATGCTGCAACAAAGACTGCCTCTGGTACGTCTGTTCTTAAGCATCTACATGTTTGTGTGCGCATATATAATAAGGTTTATCCCTCAGCTCTCCACTTCCCATATCCATTTACAGTCCTTATATACTTTCACCTGACATTTCTTTATTCCCTGACACAAGTACATTGGTTGTTAAGTGTAAAAGTTCAAGAAGATATGAATGATGGTCAAAAATAGAAGCAGTTCACCAGTGCAGTTTACCAGAACTGTTCTACCCAGAGCTGTCATTTCCTGACTGACATTTGAAATAATCTCAAATTCAAGGGCAAAGGTCATTATTATTTTCTTGTTCCCTCTCCCTTTTTTTAAAAAAAAAAGTATGTTCACTTTGCATCAACATTTTGGTGGATCTTTTAAATCTTTTGTCAGGGATGCATTACATTTCGGGAGCGGGGATGTTGGGGGGCTGTGCAGTTCATTGTCATGGGATGTAAAAGTTTTCGAGCTAATTTTATGCCGATCTTAGGGGATAGCCTTTGGATGGAAATGTTGTTTTTCAGGGGCTTTTCTTTTTCTTCATTTTTAAAATTTTCGAACATTGATCTTTTCATTTCTGTGTTGGTACAGCAGACAGGTAGTTATTACGATATGAGTGCTTTCCCCCCTGTTCCATCAACAATTGCGGGCCGAGATCAGGCTGCTCTAGGCAGTGCACCATTCACAGGTATGCAGTTCAAAACTGCTTAAACATCTGTGTATTTACTAAATTATTGAAGGCAGGTCTTTAGAGGTCTTTGAAGACTTGTTCCAATTTGGCCACCTCCAACTGTAATTAAGTTGCGAGCTATGAAGGCATGGGATGATGGTACATTAGAGACCTTGAACTATTTTAGAACTGCTCTTCTGCTCAACTCCATCCTTCTGTCAACTGCTTTTTAATGTGTCATCAGTGTGTACTGTTGTGTTCTTAGGGGCAGGCTCTGACAACAAGCAGATGAACCGTGTGGACGCCCAGTCACCCAACTCTTCGTCTCAGCAACAGTCTACCCATGGTGCTCCCCAGCAGACGCTCCCGTTCAACTTCCACTATGGCTATTACTACCCTGGTGCTGTGCTTCCTGGGGCTGCTGGCTTCCAGTACCCCATGTTCCCGGTGGGTTGGGATGTTCTTCATTCTTGTACTAGTGTGGCAAGCTCAGAGGCTCAGAATATGGAGTTTCTTCTCTTGGGAGAACATAAGGCCTTGAGGCTTTTTAAAAATTGAATTTCTGCATGTCATGTTTGCTGAATGTTGACTTTGCTGTCCTGCCTTTCTGCAGCCTTCCAAATGAGGTTAGAAACAGGCTGACATGGGAATTTTGTCTTAAAACAGGCTCCCCTTTCATTTTCCCCAGTATGCAGAATGCATACATTTTCCTGCACTGTTCTGTTTCTTTAACATTCATGTTCTGCAGTAACTAAAGTGCTGAGAGATTTAGTTTCCCTCACCCCAATCCCTACTTGGGCCCTAATTCGTACACATCTTCAAGCAAAGTAGGAGTTGAATAATCAGAGTGAAGATGGTTTTCTTTGGTAAACAACACAAGAGGACTGTTACAAACATAGAGTGTCTTGTTTGTTGTTTTCCATTGTAATCTTTATATTTTCATGACAACTTTGGTTTTCTTGTTACTGCAGATGCCACCTGTGACCAACGCCCCAGCAGCACATGTGCCAGGGACTCCTGCAGCCAACCAGCTGCCAAAGACATATGGGGCACACCAGGCATATGCTTCCAAAGGTAAACATTTGTAGGCCAGCAACGTTTCGAAAACTTGCCAGTTGAACTGGGAACATAGATGGGTGTGGGGTTTCAAAGAACAGTAGGACTCGAGGCTTATTTCCAGCCGTTTCATTGATGTGGACACAGCACCATGTGGGCAGATTGTGTGGTTGCAAAAGTGTATAATATGAAATAAGTCTTCACTGTCGCAGAAAACAGAGATTGTGTAACTGAAAAATTCCTCTCAGTGATGCACATTTGTTACCACTTAAGGACTTTTTAGAAACGGGTTTTTTCATTGGGAAAAATCAAGATCCATCATACTCTTCTTCTTTTTTTTCTTTGCACTGTGATTTGTTCTTATTAGCACTGATGTAAACAGTTTTAGAAATTAGAATTGAGATTGGAGCATCAGTAGTTTGAATTACCCTCAACCCTACCCATCATTCTCTTCTTTGCCTGGCTTTTGACAGCATTCCTTAAGTCATATTTTTTCATCCCTTCTACAGCACCTTGTGTTTCATTTTCACATTTCTTACCAGCCGTTCTGCACCTTTCACAAATGGAGGATGAACAAATGCTGATTTTTTAAAAATTAATTTTCTTTGCATGAACGAGGACACTTTGTTTTTTTATTCTCGAGAGATCAATGTTTGGGATTTTCTACATGCAAACAGTGCGGTTTGCATTGCTAAAATCTTTCCTATCAAATGACGGAGGAGATAGGTTTGATAAGCACTAATTTTGCTTTGGCCTTCATTCTGCATACAGAGATGAACTTTGTCCTTTATTCTCGCAATTGGCTTTCTTTGCTGAAATGTCTGAAAGAGTTGCAGGCTGCTTTGCAGTGGATGAGAAAAAGTGGGGTTTTTCCCCATTCACTGGCTTTAATTACTGAGCCATTGCATTATGTAATGTGTAATAAGAACTATTAACAGAATTCTTTGTCAGACTACCTTTTGAGAGTAGGTACCCCTAATATGCATTGTATGCTGGAAAGCCCTTTGCCATATACTCTTCTATTCTCATGAAAGTTTGAAAAGTCATTCCAAGAATGCTTTAGCTGGCTGAGAGACAAATGTATGCCTGTATATCAAGGTTATGGTAAGCCATGGTTTTCAATGCGCGTGTAACATTTTCTTTGCGGATTAGGAAAAAGTGTAGATTTTTCTTAATCATTTTCATTTCATTTGTCCTCAAAAAATAAAATAATCCTTGTTTACTTCAAAATGTCGTCTAAATGTTTAGTCGTCAAGGATGCTTGTTTTTAGGGTGGAAGGGTAGAAGGAAACGCGTGGCCTACGAGACTTGATATGTGTGCTCGTTTGTCTTTGACTCCCTCCTGCTTTCATTCTGCTCTCTCCCTCCCTCCTGGACATGCACATGATGTGTGAGTGAGCATCTGGCCTGAGTGAGTCAGGGTGGTGTGTCTGCGCTGCAGGCTATGACGAGATAAGTGGCACACAGGATCTGTCCAAGCCGGCCTATGGCGGAGTGCAGCAGCAGGCTAAGGTGGCTGGTGGTTCACGTATGTCCACTCGTTAGTCATCCCGTTTTCTAACTAACTCTCTCTGGTGTCTTGTTGCATGCCTGCTTCTTTGCATAATGCTTCCTCTGTCTCCCCGTGTGTTTTGCTTGCATGCTGTGTTGCAGTTTTCAGGGGTGTGAATAGAGGGTAAACAGGCTGTGCCTTTATTCCAGCTGAGAGATGATATTATTACTGAAGTAGAGGTTGATCAGAGTAAGAGTGTGTGAAAATGTACACTTTGGGTTACTAAGATGACAAAGTGACCCTGTGATGAAGGTACCACATTTCCAGTGTGAGATTTTGAAAGTGTGGAGTCCAGAATCCTGAATCAGGAATTACCGTGAGATATTCCCTAGATTTGTTAGTAGCTAAATCAGAATAGTATTGAGACTTCCTTTTTTCAGTTATTATTTTGTTGCTTAGCACCAGCCATTTGCTTCTGAACATAAACAGTTGATATTTTTTTTAATCAGGTTAGGACAGCCTTTAAAAGTATTTGCGGAACAGTTAGTCTTGCTGTAGCACTTAAATGCTATATGACATCAAGCACGTATTGCTGTGTGATATACCGGGAAGGTTGGTGTTAAATATTAACAAACAGTTCATCATACATTATTAAAACTTGATAGTCTTCACTTGGACAGGTTAGGATGCTCCGACTTCTGACAACTGATTGTCAGTAGATCGCATCCAGAAAAGGACTAGAGCATATTGAACAAGCTGCTTTCTTGTTTGCTTTAAACATTTCAAAAGTATTTTAACCTTCAGCTTGTAATTAACAAGAGATGGTTATAAAAAAGAGATGACAGCAGTGTGAGCATTTTCAGACTTGTTTGATGAGAATTTAAACAAAAGACTATTTTCCATAGAGATAAGATTATTAAAGACAAATACTATGCATTAGAATGTGTTGGAAACAATTTTCCTGGTTTATTCTAGGTAGAAATTCTCTATGCCTCTCTCTCCATGATTCCCCCCCCCCTCCCATCACCACCACCTCTGAAACCTTCAGACATTCCACCCTAGAAGACTGTTTTGAATATTTATTGAAGTCCATAACAGCATGTTTTGATTTAGTCGTTGCCTGAGGATTCACTCACCTGAATCACTTGCAGCTTATGACATCTTTCAGTATGCGTGATTGTGGCAGTGCATGTTTTAACATCCCACGGCCAGACTTGTGGCAGCCTTGATCCCCAATCATCCGATATAAGCTGTTTTTTCTACAAGCCAGCGAACAGGATCATATATTTGCTAACAGAATTCACAGAAAACATTTTCTCTTAGTATTTATTTTGGTGTGTGTGTGTGTGTGTGTGTGTTGGTGGAAGGGGGGGGTGACCTAGTTTTCTGACTTCATCACATGAAAGAGATTTATCAACATGTTTCAAAGTATACAATCAAAATATGGACTTTGGTCTTGACATATCTGATGAGGTTTTAAATCGATAAGAATTGGGCAGTCTTTGCTGTACATGCTCAGCTAGTCAGTAGAATAGCTGTCATGTTTATTATCAGACAGGAAGGGCTGCTGACTTTAGTGTCTTTTGATTGTAACATAAGTCTTTTTTCTCCTCTAGATTTTGATTCTAAAGCTATGTGCACTATCTGTAAATTTCCTGGCAGAATGAATTTTTTTTAAATGGCATAAGTGAAAACAGGTTTTTTCCCCGACTCATGGAGTAAATGATGGGGAAAATGTGGACACATACCTACACTAACAGCAAAGTGAAATGGAAATGACAAGAGTTGTAGAGATGTTTTAGTTTCAATGGGCCATGTTTACATTTGAGGGGCGTCTTACTAAAATTCTAGATTCTTCCCTGGTAAGGTGGTGAAGTATCGCCCTGCCCCTCATTTTTTAACCTTTTTGAACACTGATGAGTTACTAGTGTAAGTTTCTGTAGAGTGCAGGAGAGCTTATGTCTAAACTGCATGAGAGCCAGCAGGTCTTGTTACAGTAGCTGATAACAGTGGCAGCGAGGCTGTCATCAAGTCAAGAAGCAAGGATAACAGGTAGCACCCTCTCTAGCCTTATTGCCTGTTGAAGCCTTCAGCAGTTTTGTCCTGCATCCCTGTCTGGCCATCTTCCTTGTTTTTCTTTTAGAACATTCCAGTAAAATGCATGTCCAAACAAAGCCTTTGTTGTCCCCACCTGCACCCTTTTGCTGTTGGTGTTTTTGCACTTTGTGAATCAGGCAAATAAGAAAGGTGCTGAGATTTACTGAGGCTGGTGCCCCCCCACCCCAATTGTCTCCCCCCTTTTTGGAACTTCTTGAGTAGCATCCTTGAAATTATGACAGTATTGAAAGTCAGTGGACAGGAAGATCTTAAATGTTGATTACAGGCTGTGGTCTCTAAGCTGAA
>SMGT01001533.1:3165-14176 GCA_004794575.1 Lanistes nyassanus | reverse complement strand
TTTTTGGAACTTCTTGAGTAGCATCCTTGAAATTATGACAGTATTGAAAGTCAGTGGACAGGAAGATCTTAAATGTTGATTACAGGCTGTGGTCTCTAAGCTGAATGCCCTTTGTGAACAGGTCCGAATTCACTGGTGTATGCCACCATGGTTCATATAACAGCACAGGACTGGAATAATTTCAAAATGTTGTTGCCGTCTGTAGTTTTTTAAACAAATAGTTCGCATCTTGCATACAAACAACTTGTATATGGAGTGTTTCTCAGGGAAAAGTGGGTGGCAGAGTAAAGCAGTTCCATGAACATTTGCTGGATTTCAGGTGGACTTTTAGATGTTTTTCGTTGTCATTTACATTGTCATCATCAGTATTGTTGGTGCACTCTAAATGTAGTTGACCAGTTTCTTTATAACCATTTGGATTCTGATGATGATTTTTTTGCTGTGATAAAGAAATAAGTGTTAGAAAATGAAGCCAATAGAAGTGACAGTTTGGGAATGTATTGGTTAGTTTAACGAGATGTGTGAAACATTGCTGATAGAAGTTCTAAGCCTTGTTCTCTAGTTTGCATTTTAACTGTTTCATTCATCATTTGCTGGCTTACCCATGTCTGAGACGAGGTTCTATGTTGCATCCTTTTCATTGTACTAAGTATTGCACAATTGTGTGGTCTACATGTGATACAGGAAAATGTGATCTGTGATGCATGCCTGTGACTAGATTAGTGTAGCTCTCTGTATTTGCATCAAAGTTGGCCCTGTTACAAGTGAATCTCTCAGCTTGGGAGATTACATGGGGGAGGGGGGATGCTCCTGCATTGCTCCAAGTACACACAGAAGTAATAGAAATATGCAGATATTGTTAGTGGCTGGCAGTAGTTGGCTGAGGGTAAACTGCAAGTCATTGTGTTAGTGATCAAAGGACATAAATCCTCTTAATCTGGCCACATGCTGAATAGTTGATGGCATCAGACAACCATAGAGGGAGATTATGCCCTAAATGATTGAGCTGCTGTCAGTGACGTTGGCAAGGTGTCATTGGTAAATTCCTTCATCATCTGTTAGGGACTATCATTGTGTAAGTCACTGATTTGATTACACCATTTGATTTTTAGCATTTTCATTGGTGAAATAATAGTTTTGTCTTGTACGCACAAGGCAATTTTGACTGTTTTGGAGCATAGTGTAACAAAGAGGTTTGCTACATTCATTCCATCTTTGTAGTCTCCTGTTCAGCGATCATTATGAACGGTGTGGAGGTTATTGCTACTGCAGAAGCAGACATTGTAGTCTTGTTTGCCCCAGTAATAGTCCGGTGATGAGCAGTGCTGGTGCTGGGCATTCAGTAGCTGCTGAGGGAGGTGAAACAGATAAAGGAGTTTGGCTCAATAAGAGTTCAGACGATACAGGGTGTATCAAACCACACCAGATTCCTTTGCAAGAAAATAGAGATCATAAGGGCTTCTAGAATTTGAAAGTGAAACGGGCAAGTACGTGTTCAGTCTTTTCTGTGAGCCAACGCAACAGTGTACCCTTTATTTGCATCATGGCAAATCATCTGCCTGGGAATTCATGTTTCGTGACTGCCTGGTTTCAAGTCATCTTCGTTGGTTCGATAGTTGATTAATTAGAGAAACAGAGTCTGGGCCCTCTAATCCACTGTATTCTGTTACAAATGAGGCAGTACAGGCTACCATGCTAATTGCTATGACTCCTGCTGTACTAGTGTGTTTAAATCTAGCACCTGTCTTTAATATAATATGTTGCACAGGTGAATGTTTGTAGGAGACTGTAGTGGTTCACCTTTATTTACATAGATGATTGGTCTCCTTTAGTGGGCAGATGTAAGGATCACACTATGAATTTAAAAGCACATCCATTATTTGAGACATTCGTTTTAGAGAAATCATGCTACAGACGATACTCTTATTTATTTGTACAAACAGAAACAGACGTGCAAGATTCAAGGATGCATATTTGTGTGTATGTGTGTGTGGATGCGTGTGCATGCATTTTGCTTTTGCAGGAACAGGAAACACTGCTGACATGAATACAGCTGCCTACACCAAGTCCCACACTCAGGTTGGTTCAGCTGAAAAGTGGAATTAGCTAGATGTTACTTGGTGTTCTGTAATAATTAATAAGGTAGATCAGAATAAACCAGAAGGATGGTATTCCAGGGGTGAGGTATTAGTGTTGACAGAAATATCCTGTGATCTTGTTGGAATGATGCATTTCAACTTTCGTTCTGCTGATAAACATGAACGACACTTTGTAACTGACCAACAGTAGGCCAGACTTTAAAGAGAGCTTTGAGTTTGAAGAGAGTCCCTGATTTGAATATTTGCTCAGTGGTTTGTGTGCGAACAGGGCTTTGACAAGCAAGGCTTTCCAGGCGGCACTCCCCCACCATTCAGTCTGCCACTGGCCTCTGCTACTCAGGCAGGTCCGCTTGGGGCTGCAACTGCACCCTATGGTGCACCATTTCTTCCGATGATGCCTCCTCAGCCACATAACCAGGCCATCTTGCATCACCAGCTGCAGCAGGTCGGTGGCAAGGCATTTAGAGTACTTTTCCTCACAAGAAATCTCTGTTGGAAATGTCTTTAAAAGCAGACTGGTATCGATGTTTGTGGTTTGAAATGGAAACAGTTGTGACCCTCAGTTCATGCGTGTTGGTATACATGCCTATGTGTGTAGTAAGCATAGGTGATGGCCTGTTAACATTATCTCACAAAGTGTGCTGTGAAATTAAAAGTAAAACATGGTGTTGCGTTAGATTGCGAGGACAAGGAAATTGTGAATAACAGTATGCTCTGCTGACTTAGTAAAGATGCACCATGTTGAGGGCTGTGTAGTTGCACTGCCAGTGAAACATAGCAGCAATGCATTTTATTCCCTCTTGTGGCAGGGAATGGTTAGTTTACATCATTATCTTTGGGCCCTTCAGCACAGTGTGACATGCTTTCCATTTTCTCTTGAACAGGATTCTGGCGCAAGCTCTGGCCGGGGACTGCAGCAGCCCGCGAGCCAGGGCAAGACTGGTGGAGCCAAAACTTACAATGCCTACTGGGGCAACTGAAACATACATCGGCCTGACCCACTCTTGCTTCTGCCAGCTGCCCAGCACACAGGGCAGGCAGCTTAGGGGTTGGGGCAAGGCTTCTCGCCCGGCACAGAAATGTTGTGGATGTGGTGTCATGTCTGACCATAAAGGCAGGAAAGTCACGTGAAAAATCTGTTGTACTTTTTAGTCCTTGAAGTACCAACAGAATGTGTATGTATCAAAGTCCTCTTTGCGCGTTAGTGGTTTTTTTAAATACATCTTCCTTTTGCCCAGACAAACCTTCTTACACCATCTCTGTCCTTATCATGTTAATGGCTGTGTATACTGATATCACAATATCAAGTTGCCCCCAACTTTTTCAAGAATTTTTGAGTGAACCCAGCTTTGTCAGCTGGCCTGTTGTATAAAGATTTCTTCCTTTAAAAATGTTCGTGGCGTTGGACATTCATTACGATTCATTTTTGTGGATAGATTTTGGTCTACGTAAAACTGCTTGTCCTTCAGTTTAATTTTAGGAACCTTTGCCACACTACTCACCTGGACAGTGAAGGTTCCATGATCCTGCTTTGTACAGATTTGCACATTTATTACTACAGGGCAACAATGTCTGTAGGTGGCCCAGTGTGTTCGTTTTGGCCCCCAGAGAAAGTTTGTAGATATTGTGAGATATGGTGCCTTACTGTTGTCACTTGTGTGGTCGCCATTTATCAAGCTGGCCTGACGAGTGATGCTCGTGTTTGCTGCCATTTTCTGCAGTGATGAATTTTCATGGACTGTTAGTTTTATTAGATTATTTCTGGAACAGTGGAAAAGCCTTAGTCTGTGTGCACAGTTGTCAGACGACTGTGATTGTGAAAACAAGAGACACACTGGGTAATCTGAAACACTGGAGACAATCGTCCTCGGTCAGGCCAGCTCTGTCCCCACGCCATATTTCAGTGCAAGCACACGCGGATGGCATCAAAGAAAATGATTCCCTCAGAAACGAAAGAAATGATTCCGAGCATTAGACGCATGCTCTTGCAAGCTTTGCTGTTTCCTCATCAAGCATTCTCAATGTGAGCATGTGTGCCATCTGCACTTCCTGTCTTTTCCCCCACCTTTCTGTTCTAGTGCGTCCGTGTTCGTAAGACTTTTATTAGCATTGGTACATTCATGGTCTCAGTGCATTGTAATCTTTCTTGTGTTGAAAGACGTTGGCTTTTTTTAAGAAGAGAGAAATTAATGTACAAAAAAACAATATTAAACATTTTGCTTGTCATACTGATCACCAGTGGCGTTTCTTTGTTGTGGCAGATCTGTGGCTGGAAATTCGCAAGCAATTTATGAAAGTATGTTCGTGTGTTACAGGAATTTGTCCATGTTCTAGTATATATATAAAGTGAATTCATATTTTGCACATTAAAGGCAGGATTTGTTCTGTTATGAGCACAGAACATACAAAAAAATTAGTGCACTTGTTCTGAAAATATGTAGGGTTGTACACTAAAGCAGTCTTCCTACCCCTTCTCCCCCAAAAAACCCGCTGCATTTGCAATCAGTATAATGGCTTGCACTAAATTTACTGTAGGCCAAATCTAGAATGTCCTACAGATGGGACTAGAGGTTTCTGCACTAGAAGTGCAACCCTGCAGGAAGCAAGTCTTTATTTGGAACAAAAAATTTTTTAAACCAAATCAAAAACTTTGGCAGGTTCTGATTGCTCTACCACTCTCTCTGGTGTCTTGATCATCTGCACATCCATGTTGAGTCAAAGGCTGATAGTTGTCTCATTGCAAACAGCAAAAGAAAGGAGCAGAAGGTGTTTTAAGAATTGCTATTACAGACAATTACATGTATTAAGAGAGGATAGCTATATCTCAGGTACAGCTTCTCCCACACTACTTCCTCCCCGCTGAAGTCTTCAGAGCTTTCGTGAACAAGACTAAAATCGCATTTTTCAAGGCAAAACGATTCCAAAGGCCAGCTGAGCGACATCTGATCCAAAAATCCATTGACATATGCACTGAAAGTTGATAAAACTTATTTGTAAAAGCAGCTGATATAATCAGACAAGATTTCAAGTTATCTATATTACATTTTCTTGATTGGTTTACAAACTCATTCATAAAGTACTTTGGAAAATATGTGTATCTATTTCTTTAATGTAAATGTGGCAAATGCTGTGTAAATCACCGCTGCTGGATTTGATTTTATCTGTTGTGTCAGATAACTGCAAATATCTCAGTATCTGTGCTGTCTTTGATGGCAGATAATGAATTAGCAGCATCGACCTTAATGTACAAGTGTCAGTGTTTAAATTGACAGGATTTAAAGCAAATTTCAAGCCATAGCTTGCAGCTCGGGAAGAAAGATATGATGTTCTTAAGGCTGGTTATAAGTAGACGATCTTTCAGGAAACAGCAAGCTGGGTAAACTGCACAATTCTTCCTTGAAAAGTCTGACCTTCATTTCCATAGATCAAGCAGTAAGAATTATGAAAACTTACAATGTCACAAGAACTACCTTTGCACAATACTGAAAAGGACAGGAAAGGATCAACTGTGTTATAACTGAAATGGAACATCATTGTGGTAACTACCAATGCAGGCATGGGAATAGGCCGCCGCTTGGCAGAATTCTGATTGGGGGGGGGGGGGTGGTTTTTTAGAAGGACAGTGCTTCCACCTTGCGGTGATTTCACACTTTGGGGGATGGGGTCCTATTACTAAGCTATGCATTGAAAGAACCACCAGACTGATGGCTGCAGTAACATGGTCAGTGCGGACAGGCAGTTTAATGTGCGGGGAGATGGCCAAATGGAGTTTGGACAATATGTAACTCCAGGAAATAATCCTTGTCCACACCAGGATTCGAACCAGCAACCTTCCATCTGCTAGTCCGCAGCTCTACCAACTGAGCTATCCAGCCCCGCTTTGGGGAGTGGGAATTGGTTTCCGCCTAAAAAAAAATTAGGTGCCGCTTTACTTTTGTAGGCGATTTTATGTGTGTATAAAGAAAATGCATTGTTTTCTTTCGCCATCGACTAAATTCTGCTTGACCAGCTTTGCATTCTCACTTCCTGTTTTGCTTGCCATGTGCCGTTCCGTTACCCCTCGTAACTTTTCTGTGCGCCCTTGTCGCTGTACAGACTCAGACTGATTCCGACTTTTCCCATCATTTCCGCCAGATTTCAGATCTTTTATGTGATCTAATTCCCATGCCTGCTATGGGTACAATGCAGGATTTGTGCTGGTGCGACCAAAAATACTTTATTATTGATTAAAAAAAGACATTCAGAAACAGTGATGATATATACAATGTATGGAAATTTCTTCTGGTAAACAGCAGAACCTTAAATAGAAAATGACTGAAACATTAAATATTCACATCACAGACCGCATAAAAACCTTTTGGATAATTCAGCAGCTTGTAGACTTTTAACCCACTGTATTCGAGCCTGAGGGTGTAGTGTAGGCACGACAGTAGATGGAAGTACGAGACAGAGAGAGGAACAACAAAGTATTTCAGTGAACATGGCGGGAGGTGATTTTTGTGGTGTAATGAGAATTTCCTGCCTTGTGCTTGCACATCAAATGTGACATTTTTCAAAATGAAAAAGGGAAGAAAATCTGTAGACATTCTAGTCAAGGGGGTTGGGTGGTGGGGGCTACACTGGTTGTATGTAGACTAATGACTGTAGTCTGTGAGTAGAGGTAAGCTTGCAGAGGCACATCTGAGTATCTGTACACATGACTCCACCAAACGTGAGGAGCGTCTAACAATGCCAGCAACAGTGGCTATTTCTTTTGCCATAGAAGGCGATTAGTCGTCAAGCGTATTCAACATTACGTCGGTGTAAGAGTTATAACCATGGAAAAATACTTGGGCTAACATGAGAAAAAAAATGCAGTGGCACAGCACTATTTGGCAGAATTGAGAAAATATTAAACAGCATCTGTACAGTCTTACTACAATCTTACATTTAAAAAATTGTTGCTCGTGAAAAGAGCCACGTAGACATTTGGAGGAGGAGTGCGCGCTAATTTATCAAGGGTTAGATTTCAGTATGTGTTCTGATGTGAATGTCATGTGAAGTGGACATGCTGCAGATGTTCTGCCTGTGACTTTTTCTGCGCTCCTACTCCATATATCAAAACAAAAAAAGAAAAAATCTGGCAGAACTAATCAAATGGTCTTACATAAAGAAAAGTTTGCGGTATGAATAAATGACGCCAGTCGCAGAATGGACATACGGAAAACTTTACATGCATTTAACCTTGACCTCAAGTGGTGTATTCACAGTTCCGGTTTGTGAATCGTCTCACAAATTCCGCGTGATGTCACTGTGCTCTTGGCGCTTACTGGGAATAGAAATTTTTAAAATCGCATGCGCATGCGTCAGCTTTGCCCGTTCTTTCAGCATCATTGTTAAGGCCGTAGGGGGGTAGGGTGTTTCAGACAACTACCTTTCTGTGGGCTAGCATCATGAGGACTGTGGGCTAGCATCATGAGGACAGTGGGCTAGCATCGTGAGGACAGTGCCCATCTTGTCCCTTGCTGCCTTACCCTCACTGACCCATGGGTCTGGTACCCATTCCCAGGTGGGTGACCTGGGTGGGGGGGGAGGTGCGGTGCACGGGAATCGAACCCGCGCCTTGGTGTCCGGAAGCCATCACTCTAACCACTGAGCCATCCGCTTCCCCTACCTCTGACCCTCTCGCGTGGGCAGTGGGCTTGCAACGCCGTTACCTCTAGCTATAATCGCGCTGTTGTCATCTGTGGGACAAGTGAATGCATGTCACATGCACTTTCACATATCAGTTCACTGCCTGTACAAGTCTTCACGAGGCAGACCCAGCAGTCTGGACTCTCACACTAAGAGGAGACATCTGAACGGAAACATATGAAACTAGATATTATTAAAAGATATAGTCTGTGAGAAAAAATAGTAAGGCCAACTATTTTAGCAGATTTTGGCTTTAAACCAAGCCTGCTGCGCATTCAAGGATGTGGTTGGTGAATCCAGATGAGTTGTTAAAATGACTCAATTTTTGTTGTTCTTTACTTGCGAAAAGCAAAAGAACAGCTGCGTATCTGGAGCAACACACAGCACACAGGTAATTGTTTATTTTGGTGATAACAAGGCTTCTATCTACATGGTGATTATATAGTACTTTTGTCTTTGTGAAGAAAAGTCAAAAAGGAATACAAAGCAGTTGACAATGATAAAACAATTCACGGAGACGGACTAAAACATCGCACTGACTTAGTCCTACGATCTATTTTTAGGTGCACCTGCACGTTATAAACAAGCTATAGAGGGGTTTGACTTCGTTCAGGTTCTGCTTACAGCGACCACGAAGTGTGTAGTAGCCAAGACTGCACAAGACCCCATGCCGGCTGTGCAGTAGCTGGCTTTTGTAAAAGAAATCACTGCCCCTGCCCCTTTTTACCTTTATTTCTAATAACTTTCAGAAAAAGGAAACTGACATCTTTTGTAGAAAAGTATAAACAAGTTTGACTGGTACGTTATATCGCATTTATTGGTAGCCAGCATGGCGTCTGATGGCGTCAACGTAAACCCCTCTATTAGAACCGAGGTCATGACGTCACTTAAGCGATCGGCCGCCATTTTGAGAATCAGCACAGAATCATGCGTCATGGCTCAGGGGAACCATTTTGTATTACTGGATACACAAACAGATCGCAGAACGCAACAGGAGAAAATCACGATGGTCTGCGATTCTTCAGGTTTCCTTACGTTAAGTGCAGTGAGGGGAAATGTGTAAAGAAGTGACAAAAAAGGCGACACCGGCTTGGATTGCAGCGATCTTGCTTCCTAACATCACAGACCTTACAAGGTCTGTGCTAACTTCACGTATAAGTTTAGTTCTGAGGGACTGCGCGTTTGCTCTCGACACTTTCATTCAGGCAGAGTTGTTGCACGAAAGTGGTACGCCATACCGATAGTAACAATCCTTTCGGGCTGAAAGTATTCTCAAAATGAGAGCGAGCTTTCGCGTGCCTGTTTCGTGACGTCATCGCTCGGAACCGATTATATAAGCAACCATTATTTCAAGATTTTTAAACGTGTATGGACAGTTACAGAACAAAGCATAGCGTACTGCAATCAGTATGACATATAGTAAAATTATGTTGGAAAAAAAGTATCAGAACGCGGGGGTGGGGGAGGGACGGGGCGAAAATATAATATTCAGCGCAGATGACCTACATCGATCTCCCGATCTTGTGTGTGTGGCGTCATCAAATGTCAGATCAGCAGCAGACATGAAACCAGTTCATCAGCTTTGACCCGATAGGCCTTATCCCACAACGCAGAAACACCAGTAAACGCAGTTCTCGCACGCAGTTGGCGATTTTAGACAGGTTTCTTACAAAACCTCTTCATGGCATGAATGTTTTAGCATTTCTGCTCTTAATTTCCCTCCTGTCACCGCCTCTTCAGAAACTTCTGTCGGCAAAATCTCAAGAAAAATATCAACCTCTGACCGAAATGTGTCTATGTCGGTCTTTTAATGTAAGAAAGGAGTGAGCAGAGCTTACTATCACAATTGTTGACAAGAACACTCGATCAGTTCTGTCCGCGCTCTGTAAATGTTCTTGGTCCTGTGTGTGTTCATATTTCTGTTGAACCATTTTTTTCTTTGGGGGGGAGGGGTAAGATTTTCTCTCTCTAAAACCTCAGCCAAAATGCCCACTTCTCACCGACTCAAACGAAACTCTTGGACGGTATAGCTTGTTTTGTCTTGGGTTATTGGACGTTTCTGGCGGAAAGAGTGAGCTGCGTTCAGTCGTCAGTTTTCTCGAGAATGCCTAACTTCTGGCCGACCCAGCGGCATTTGGTGACGATCTCCTCCTGCATGAGCGAAAAGCACATGGACAGGATGGCCATGCCGAACAGCACGTAGACGGAGCCGAGCAGAAGTTGCGCCTGCGCAGTCGGGTTCTCGAAGTCGGTGCCGGGCACGACATCCCCGAAGCCGATCGTGGCCAGCGTGATGAAGCAGAAGTAGGCAGACTGCAGCCAGTCCCACCCTTCCCACAGCCCGAACAGCACCGCGCCGGCGAAGATGTAGCTGCCGATGACAATCATGGTGATGGTCAGCGGGACGGTGATCTTCTTGTCTTCCAGGTCGTAGTCGTCGTCGTCGTCATCGCTGCTGTCGTCGTCGACGATGACGGGGTCGGTCTTGGCCGGCCTGCTGTGGGCCAGCGTCCTGACGTCCAGCGGCACGATCTTGATGGAGCGAGTCGGCGGGGTGATGGGGCGCAGCTTGGTCTGGGAGGAGGCCGAGGCGGGCCGCGAGGACGCCTTGCTGTCGGAGTCCGTCGACTCCGGGACCGACTTGCTCGGCAGGCGGGAGAACTCCGTGTTGATGGGCGGAACGTTGTTTGAGATCATGGTGGTCTTCTCTCCCTTGGCAACCTCGCCGTCTGTGCGACACAGAAAGGCAGAACTGTTAGTCACGCTCATGGAGCTGCACATTTCCTAGCCAGGTGTGCTGCAGAAGCGTCATCGAGCGTCAGTTTTTGTATTAAGTCACTGGCTATAACCTGGCAGTCAATCAGGTACATGCAGTTAGTGGTCTAACAGCTAGACGTTCGCGGAGCTGTGACGTAAGATGCTACCTACTCTACCCACCCCACATAAGAATCTGTGTGATGTCGTTTGACCAACCTTTTAAACCTGTTGGGATTTTTGTCAGCTGGATATTGATAGGAAAACAGTTGACTGAACCAATTAAAGACACAAGACATGCAGACAGTCGACGTTTCAGAGCATTACCCCTTTGTCGGGACAATGAACAAACAGTAGACACACGAAAAACTAAACACAAACAGCGAGAGAATTATACGTGAACACTTATCTGATGCACCTGGGTCACAAATGGCGGACACATTGCGGACAAAATGGTGGGCAAAAAGTGGGGGGGGGGGGGCAAG
>SMGT01001532.1:252483-294214 GCA_004794575.1 Lanistes nyassanus | reverse complement strand
CCCCCCCACTGGCGTGCCTGTATTTTTTTTCCCCCATTTCAGGTGACTCATTACAACATCGGAATGCTTACCATGGACCGGCAAGACTTAACTATTACAACAGTTCGCTGGTAGGTCTCCCGCAGTTGCAAACCAAATGTCTTCAGGTCTGGTTATTGGACGGGCGTACAGGGCTAAACACAGGGTCAACATTTTCGCTTGGCCTAACTGTGGGACAAGTGATTAAAAAAAATCTACTTGCCCTTTAACAAGACTTCCTTTGCCCGACTCACTCCACCGCCCCATACCATAAATGCAATGACACAGCTATGCATGCAAACTTTGCAGCTGGAGACCAGATGACAATGTTTGATTATTAGTTGGCCATCACGGCATGGCATTACTCAGTCACGATCATCCAAGCTCAATCAAATTCCACGATTTACAGGGCATGGTCTTCCATTGAGAGACACTGGAGACGACGTGAATTCCAATTTCATGTAGCTTTATCATCTCCGTGCCTTGGAAATCCTCAACACAAGAACTGGAATCCAAAAACAACAACAACAACAACAACAACAACCAGAGAAACACACGTCTGGTGAAATTCGGAATTAAACGCTGCAGCACATGGCAGAACAGCTGCTTCAAAACACTCCGACAAACCTGGATCCTTGCATAAAACATAATTTTCCTCCGTGTTTGCAGACGAAACAACAGATTCTTCAAACAGACAACAGTTGGTTGCATGGGTTCGCTGGTTAAATGACACACTTGAACCACACGAAGAATTTCTGGCATCGTTCCACGGAAGACTGCGGCGCTGAGAAAGTCAGAAGTGTGCTTGGGAGCATGAACCTGCCGCTGTCAAAACTTTGTGGACAGTGCTACAAGGGCTGCAGCCCTTCGGCTGGTCCAAAATCGGGAGCTGCTGTTCAGTTGTTTTTTGTTTTTTTTTTAAATGATGAGCCTCGGTTTTTGTTCAAGCACTGCTGTGTCCATGACAAAAACCTGCCATGCTCGTACAGCGTAACACAAGTGAAAACAGTGAGCAGCGCGCACCACACTGTTCATAACATAACCAAGTTGATGAATTCGCCGGAGAGAGAGAGGAGGGTGAGAGAGTCATCTGCAAAACATTAAAAAGAAAAAGAACTTGGATAAAGGGGAAAGGAATGATCCTGTGCGTGCATAAGCATAGAACAGCCAATGCGCTCGACATTCTACAGGTGAAAAGGAACGATTCTACAGATGTTCAAGTGTTTCGCTGCAACAGAGCACCGCGGAGTCATTTTGGGGAGCTTTGAGCTTTGACTATAAAAATGTGTCCAATAAAGAGTTAGGAGAGCAAGGTGCTCCAACGCAGTAAATGTTTTATATCAGACACTTCAATTTTGTTGTTGTTTAATTGTAGTTTGTTTTCTGCTTCTATGGTGGTATTCATGTAACTTAATTCCATTGACTGAGGTGACATTTCTTTAGTTTCTGTTCTGCCATTCCTTTGTCTGTACGCGGGGGCTGGGTAAGGACAGGGTGGAGAAGTGAATGAGGGAGGTTTGTAAGGAGCGGGACACTAGGGGCGGATCACTTCTATAGGGCGTCCGATGGGTCTAAGGGCTCAATAACCATGTGATCGACAGCGAATGAAATTGTCTGGAGTAAATATTAAATTATGTACAGAAATAAACGTTAATATCAACAGAAAGTAGAAACCCAGTACAATCTAAATATATACGTTCCTTTGACTTCTGACTAATCTAGGAAAAGAAACTAATGTTGAATAAAATCTTGTTTACCTTAATCTTTGTCGTCTTCTCAAAGTTAGATAAAATCCAGCAGCAATGAGCAACGGAAATCCACTGTGCACGAAACCTTACATACCCTCACATACGCCACTTTGGTCAGCTGAGGGCACGTGCGGAAACTAGTCTTTCCAAACAAACCTCAATTCCTGGTCAAAGGGAAACAACCCTCATAAATGGAAATGCCTGAGCTGTGAAAAGAAACCTCAGTTTCCTCCCATTACGACGTGCATTGGAAAAACCGGGAATTTCCAAAAGTCGCGTAAATGTAACCCTGCAATTTGGACATAGCCGTCGCTCGAATGTGCGCGACTGGCACTCAGTGCTAGGCTGCTATAGCAATCAATGTGTTGTCTGATATTCTGATACTGCAGTCTGATTATATTGTCGACTAAAGTGTGTGCCGACTTGCCCGTGCACCAAAAAGCGCAAGCTGCAGGCACAGTCACGAAATTTTTCACTTCCCTGGTCAGCGAACTAGACGAAAATTTGAAGGTAGAGATAATTGGACTTCACAAATAGGGTGGCAGTAGGATTGACCAACAAGGACTGCACCCATCAGGACGAGGCAGTTCCACCAGCCACACAGTGCCACAAGACAAAAAGCAGGGAACGTTCATCTAGCCACCATCAGTTCGGAACACCAATAGTGCAGATCCCGTCGACCCCAGTTCCCCTCACTGCAAGGTGTAAGCACTTTCCTTTCAAACACAAGAACCAAATGGGTAGTGTAGGCGAGCGTTCGTGTCTATAGTGAAGGTAGGTGTGTCAAAGCCCCCACTCTAGGTGGGGAGAAAAACACATCCAATCCTGCACGCACGCAATACAGTGATATTTCGTTAACAACCACTAACCCCACAACGGTAATAATGCAAAGTTAATGTGAACAATCACGTACCCAAAGCATCGAGAAAGCGGGTGGGCAGGTGCGCGTCGTAACAAAACACACACACGGAGACACTGACGCCTCGCATGGAGGCGACAGGCGAGAAAGGACGACGCACCCAACTCACTGCATAACACCGTATAGCTTAAAATAACAACCCAACATGGTGAAAAACAAAGAGAAAGTGAGGAAGCTCGCGCTCCTGGTCAACTGTCAAGGCAGTGGAAGAAGCGTGCAGCGGTAGGGAAGACTAAGGTCACAGACCACGCCGTGGGAGCAGACAGAGGGACGTCCGACATCAACCATGGCGCTTGAGAACATCAGCTTGACTTGGTCAGCGAGTGGATCGCATGGGGTGACGCACGGGTGTGCGCATGCGTGGAGGGGGCCTTACCAGGGTTTGTGTTTGGAAGGGATCGCTAACTTGAGAATTTAGCACTCTGGGTCATGGTACAGTATTGTGACAAGAAACATCTGTTTATGGTATCCTGTGTCTGTCAAATGTGCTTGTATTTTTTCGGCCTACATCTCAGTAAGGATATCTAAATCTTTGTCAAAATGAATAAGCCATGTGGGTACCTCTGCTGCTATTTGCCAGTTTTGGTTTGTTGCTGGCTGTAGTAGTGTGCCCCGGATTAACTTGAAGAGGTTAACCATGTCGTTTGCAGCCACTGAGTCTTTGGGATAAGCTTCTTGAAACCCCTTAGCATGCTCATTTACAAAAATGTCACCATGTGCTACAGGAAGCTACGAGATCAAAAAGTTGTCAAAACTTTTTCTCATACCGGCTGTCTATTCATTGGATCAAAAATCTCTTCAGCTTAACCACAAAGGCTGGGAATGTTTCGGACAAATTTCTCACTGAACACTTTTTCCGTATATCTAAACTGCATCAGCAAATGTTTCATGAGCATGTCATTTCTTGCCAAATTTCGTCACAGTGGTGGCATCTGCCCGGCACTCCCCCAGCAATTAAAGATTCATTTGTCCCATTCATTGCTTTCATCCTCACACTCTTGTGGCTTGCAAGCGGTTCATGACAGATGAAAAGTCTTAATTCTTTTCACATGTACATAACATTTTACTGTTATTTGTGTATTTACAAGAATCTGTCATCTTGAAAAGCACTGAAGTGTATTTTACAAAAGTGAAGATGGACAAGCACAAAATATGTCAATGATTCAACTTTTTGGCATTTTCCAAACGGTAGCAACAAAGGCCGACAGACGCCACATCCTTCCCACCACCGCCACATCCACTCTTAAATCAAACATCATAAACAATTCTAGCCAGAGACTGTTGTCTGCAAAGTAATGTGAGGCAGACTTTTTTCCCATGCATACCTGTATAGACCCACCTCGTTTCCCTAAAATTTAACATCTTTTAATACAGCTGTATACAGCACCACAAGCATGCTCAAAACATTTTCCCACTGCTTATTAACAAATCCGATTGCAGGGGTCTTCAGACTAGTGGAAAAAAGCTTGAAAGGAAACACAATCCATACAACTATCCATGTAATTAACTGTTACATCTGGTTTCTCTTTCACTTTTTATCAGTTTGAGGATTTAACCCAACAGCCCATTTGACTGATAGACGTCTTTCACAGCTGTCTATCCAACTAGAAAACTGCTTTAAATAGAGTCGTCACTATACAACTTCTTGCACGCCACGCTTTCTAACACAAAAGTTTATGCAGTGGTGATTGCTCCCAGTAAAGCCTGATGACAAAGTCCAAGTATGCATACATCTTCTTTTTTAAACTCTACTAGCACATGGAATCTCTTTTGTTGTGCAGAGGTGTCATGCAGTTAAGTATTTTGGACTGCTCAAGGTGGTTTGGTGATGCAAGGTGTCTATGAATGCCATGTCACCAAAAGGATGGGTTCAGATCTCTGACTTTTTTTACAAAGTATTTGTTGTGGATGTGGTACCTGTTTTCGGGGTGGCTAGATACAGCCTTTGTTGCTGGTTTAGGATAAAACGCCAAAACCAAAATAAGCCCATTTTAAAACTTAATGAAAGAAAGCTATATAGCAGAGCACAGAATAATTTGACTAAATTAACATGCCACAGAGTCTGGGCATTTCAAAGCATTCAAAAGATCTACCCTAATCCGTAACATCAACTCAGAAATTATGTCCTACACCTGACCTAGTATTTTATACCTAATGCAGTATGTATTTTGAAGTGTTGCTTCTCTCTAGTGCAAATGAGACAGTTTTTGTGCACACTTGTCTCGCTGCCATTTCAACACAAAATTTCTGCATGCAGTGTACTTTTGTACAAATAACATGCAACACACCCCCTTTCACCTGTATGACAATGTATACAATGTGTGAAAGAAACACACACATAGGGGAAAAAAAGCAACTGTCCTGCAAATAGAAGTAATTTCATCCAGATTCAAGTCTGATTCAGATTCAGATTTAAGCATGGTTTTCAACAAGATATATTCAGGATATGATATTTTTTCTTAGTTTTGGAAGCTTATGTACATAATTCTGGAAACAGAAATGTCAATTAAAAATGGAAGAGAGGCAAAAGACAAAACAAAAAAAGACCATGTCAAAACATTTAAAGGTGACACATAAAAATGCGGCCTCAGATATTGTCACCATTTTTATTAAGTGTGCATTGGTACAAAAAAAACAATTATCCATTTTTTTCATTTTCTTCTCTGTTTCTCACTGGCTCTCAGACTTGTTACATAAAACAACAAATATTAAAAAATTCCATTACCATTTCTCTGGAATTCAGAGAAAAAAAGGGAACACATTCTGCAATCTTTTTTTCTATACACAGAAACCCCAAAATTTAACCTCACATCCTCACATCATATCACCATGCCACATATGGACAGGTCAGTGTCCGCCACCCTTTACAGCCTCGTACATTGCTTAGAAATCAGCATATGCTCTCTTCTGTGACCAAAGAGAAAGGACAGGACCAAAAAATCTTCAACAGGAAACTGCTACAAAGAACATGAAATTATTTCTTTGGGGGAAAAACACAAGAAACCTGATCCAAGCAAAGAAACATTATTCATGCTATGATGCACCCATGGTAAACATTTGCCTCACGTAAGTCCAAAGGATGGAATCTGTCTACAGTAGCATGGATTTTAAAAAGGAATGAGATGGACAAAATATGCTAAGGACTATCCTTCCAAATGCCAACACTCACAAGATGTGGCATCAAACTAAGGCATTCTGACAACTCTTCATAATAACCTGATAAAAACAAAACAACCAGGTCTCTCTAATGAATTTCTGAATTTAAAAGTGGATAACACATCTAGCAGAAACATATAAGATGGTTTCACAGGAGGTTCAAGATTTTTTATGCAGTCAATGATCTTAAGATGAAAAGAGCTCATACTTTTTAAAACTTAATTTTACCATCTTTCTGACCAATGTGTTTCAACGGCCGAGTTTTGCGATAGTCCTAAACCATTCTGGTCATCACCTTCATTTTCAAGTTGTTTTCCATTATAGTTAAAGTGTGCCCAGCACTCTGTTCCTGCCACCATATATCAACTTGCCTTCACAGAACCCATTCTCTCCGACTCTCTGACCCGACTCCCCAGATCCACCTCCCATGCTAGCATTCTGCTGGCTGCACAGGCTGCTGAATCGATCTTCAAGTGTCCATTTCCAAGCTCACTGCATCTTGGCTTTTTTGCGCGCTATCGCATCCTCCACAGCCTTCAACTGCTTCAGGAGCTCCTCACGACGTGACGACATGCTTTTCTTCGCCTTAACTGCTGGCACTGTCACAGCAGCTGGAGCTGGTGCTGCTGCTGCTGGTGGTGGTGGCACCGTTGCCGCAGCCCCCAGCATGGGCACAGATGCTGCAACTGCTGGCGTCTTCGGAGGAACGGGCACAGCAGCTGGCTTTGTGGCTGCAGGTCGAGGCTTGGCTGCAATGGTCTTGGTAGGTGAGGCTGGTGTGGGGACTGTGGGTGTTGCAGCCAAAGATGTTGTACCTGAGGCAGCAACAGACACCGAGACGACCGCAGTGGCTGACTTGGGCTGTCGCATAGTCTCCGCAGGAGATTTAGGCCTTTCTGTTCGAGCTGGCGGCTTGGCCATTTTCTCTGCAAATGAAATTATTCAAAGATGGACACGTCAGATCTGCAGTGAAATCAAGGGAGTGATTAGAGATGGGAATTTAATGGAATTTTGTGGCATTTAATCTGACAACAAATCTTAAGTTTGAATTTCTGATCTGAAAAACAATTGTGTATTTAAGACCAAAGATAAGACTCAGGACAGCTTTAGCATGGGATCTTCTATGGGAAGATTTTTAGATGCAATTGTACAACAGTTTGGGAACACAGATTATTGTTGTACATCGATCTCAAACCAGCCAAATGTGTATATGTATCCCACAGAATTTAACTTGTATAAACATACCATCTTGAGGATCATGGTCATTTAAATCCAAATTTTTGCTCTAAATTTGTGTTCAATAAATCATACTTACTCTGACTCAAAGTGCTAAATTTCCCATTTAGCAAACCCTAACCGAACCTCAAAACAAAATATACACAATACCCATCCCTCGTAAGGCCTCCTCTGCACATGCTTACTGCCCCACTGATGCAGTCTGACCACATGCGTGGTCACTCTCTCACCTTGTCTCTTCCTGGCGAGAGATAAGCTGGGGGTGATGGGGTGTTTAGATGGGCCTCCTGTAAGCTGGGGTACGTATGATTTACTGAACACAGATTTAGAACAAATGTTGTCACATGCTACCCTGACTCAAAGTGGTGAGTAGCACAAAAATGAGACAGGTGCCCAAGTACCTAAAAAGGCTTACCAGGGTTAGGAGGATAGGGCATACCAGAGGTGCTAGGGGCACATGGCTGCCGGAACCTCGTGGGTGCCATCCACCTGTCAGCAGATGTCCCAATCATAAGGTTATGCAGGGATCATCTGTCCGCCAGTAAGCTGCCTGCAGCGCATTTGCCAGTGCCACGGACTGGGAGGCTGGGAAGGTGACTGGCCACTCTCTCACTCTGTGTATGTGCACCACTAACAAAAAAAGGCGAGGCACTCGTACCTCTAGTGGTTTCTGTGTGAGCATGCATCACTTGATAACCAATGGAAAGCAGCACGAAGTCCTAGCCGAGAAAAAAACCCACATAATTTCTGCTGGCCAGCAATGAGAGACAGTTGTCTCCAGCAAGCACTGCACAGAGTGCAAGTGTGACGTCTGGATTACAAAAAAGCATGGCCTGGACAGCCTAAGTGGTTGGGGGTTATGGAAGCAAGCCCACAGGTGGGAGATCCACTGAACTCGAGGTGAAGGCTTACTCAATCACTGACTCATCGCCGAAGTCATGGAGGAAGGTGAGGGAGACAGGTCCCATGCCTACATTGTTGGAGAGAAATCCAAGTCAGACAAGGCACGTACCTCACAGGTATGGCAACCAGAGGTGAGAAGAATCAGGAAAGATGCCTTCAAGTGACCGCTGCATGAGATGCTAGGCGAAGAGGGTGAGGAGGGGAGCACACAGTGGTGAGTGCTGAAAAAGCTCCCAAACTGAAAGGCATAGGGAGCTCTAGCCCGAGTCAAGACTGCACCTCTGACGATGTCAGAGATAAGGGCCAGGTGTTGCCTGTAGGGGAACCACAGGGTCGAGGGAACAGTCAATGGCTCGCTAGACCTGGTTCTATGGCCTGCTCTGGTCTAAACGCTATGCAGAGCACCAGGAAACTTCCTGTTTCAAAGTGTCAGGCACCCAAAAGGTGTAGCTCAAACAAAAGAAACACCAGGGTGGAGGTGGAAAAGCCAAGGCACTCAGTACACTATACAAAGAGCAACGTGTCCTCAAGGAAGGACAAGGAAAAAGCAGAGGGAGAGGGGGAGACAAGTACACCAGCACCAGACCCTGCAAAAGCAACTGGGGGTGGGGGGAGAGAGGGAAATGGCTGAGGGCCACAGCGATCACCCCACAATGCAACAAGTGGAAGAGGGTAAGTGCAAAGCATGCCTCTGCCTGCGCCACGTTCCAGTGTGCCACCGAGGATGACTAATCTCCAGCGCAAACGATCTCGTAACTTCATTTCTGCACGAGAAAGGGGGAGGGGGGGAATTGGTGCTTAACGTCCAGCCGCAAACTATGTGCATATCAGGACGGTGTTGCTTAGACAGAGTTTACGTGCTGCCACACGTGGGACTGATGGCGCAACACAGGCCTCAGTCCCACCCAGTCACATTATACTGACATCGGGCCAACCAGTCCTAGTACTGTTCCCTATAGTGCCAGGCGTCTGGCAGGGCAGCTACTAGATTGCCAATTTTGAAGTCTTAGGTATGACTCGGCCGGGATGCGAACCACCGACCTCCCGCCTCGGAAGCGGACGCCTTAACCTCTAGACCACCGAGGCGGTCTGCACGAGAAAAGAGAAGCAAGACACACGGAGAAAAAGTATGAATTATGCACACTCGACCCTTCCACAACTCTCGCACTCAGGCGTGCCACACTCACAGTCTGGCTGTCCCAGATGCAAACGCACTGAGACGACCGACAACAAGGTACCAAATACATGAAAACACCATAACACTTTGTTGCATGCCTGACGAAAGCAGGGAAGGTGTAGGGGAATCATCACATTCACACTGAGGAAAAAAAAAACCACACTTGAATAAAAACAAGAACAACATGGAGCATGGGGTATGCCATCGTGACATCACAGGCAAACATGAGTTATACCTGAAAACTCACTCCCGAAGCAGAAAGACAGACAACACCATGATATTTTGCAAAATCAGTCATGCAACACACAGTCAACTAACCTAAAAACAGCAAGTGTAAAGTGTAAGCTGTAAAGTACCAACTGTGTACTTCGCTGAACAACAGCCGCATGACAGCAAGGTGTACTGGTCAGAGGAGAGAAGACAGAAGAAAACATTCATCTGACTTCTGCCATGTTTGCTGGGAAGACAAGGCGCGAGGGTGAGCATGGGCATGGTCAGACGGGCAGAGCGCATGCACACCAGGGCTGGGTATTTGCATCTTTTGTTTTGAGGTGCGGTTAGGGTTTGATAAATGGGAAATTTAGCACTTTGAGTTGGGGTAACATAAGATGACATTGAATGTTTTGAGAAGACTGATTGGACTATCAAACACCCAATAACGTCACCCTCTCTCCTGTCATTTTTATCAGTTGATCAGCTGATAACAAATCCCCAACTGGACGGTAAGATTCAGGGAAGCAGAAACAAAACTGGCAGACATCCCCTCCCCACCCCTCACAAAAGGTTTCTGCAAATCACGTTCTTCTCAAAGGTGCCAGAAGAAGGTCCTACCGGTAAATGTTTTGACTGGAGATGTTGACACAGCAGGACGTTTTGCTGGGGGTGGACCACTAGCAGGATCCAATGCTTTTCTTTTCATCGGTGGGACCTCAACAGGTGGCGCTACAGCTGCCTTGTCAGTGGGCTGTGCATAATCATGATATATCGCTAGATATTATCTATAAATCATGCATGATGCAACTGTTCAACAAACCCCAGACCACACAAAACTCCCAGAGTAGTCAATGCCATCTCTAGAGAATGGGGGCTAGAAACCATAACACACTTCAAGGCCATTAACTCTACACTGTACAGATCATGCGTTTATATCCCATGTCTGCCACAAGATGCTTTCTTCTCAGGAAGAGCTGTTTGCCATGAAATAGCACTAGTTCCTCACTTCGCATACAACTGAAAAAAAGACCCACAGAATCAGGTTTCAAAACTTTAAATAGGCTTTAGCACTGATGTGCAAGGTTAAATCTCCAAGCGGATTGATTTAGCTTTTGTTGCACAACGTCCAGGCGCATTTTCCCTTTACTTCTACAGAAGATGTACAGCTTCATCTACCTTCAATAATCTCTCTAGACTCAAAGATAGCATACATACAGACCTCAAAATTGACACTGTAATCTGGAAGTAACAAGAATATGAGCCACACACTGTAAATAAAAAGACAAGAAAGCTGCTTAACACTGACCTTGTTTAACAGACTAAGCTTGATGTTAGACTTCAGGCCCACAAGTTTCATAGGGTCCTTGGCTTTGATTTGAACAGGAGGAGGGGGACGACTGCTCCCTTCTTTTTCACCGCGAATGTTCTGACGAGGGATTATCAGCCGCTCTCTGTCCATTCGCTCCATTCTGTCAAGTCTTATAAAGTCAGGACAAAGGTTTTAACATGCCAGGTACAACCAAAGTCATTCAATTTATTTCTTTGTAAGTAGAATCCATGTACCACATAATGCAACTCTCTCCACAACAAAAACAGAGCAAAATTACCCCTTTCTGACCAGCAATGCATACAATGGATATTAGGAAAAAAACTACCCCTTTCTGGCAACACATACGATAGAATTTAGGAGAAAAATTACCCCTTTCCGACTGGCAATACGATGGAATTTAGGAAAAAAAATTACCCCCTTCTGACTGGCAATGCATACACCATGGAATTTAGGAGAAAAATTACCCAAGGAAAAGAACCTAAGCTGGTGATAAATCTCTAGATGCTGAAACATCTCCAAAAGCAGTCTTGGAGGCTTGTCCTCACCTGCTGTCAGGCCTTTCCCTGTCCAGTCGTTCTGGGCCATCCATGCGATCAGGTCGACCTGGACGACCTGGGTGAGGCACGCGCTCTGGGCGATCCACTGGCCTTTCCTGTCTGTCCATTCTATCAAGTCTGTCTGGTCTATCTTGCCTCTCTTGTCTGTCAGGTCGGTCTGGTCTATCAGGTCGGTCTGGTCTATCAGGTCTGTCTGGTCTGTCCGGTCTGTCGGGTCTGTCTGGTCTGTCAGGTCGGTCTGGTCTGTCAGGTCGGTCTGGTCTGTCGGGTCTGTCTGGTCTGTCAGGTCGGTCTGGTCTATCCAGTCTGTCTTGTCTATCAACTCTATCTGGTCTGTCCGGTCTGTCCTGTCTGTCAGGTCTATCGGGTCTGTCAGGGCGCTCAACTCTCTCAGGTCGTTCAGGTCTGTCGGGTCTATCGGGTCTGTCAGGGCGCTCAACTCTCTCAGGTCGTTCAGGTCTGTCGGGTCTGTCAGGGCGCTCAACTCTCTCAGGTCGTTCAGGTCTGTCGGGTCTCTCAGGTCTTTCAGGACGAGGTGGATGAACACTTCTGGGGTCTTTAGGCATTCTTTCTGGCCCCATTGGTTGGCCAAGGAGAGCTGGGCGACGTGACATTTCATCTGGCCGTCGTTTTCTTTCCCCTGCAAAAAAAAAACAGAACAGCAAATTGCACAGAAGGTCATGCCTGTCTTAAACATCCTGTAATATTACTGCTGTTGTGAAGGGGAGGGGTCAAATTAATGAGAGCACGCCCCACAAATGGCTATGGGTCAGGGAAGCAAGGGAAGTAAGTGACATCAGAGGATGAGGGACAAGATCCTCTTTGCCAGCATTTTCCATGACAGGTATTGAGAAACATAGCCACACAATTCCTGATCTAACCTCAAAATAATATTTCCTAACATTTTTTTTTTTTGGTCTAGATGGTCAGCCAGCTATTTGATCTCACAATGAAATAAACAAAAGGACAAAATCTGGATACACATGTGCAAACAAAAAAAGGTTGAGCAGCTAGAATTTTAAATCTGCAGTGCAATAATGTGGTGTGAAGAAGACAGTAAGATGAGCAAAGAGTAAGCACACCTACCTGTCTTTTTCTTGGGAGACGGTGAAGTCGTTGGACGAGAGGGGCTGCCAAGGTCCCGATACAGGTTGTCCGAGTCGGCACTGCCTGATGAGCTGGAGGAAGAGGAAGAGGAGTGGGAGGACACGGTGCTGGCTGACCGTGAGCGAGAGGCAGCAGACAAGGCTGACCGTGACCGGTTGATGGAGCGTGACCGTGATCGTGACTTGGTGGGAGAGCTGGAAGACCCAGAGTGTGACCTTGACCTCGAGAGTGAACGTGAACGGCTCGACAGGCTGGAACTGCGACTTCCAAGTTTGGGTTTCGGCCTGAGATGAAAGGAAAAACATTGTACTGATTAGATAGCAAAACCATCTTGTATTTTACTACTTTTGAATGTCTTGAAACAATTTTTTTTATAAAAAGTCAGACGTGCACGTGGTGGAATCACAACATGTTGTATGCTACTAGCACATTCCGAGGCTCCACACTACCATCTACTTATCCACCAAACCCTATTTAAATTTACAGCTATATAAAGCAGTGTTCTACTTTGTCATCAAATACATTCTACATCCTAAGAAAGATAAACAGATAAATGCTAGGGCTAAAAAATTAACTGCTGGAGTTAAGGTTACATTTACAACCAAAGAAATATAAAAAAAAAGATAGGCAGGTTGGTTTGCGGTGGGGTTTTTTGGGGGTGGGGGGAGCACTCATCCAAACCAAACCAAAAGAAGGAAACCCTGGCCTAGTGAAATTTCACTAAACTAGTCAATTTTAAATGTTACCAGCAAATCAGCTCATAAAATTTTTAATGCTGCCACATTCCTGATACAGTAAAACCTCCCTTAAAAGACTTTCCCACATACAACCTCCACCATCATACGACCCAAAAATTTCTAACAAAGACCATTTACTACATAAACAACCTCCCATTTAAGACTCTCTCCTTAACCCAACTGACTGACAAAAGTGGCTGGTTTTGCACAGTATACGACTTTCCCTGGTTGAGCAGAAAAAGGTTAACAGACTTCCGTTTGCGAAGATGCTCACTGAGAAACGCAAAATGTCAGCCCCAAACCCCATGGGAAGCACAAAAGAACTGCTTTAAATCTAGAAGAGAGATTGAAAGTGCTCCTAATAAAGAACAAAGAGAAGTTGGCAATAAATATTGCATCCGAAATCCATTTACGACTTACCCTTAACGGACTGAATGAAGCGATGGTTTTGTACAAAATACAACTTGCGTGTCTTTTCGAAATTTTACATAAGGACAAAAAGTTGACTGCCACGATAACATACATGCAGATGTATTAATTTGACACCCCATCCATCACCGTACATGTACCTACATGTACTGATGGTTCAGTGCAACTAGTCCACCCTCCATTATAAGACCTGATTTTGGGTGTTTTTTCAAAGTTGTATATTGGAGGTTTTAGTGTAGTTATTAATTTCAGAAATAATCAAGTGGTGGGGAAATACATTCTGCACAAAAGACATGACAGAATTTGGAATGCAGGGGAACAAAAGACCACAGAATCGTACACTCAATATCAATAAACAAAACAGATACCAAGGACAAACAACCAAAAAAGACAGCCCATATTAAAGAACACATGTTTCAAAGAAACGCCAATGCAGCCAGTGCTAAGAAGACCTAAAAGAATGTAAGAGAACAAAATGAAACCAAACAAAATTTCTACCTTAATGCTCCTGGTGGCAATCTGCGTTCGGGCTGTCGATCTCTTGGTGGTGGTCGATTGTAACCATAGCCTGCTGGAAAGCGGCGCTCCACTGGCATCTGCTGCTGGTGAAGCTGTTGCTGTTGCTGTTGCTGCTGTTGTTGCTGACGCTGCTGGTAGTTTCCTCGACCATAGTTACCCTCCGGACCATGCATTCGGTCATAACCCTGCCGGTGGTGGTACCCTTCTCGTCCCCGCACAGACACGGCGCTGCGAGGCTGATCACTGCAGGTGGGGTGAGCAAGAACAGAAAAAATGTTTAGCACTCCAGCAATCAAGACACAACATCACTGAACTCAGCAATGGCATCAGAGAACACATCTTCAGAAGGTATGAAAGTTCAGCAGAATTCAAACAAATGAAAGAAAAATCTTGTTTGTCTGAGGGGACTTAAAAATCTATATTCAGGCAACTTTTTGTTTCCTTTAGTAAAAGCTCCTGCAGAGTGTCTAGGCATCTACCAGATGGCATTTTTAGAATCAGACTACACATTTTGGTTTAACAAGAATTTAACTCGAAGATCTTGTTTTTTGTGGTAGACATAAACTTTGACACCTTAATAATAGCCCTTTTTAAAATATCAGTTACATGTTACAAATGGCAATAACATGCAACGAACTACCTCCAGAACCCAATAATCTTCAAGACTTCCATTTCCATTTTTCCAGTTCCCATTTCTCTATCATTAGTAACAAGCAAGGCAGACTGCGGCTAACATCTATCATGATATATCCAGGTAATACAGATCAAACCAATCTTACTTAAATCGTGACTGCTGCTGATTATACATTTTGTCTGGTCGGTCAACACCAGGTGGTGGGGGCTGTGGTGATCCTGACCTTGACCTGTGAAGGATGCAGATACGAAGAACAATACCATTAAAAGGCTTGTGTCAGGTGCAGTGAGTTGCAAATCACAGTCTTGTAGCTGTACAAAAGTTATCTGTCTGATAACTCTGGCCCTTCTTCGACATGAAAAAGGCGACACTTAAGGGGTACTATTAGCACCAGAACTCTGCCTAAATCGGTGGCAAGTGGATTAGCTGGAAAGGATGACTGACAGATAAGTCTGCAACAGTGGCACAGACAGACCTTCCAAAAAAGGATTGCTCACTCCAATATGAGAAGTGCCTAGGACAACTCTGTAAATAAGCAGCTATGTCATTCATGCTGGGTAAAGATTTACAGACACATTGCACACATTTTTTTAACAGCTGGTCTTCTGTCTGGATGTTCTCATCTAGTACCAGTAAGACCACACAAAGTCATTCGGATTTTTTTCTCATGACCTTTGCTTAACTGCTGCTTCTGGTATGAGAACCATCTAAACAGACGTGAAACAGAATTCTAGGTTTCTCAAATATTTTGTGTCAAAATTGTTTTTAAAATGCTTTATCCCTAATCACAGGTACAATCAAAATTTCCAATTGTCCTTTATTACTGCAGTTATATTCAAATTAACAAAGAACAGCTGTGTCTTTAGTTTGACAATAAGATTCTTCAGACCATTTAAAAGTGGTGTTTAAAACATTTAGAATAACACTTGATAACCGAGTGCATACTACTAAAAATCTCTAATGCTTAATAGTTTTCCCACATTTCATTATATTTCATGTACAGCAGGTTTTTAACTCAGTTTTGATTTTAAAACTTACGAAGCATTTTCTAGATTAAAACATAAGACAGACAGACTTCTGATATAAAGAAACGAACATGCCATGCACAAAAGCAGAATAAAATGATCAAAGAGAAGTTAATCCAGAATGTCAAACTCCAAATAACCTTACAACCCCCTCCCCCATCCAAAACAGACACAACTTACTTCCCTTTTCTCTCTACTTTTCTCGTACAAGAACATGAACACCTGCACAAATCACTAAACTATTTCACACATTACCCACAAGACAGAAAACCTCTTTTGTTGTGACTTAGTTCCAGACTGAAGCACAACTGCATACCTGGAACTCAAAGACGAACGGCTTAATGAACGGGAACTCCTTGAAATAGATGATCTGGATCCTGACCGCGACCGAGAACTGAAATAATGTTTTGTTGATAGAATTTTGTGGATGACAGAATGCACCTATGACTTTCAGATTTCATAATGCTGTCATGTGGCAACCTGTTTACATTATCCCTGGCAGAAGAACAATTTACAGCTCAACATCCATCTACCATCATCCCTTTAATGTCTGAACTTTTTTTTTAAAAAGTTGACAAAGAACTTTCAAATACCACACAACTGGACATAAATGCTAACATAAACAATTCAATGAAACATTCAAAAGAAAATATGAGGACAGCTTTAACAGAAAACTGTGAAAGGCAAGGAATGCTTCTTAAGATACATCAAAACACCATGGCAAATGATCTCAATTTATGAGATAACATACTTGGAGGAGAGTGACGACTCGCTAAGAGAACGCCGCCCTCTCCTAACCCGTGAGTGACTACGACCTCTTCTGCTGGCCTTGGGAGATTTTGACCTGAAAAAGAATAAATGACCAATGAGGAAGTTACGAAAAACTGGCTAGTCTGTTATAACATGATCCCCAATCCCCAATGGGCTTCTATGGCAAGATTTATCTAAAATAAGTCTATAATATGGATGGAAGTCAGCAACAATAGCATCAAGAAAAGAAGACAAACTGACATGATATCTCACAACACAAGAGAACCTGCTTTCATCAGCCATCGCATTATAATACAACCGCAAAATAATCTGCCAAAGATTTTTAAAGACAGATCATCATGTTTGATGTAAGCAGAATATAAGCCAACTACCAGCTGTCCAGTTAGATCTAGTAAGACAGCATGACCTTGAGACAACTCCCTTGCTCCATTGTCCCAGGACTCACCTTCTCCAGGGGTCATGCCACTCATCAGCAGGACGCCGTACAGGCATGGAGGGAGGTGGGGACAGCGACCTTCTTTCCTCCATGACGCGATCATCTCGATACTTTTCATGGCGTTCCTCCCGATGGCGGCCAAATCTGTGTAAAGTTACAAGTAAATACAGCCTCACTTTGGGTCCTTGCTTGCTTTTCAAAAGATATTCAACAATCTTGACACCAAAATTGTAACTATAACGAGAGAAAATGCATAATGAGAAGAAAGAGATGTACTTTTGCTAAGCAACATTTTTTGTAGGCGACACTAGTTCTTCTAGGCACCATCTTTTTCTCTATGTAATACCTCAATCAGAAGAACTTATTAAATTTGTTGTTTTGGTGCTGATTAGCAGCACATCCACAGCGGCATGTGTACACAGGCACCGCGCGCATAACTGAGGACTGCAAGAATTATTTCTTCTGGATACAATCAAAACTAGGGTAGCCGCACCCCACTCCACACTATCTCTCTGAAACTATTATGGCCGGCAAAAAGAGTCTGGGAGTTTCACCATTCCAGCATGGCTAGCACTATGCAGATAAATACATGAACTAACTTGTCAACTGGCGGACTGAACTGACGCTGATATCTCTCCGGTGGTGGCGGAAAGTACTCCACCTTCTCCTACAACAATTGAAAACAAAGAAACAAACAATATATTTTAAATCAACATAAGAAATCGTCACAAAAGAAAATGTTGCCATGTATATGCATGTGCATGCATGCACATGCATACACTCTCATCCACCCATCCACTCACCTTCCAAGCAATGTTTACATACATCCCTTCATTATTTCCATTAAAAAAAAAAACTCACATACTAGGCCTAAAGGTACAATCACAGCCAAATGCATCAACAGTTGAACCCTCCATGCCTCTTAAACACTTAATTAACATAATTAACTATCAAAATAGTGTTCTGTCCTCCATAACAACAAAGGAGTTAATTCCTACCCTATACGGAGAGAAGGAGGGCTCGCGATTGTAGCGAACTTCAAAGTTTTCGTAGCGGCCAATCTCCCAAGGATTGAGGCCTGGTGGCTTGTAATATTCGTCTTCTTCATACCTGTGGACAGGGGAATCACTATGCACACCAAATGTAAAAACAAATCAATGAATATCTGTGATTTCTTTGGACTCTGCAAATGCACAATCGGTTAAATTACTTGCCAATTCAGTGAATAAAATTTAAGAAAATGATACACATGCACACTGGGACTGAAAATAATCATTTGCTTATTTGCTCCAAAAAGCATGCGCTGGCACATGGACACACACAACTGCATCACACACTGCATCACACACTGCATCACACACTGCATCACACACTGCATGGGGAATATCAACATGCTAATTTTTCTTCTGCTTCCACTACACTGTGCAAACCTGAGCGACAATTTAAATGAAAAATCTGCTCCCTCTGCCCTAAAAAATAAATCTACCTTTGTGCTACCTGTTTATTTCACACCTAGAGTCCAATTTGTTTATTAAAATGGGTGCTCAGAAAAGATGAGTGGGGTCTGGAAAGGTAGGGCCAAGCTTACAGACAATATGTTACTTTTTTAATCATGCTTCCAAAGGCACTAAAAATTCATGTGTACACTGTTGGAGTGGGAAAACTCTAGGAAGCACTTCAGGCGCTCCAGTGGGAAAAGTTCCACACCAAACCCCCAAAAAAGTCTGCTTCTGCATGCTACCCCATGGCAAATTCTAACCAGACAGCCTGCTGGGGTATCCAGCGAAGAAAAAGACCAGTCATACTTACGCTGCCTGGTCGTAGTATGGGTCCTTGAGATGCACCATTGTCCTTCGCTCGTTTTCTTTGTTCATCTCACGCTCCTCATCCACAGACAAGTTCCGTCTTTTTTCCTCAAAGTTGGACTCTTGCTCTTTCCTCTGCGAAGCTTTCTTCATTTGCTGCCACAGAAACAAACAATGAAATGTAATCTGCAACTAATGGCCACTTGTTACTTGCACCAAGCACAATGACTAGGTGTGGGGGGGGGGGGTGTAATGCATACTTCTGGGTTAGACTCCAGTTGCTCTTGCCCTTCGTGTATAGCATCTAGGCATAGAAAGTCATGTGCTCAAAGAACCTCAATTATTAGTTTATTTGCAGTTTTGGGGCTTGGCACAGCTTAAAATCTTACATGGTGTACCTTCTCTGGCTTCTATGTTTGCTTACTTCTTTCGCATGCCGAAGACCTCTCTCCCAAGCAGATTCTGTGGGAGGTAACTCTGGTGGTGGGGGCAGTTCAAGGGGTTCTGGCAATGGCTGCAACCAACATCCCAACAGTGTGAGTGTGCCTTTCACCTCATACTATGTCCTAGGCCCATAGCACCTTCACTGTTTGTGTGTGTGTGTGCATGAGTGCATGCATGGACATACACATGCACACTAGTTTTTTCAATGTGTACGAAATTGCCACACAGCACAGATCAGCAAAATAAAGAATATTCAAGGACATCAACGAACACCACAAAAAAGACTGCTTATGTTAGGGAAAGAATAACTGTAACCAATAAGTATGACTCTTTTCTCAGCTTTACTTATTCAGAATTGTGACTACGCTATGTACATTTACTTCAAAGAACCTTGACATATTTCTTGCTTTTATTTCTCCGATAAGTATGCTACCTTTATTGTACACCATTACACCAGGTTCTAAAGTTAGGTGTATTAAAATAGGGGTGGGGGGTCCAACAACAGCAGTTATCAATGTATTTCTCATGTTTAGTGACAAAATAAAATAAAACTTCTAACCTCTGGTGCCCACGGGGGACGCCCCTGGAGGCCTGGAGGCATTGCCCACCTGGAGCCAGGCAGCTCTATCATCTGATAGTTACCTGTCGATGTGTGACAAGGCATGAGGTGAATGCTCCATAAGCAATCAATCAAATAAGGAAGAGGGGAAGAGAAATAAAGAGGAAAAAAACAGATGTCACAACTCGTTCAACATAAACAACACAAACTAGTCCTCACTGCTTCAAGAAATAATGTACAAGGTTCAGAATCCACCCACACCATTTACAGAACCCTGCCAACTGGATGGGAAACTCTCTAAGCTCAAACTACCTGCTTCATCATTTTTTTCCGTTTACCAGTCCATAATGAGCTGGGTGGATCAATACATCTTCCATTTTCTTGAATCACATGATATAGTGTTAAAAGCAATGTATAGTGAAAGTATATAAAGATTACAAAATAAAGCTAGAACTAGAATGGATCAAAAAAATATAAATAATAATTTAATGCTTGCACACTGACTCTTCCACTCACCTTTATCATTTACACCTGGATGAAGAAAGCGACAGTTCATGCCCCAGGTGCAAGCTCCTCGCAGGTAGAATCTGCATGTTGGTTTCACAAATGGTCTCCTGCTGCCTGGTTCTTTTATCTCTCCTTCCTCACAGTCATCGTCCTGGGTGAAACACCACTGTCAGTGTATATCTTTCACTCAAGCAAAAACAATCACCATGAAATGGACAATTCTTATTCCAGCTTGAAAATGCATTAGCGAAATCTGATACAAAAGTGCAGCCTCACCAACAACTAAAAGATGACGAAAACCAACTGCTTTAAATTATTTCTGCCATCCTCATATTTTGTCGTTTGTCCCAAAGTTTGAATTCACACCGGACGTTATAATGAAAGCAGCACCTTTTTCCTGACGACTTAACAAATAAGCCTTCTGCCTTTTTCTTTCATCTGAGCTTTCTTCCCTTATGATCCTTCTGTTAACTATTTTCATTATCAGATTAAGTTAGAATAATATTTTTGACTAGTGACTTCAAATTCAAATCACAGGGGAAGCACTTACTTCATCAATTTCTCCCTCATCTTTGTCAGACTTTTCACCTTCCTGGAAAATTAACAGAAAAATGCATTGCAAAAAACTAACTACAGTAAAAAAAAAAAAAACCCTATATAAGACCTTCCCATACAAAAGTTCCTCCAGCCAACGACAAAAAATGTTTTGACAGAGACCATTTACTATATAAACGACCTCTCAATTACGACTCTCTCCTTAACCTGACCACTGACCGACAAAAGTTGCAGGTTTTGCACAGTATACGACTTTCCCTGGCCAAGCGGAAAAAGGTTAATAGACTTCTTTTTGCAAAAATGTTCACTGAGAAATGCAAAATGTCAACCCCAAATTCCCTGAGATGACCAAAAGAACTGTTTTAAATCTAGAAAAGAGATTGAAGTGGTCCTAACAAAGAAGCAACAAACGGAAGTTGGCATTAAATATTGCATCTGACATCCATTTATGACTTTACGCCTAATAGAGTGAAGGAAGAGATGGTTTTGCACAATGTTACGTCTTTTCGACATTTCACAGGACAAAAAAGTTTATATCACAGATTTTGTTATAATTCATTCCTGAGTCTTATTTCATAGTGTGTTTAAGCCTTTGTTTTAAGAAAATTTCATTAATGATATGTAGTAGGAGGAAACTGAGATAAAGTAAGACTGATGTGCGATAAAACTACATGTTCAGTAATTGAGATGCCTCCCTTATAAGACCCATCCATTATAAGACCTGATTTTGGCTGTTTTTTCAAAGTCATATACTGGAGGTTTTACTGTACTACCATTTTAAACCTAAAATATACATGGAACAAACCAACGCAAAATCAACCATAGCATATGCTGCATCACTACTTTATTTTAAATTTAAAGATGCTGGAAAATCTTTTATGACCTCTCCTGTAGATCCCACATAATGTTAAGGCAGAACATAATGTCTCTTAGCATGTACAGAATAATCATCAATAATCAGATACCCCAAACAGTGTTATAACATGCTGGTTAGGCATGATAATTCTGGCAGAATTAACTGGGTAACGTATAAGAACACGACTCTGTAAATATGGTTTCGGATATGTGTGGGCAATGCAATCAGTAGGTAACCAGTGTTTCTATGTTTAAATTAAGACTTAAAGACTGTTTCCGCCAGTAACACCATGAATCACTTGAATCACTCGCCAAATACTGCTTCTACCAGCCAGGTATAGTAAGAGGAAACTAGATCAGTTGAGTTCCCTACAACATCGCCAGGCACTATATCTGTTACCAAGTGCTGCTAAATGGCATCAATCCATTTGGAAATATTTTCGCTGACCCCTACTGTAAGCAGTGAGACAAAGGATGCGTGGAGGACCTGTGTCATTTTTTGTGTGCCCCAAATATTCCTGTCTACGCAGACTTTTTACCACTGATAACCAGCTGACTGTGTGGTACATTTGTTATGCCTTAACCTTCATGGAGCAGTGTGTTTTAAAAGTTGCTATGTACATTACGAAAAGCCTTAAACTCAGAAAATAACCTGAATATAATATGTGGATATGATGTTCACTATGTGTTTTCATCCAAGTTGGATACTTTTTTAGTTGGAATTCTCCTTTTTATATAGGCCATATGGCCTGAAAGAACCAGAATAAAGATATACATTATATATTACGCTGCTATGTGATCTACAGGTGCTCTAACCCTCCCACTCCCCACCTCTCTTCTGCCTCTGAAACTTTGGCAGACACTAGTGACATCAGGATGTAACATCAGGCACTGATTGTTAGTAACTGTGTTACATTTTCTTTTAGTGATTATGACAATAGGATCCTGACATTTTGAAACATGCAGATAAAACAGAATCAGAAAATGCCAGCATTTATATTAAGACAAATTTAACTGCCAATCATATTTAGTGCCTTATTTTCAACTCAAATGAGGAATCAAACACAAGGCATTACAACAGGTGTAATAGTCAAAGAAAATCAATTGTTAAAAATAATGTCTTATTTCAGTGCTATGACAAACTTTTGACAGCAAGATGGGCTTAAAGGAAAGCTTAACCTTAGAAGTAACCTGTCTTGAATTGATGAATATTGATGTTATGAGTCTTTTTAACCCTAAATTTCAAGCTACACAAGAACTGTTCACTTACAACCCAGCTTTTAATGCCTCACATGGAAGCCGCCATGTTGCCTTGATCAGTGACGTCAGTAACCCGGGCAGGGAGAAAGCTACTGCAGCACGCAGCCGATAGCGCTCAAAGCAGCGTCACAGATATCGGGAAGACGCTTTTACAGCTGAACGTAGCACCGCGCTGACACGATACTACTTGAGCCGGCCAAATACATTTAAACTTTATAAACTCTTTTCTTGTAAAAACAAGTGAATTGACCAAAGTAGTGAATTTTGTTAAAATACTTCTAAGTAGAGTGCATTAATGAATAGATGAATAGGTGCTATGTTTTTGCGTGTGGTTACATCTGTGTGCGTGACTGAGCGTGTTGTGTGTTTATTAATCATTGAGTTTATTTATCAATATATGTATATTCTAATATAAGATAAACTACGATTGACATGTGTTCTTTGACATTATTTTTTCTTCTGAATACCCCCTGAGGATAAAAGAATAAAGAAACTTGACTTGTTAGTGACATCGCTCTCAGCTGTAATCGTCTGTTCTCACTCTCAGGCTCAGCTTCCGTCCGGTCTTGCCTTACTGCAATGCCTTTTACATTGGCACACTTTGTATTGATAATTGTCAGAATGGCTCCTTTCTTTAACTTTTTCTTAAAAGTCTTGAAGCCAAGCGAAGCAGCCACATCATTTTCGTAGGTGCCTTCAAAGCACTCCCTCGTAAGATGGTCCTCGCACACGAGGTGCGATTTGTGCCATTTATACTCTTTCGCATGACGAGGCAACTTGGCGTTCTTTAAATTTTCAAGCGTTTTTTACGTAGTGCATAGCAATCTTTTGATTTTGCTGGATTCAGAATCCCCAAAAAGCTTTTGTGGCTTCCGTCTACATTAAACGATTTTCACTGTTCGTTTAAACAGCCGAGCGCTTTGCACTGTAGCATACTGAATGCTTTTGGGGAACTGATGTCACCAGACCAGACGACAGCAGCGATATTTTGCTTTCATTCGCGAAAGAGTACCACAATATGGCAATGTCCATGTGCCATTATTTACCGAAATTAAAAGTGGATTGTATGGAAATAGTACCGATACAGGTTGAAATTTATGGTTGACAAGACTCACAATATCAATATCTATGAATTCATCTCAAGTTGCGTCTAGGGTTAAGCTTTCCTTTAACATTACTAGCAGACAAGCACACATGACAGTGGGATAAGTATCCTAGCCAAGAGACAGGAATCCCATTCCCAGTCAATACTCAGAATCAGTTTACATGCATATTGCAGCTATATCACAAACATAAGTCTGAACCTAAACTGTGGGGGAAGGACTGAGGAAATGTGGAGGATTTTGGAGCGCAATCGGCTGTTCAAATGCCTATTACAAAACGGATTCTGATGGAGTATTGTTTTTTCGTTTTCAAAAAAAATGAAGCGAGGTGCGTTTCTTATTTCAATGATTGCTGATGTTGTAGATAATAGTACTAATTAAGTATTTTACAAATTCAGTTGCCATCCCTGAGAATCAAGACATGAAAGTAGATCTACTTTATTGCCTATATAGCACGTTATAAAATCTGTTTTCAGCAAGAATTAGAAATGTTCATTTTGTCATTTGAGAACAAGGAGGTTATAATTACTAGAAGTAAGCCTGTGTGCGCCATTCTTCATGTAGAGCTTTTTTTCATCTCCTCCTCAATATCGAAAATTCACTAGACTAAGTTAGCTCGTTTAAAAAAACAGAAAACAAATTGATAAAATCAAAGAGCATCTTTTTGCTTCAACAAAAATAGACAGCCAGAATATGCATAGGCTTATAATCAGTTCAATATGTTTCCATGATAATGTAGAATTGATGAAATTTAGAAATTATTGTATACAAGTATACAAGTAGAGAGTGTGCATTTGTAAGTGCATGATTGAATTGTGTGAATGAATGCAAGTTTACACTTAAAGGTATATCTTATAAGATGTAAAAAGTACTTATAGCAAAACTTTTCCATAGATATTGAAAACAATGCATGGATCCTAAAAATATTTAAATAACTTTTTAGACTGTCATATAACATATGATTTACAAAACATTTGATAGACTTCTCCACACAAAAATGCAGTGTATGCACACTGAAAATATAGTCTAATACTGTACTCATGTCTGGGAAATACATAGTGCATGCACACTGAAAATATAGTATAATACTGTACTCATGTCTGGGAAATGCATAGTGCATGCACGGTGAAAATTTAGTCTAATACTGTACTCATGTCTGGGAAATACATAGTGCATGCACACTGAAAATATATTCTAATACTGTACTCATACACAGTCTTCTCGCTATCCTGTGCTTGGTAAGCAGAAGCGTGAAACAAAGGGTGGTATTGGTAACCTACGTTCTGACTATCACTTGTTAAAAAATAACCCTTAGCTGTCATGTCTTGGTATAAAAGGTCTTTGATAATACTCATTTCTCTTTGCATGAATTGCATGTGAACATTACCATTTACAAACATAAATGAGATATGAAATGACCCCAACTGAAGCAGCTTGCATTAATGATCATGTGAGTAAAATCATAAATTTCCAAACACTCCCCCACCACACTTTAATTAAAAAAAAATGACAGCCTTCATTAAAGAAATGGGTACCGAGTTAAACAGTCACAAAGATACAAACACACTGCACCATCCACTCCACCGATTCACTCTATCCTACTGCATACCTCTTTTCCATCCTCTTCATCTCCATCTTTGGTCTCTCCTTCCTCCGCTTCTCCATCTACGTCTTCATAGTCAAGCTCCACCTGCTCTTCGCTGAAGTGTGTCTGAACTTGGCGCTTGTCCCCAAGCGATGCAATCATTATTGGCCTCCGAATTCGTTCACTGCTGGGCACTTTCTCTGGAGAAGGCTGCTTATCACATTCCCCTTCTGCATGGTTTGTGGAACTTGATACGGACTCCTCCACCTTTCGAGTATCTCCACTATCATTTTTCACCAATATTTCTCCACCTCCTACATCATCGTCGTCATCATCATCACCAATGTTCTCATCATCAGAAATATTTTCCATGTATGAGGCAGAATTTAGCTGTGGATGCTCTGAACGTTTGCCTCCAGTGGGAGGCGATATATGTTTGTGATTTCTATCCACTAACAATCTATCTGAATGTGCACCAGTATCTAAACTGTTTTCTGACTTTGAGTCAGCAGCAGAGTCGGGCAGTTGAGCACCTCGCCGAGAACCCCTCTGAAACTGTTTGCCATCACTGTAACTGGCAGAAACAGAATGTGATGTGGAAGTCACAAAGGTTGACGGCTCATAGTCTGAAACAGCTTCCGGGGAGGATTCATCCGATCCCATGTCTTCTCCACTCTCAGGATCCGAAACAGGTTCTGCCCCAAGAGATGCTAACTGCTCCTTGATACGCTGCACTTCAGCATGTGCAGCCCGCTGCTCAGGATCCATGTCCTGAGACAGTTCGTCATCTTGATAAAATGAATCTGTCGACCTTGCAGGCTGCACAGCAACAGTGTCCCCAGCACTAGACACCTCGGTATCAAGATCATCGCCAGCAGAAGTCTCACTGGCAGTTTTATGAGAGAGATCTACTTGGTCAAACCCTACATCACTCTTGCTCGACGCATCTCCCATGCAAAGAGGGATGTTGCGTGAACTGGAAACAACATCTAAGTCAAGGCCTGACGGACTGGAAGGAGACGACTTCAAACCCTCTGCTATTGATTCTTCTCCGTCTTCTTTTTCTTCATGCAGTAGCTTGGATGAACTGACAGCCACCTCATCACTGCAAGCTGATAAACCTGTTCTGTCACTGGAAGATGCTCTTCCTGGACTTGATGATGAAAGTGATGAATATGCCGAAATTTCCTTTGAGCATGCTTGTGATGCAGAGTTATGTCCACCATCCTCAGCGTATGCCTTACTTCCTCTCTCAGATGCCTCTATACCAGGTGCCTCTGATATACTCTGACTAACTAGCCCAGAATGAGGCACTTCCGAAGTACTGTCTGTGCCACACCCATCAAATCTGACCAGTTTTTCTGGGCTCTCGTGAAACATTTCACTGGGCTCCTGTATCTCTCCATCAGAGCCATTGTCAAATGAATCCCTCCTCTTGCGGTTTAGCCTTTCTGTATCATCTCCTGAATCATTGACCTCTCCTTCATCGGACTCTGAGGGACTACCTATCTGCGTATGGTCCAGCTCAATGATGACTCCATTGTCGCTGTCATCTGTGGCACTCTGGCTTTCCTCCTGTCTATCCTCAATTTTTGCAACTGAATCAGTGTGGTCATGAGCCTCCATCAGGGAATATGCGGTACTGAAACGCAAAATTGTTACTGATATCAAACTAGCAACGCTGACAGTTTTTCACTGTGAAGTATCAACTGATACTGATGATGGTGGGAAAAGAAGGTAACCTCAGAGTTAGACTCCTACTCGTAGGCTACAACAGTACAAGAAATACTTAAGTCTGCACTGTCCGGAAAATAGAACTGCTATCATAAGTTTAAAGCTACTATAAATGCAAAAACAAGTTTTTAAAAAGTTATGATTTTGTAAACCTTACACTACACCTGCAAATTTTTAACTTGTCAGTAGCGGCCTGATAGAGTGAAACTGAAGCAGTGAAGGACTACAAAAACAATGCCATCAAGACTGTTGTCGCATACTGTTTAAGTAACCACGCTACAAGTTAAGAAGTATTAAATGTTTATTTACAAGGATTATCATGCCTTTTTGAATTCTTCAAAACCAATTAGAATCACGTTGTCCTTTGTTATAAAATTCACTGTGTTAACTTCCACTCCTGAGACACGTTGGTGTGCGGAATCATTTCCTCCCGTGAATCACCATTTCTGAATGGCACTAACTGTAATCAATGCACACATTTATAATTTTAAGAGCCCAACATCACATGAACGTAGGCGTCAATACTTTCTTGAACAGTAACAACAATCTTCTAAAAATGCGTCTGTTTGAGACACAATTCTTATCCCCATGAAGGCTGCCATTACTCTGAGGCTATTGGATGGATGGATCACAGGCGCCCCGGAAGTCTCGTTGCGCATGTGTGCAAGCAGACTGACAGACGCAACTTTTACAACATGGATGTTGGGGAACTGCTTTCCTACAAGGTAAGCGACTATAGCCCTGTGTATGAGGTTGATCTCAGAATGTATTGAAAGGTTTAGTATCGGTTAAAGATGCATCTGACCACCTAGTATGATTGTGTTTGGTGGGGGGGGGGGTTGTTTCGGCTGCACATTCAGACATTCACATTGGACAGATCACGAAAATATGAAAAATACATCTACCACAACATCATGTGGATCTAGATCAGTAGATGTCTAATAGTGTGTGTTTTTAGATTATAGAAAAAGAATAAAATCTGACAACGTCCTGCCTTAGAAGCAGATATTATCACTGGAAAATATCTATGTAAAACATTACGCGGGGCGCGGTCTTAGTCTTCTAAACTAAAGCTCTAGTCTTCTATCCCTTTCTCGTCCTTGCACGCAGGCGCGCGCGCGCACACACACACACAGCAAGGTTAATCATATGTAGTTTTATTTACCGTGTGTATATATTTCCCATCTATTGATTTAGATGCACTTACAGTGACTGCAACTTGCAGGTGCATTTGATTTAGAACACTAGTATGACTTCAAAGTTGCCTACCCATATATCATAATTTCACCGTATTTTGTACACACTGGTTTTGCCAAAATGCAAATAGTATGACAATCTTTAAAATGACTCAAATTTTTTTAAAACATAGAAAGAGAACTAGAACCAAATATAACTAATACTTCTGATTTAAGCATTAATTTAGTTACCATAATACCTTTGTAATCCTACATGTTCTGACGGAGAATTATTCATAATTATTATTTTACATTATTCTATTTAAAACCTTCATTAACAAGAATGACAACTTTTCATGATCTCCCAGGACTAATACCTCAGTCTTCATCATCTTCAGCATTCTGTTGTTAGCTGCTTAGTTTAGATTACAAGATTATTCATGCAGTGCAGCAGTCAGTGGCTAAGTGCTCTTCACCAAGAAAGGATTGCAAGTTCTGAGCTGGGATCCAGTCTGCAGCATGCATTCTTTCTGGATTTGATATGCTTTATATGGTTGTCTCATGTCTGTCAGACTCAGAAGTCAGAAGCTTTTTTGAGTACTCTTGCTTTCTGTTCCCTCTTCTCTTTCCCAGACCCCTTTAGTAGTGATTCTCCTTCCCTAAGTAGTGTGAAATCATCAGTGGACACACTTTCCCATCAGATTAACCAACCTGTCATTCACATCACAGAGATTTTGGGTTTGATCTTCAGAATGTGATATACATGCATTGAGAACGTCACCACGTAGCCTTACTGACAGTAGTAACATTTCACTGTTATTGTATTGAGTTAAAATAGTTTAACATGATTTTGCTTCTGTTCCTAGCCTGATAAGCCAGAAGTTATTGTCAAAAAGAGGCAAGAGGAGGAGGACGGTGAGCCAGCCACAAAGAAAAGGAAAGGAACCAATCCAGTTGGGGTAGTCAGCCTTTCGACAGAAGAAGAAAATGAAGAAGACAATGTTCTCCAAAATGTGGATGACATGGAGGTATGTCAGAATCCTGCATTGTTTGATTGTTATCTGTTTTGCTCCTTTGCATTCCTTTGTCTGCATTTACAGAATTAGCGATGGGCAAAATCATTTGAAGATCTTAAAAACTTATATAAGGGGAAAGCGATTATGGTAACTAAATCAGTAAATAACCAGTGTACTCACTGTATTGTAGTGAAAACAAAGTAACTTAGCCAAGTATTGTAGACAAACACAAAGTCAATATTTCTGAGCATTACCCCATCATCACGACTGACTAAAATGGACAACACAAAACGCAAACAGGGAAAAGAAAATCACATTAGATTGGGAAGATTAAAGGGTTATCAGATAGACAGAAGCATGTGGCGCAAGATCCAACACCATAGCTGCCACTACATGTAATAGGTAAGACCATGCATTGTAATATCTTCCAGCAGCTTTTCCTGCTCGAAGATTGCCATTTACGGTCAGCACATATGCATCACAACATCTTCATTTCTTATTTATTTTGTACTTATGTTTACTCCTTTGTCTTAGAAAATCCAGTTTCAAAGCTGCAGAACTTTCATTTATTTTAGTGTTTGCTTTCTTTCCTTTGATACCAAAATGACTAGCTCGTGTCTTTCTGCTCTAGACTGGCCCCATGGATGAAACCGGTGTGAAGAAAATGTTGTTGCGGTTTGAAAAGCGAGCCTACAGAAATCAAGAAATGAGGATCAAGTTTCCAGATTTGCCTGAAAAGTAAGCCATTTATGAACTTTAAAAAAGTACAGTGTAAAAAAATCTTTTAATAAAACTGATTTATTCACTTTCCTTATGCACAATCTTGAGTTTGTTTTGCAACAATGCAAGTGCATATGCGCATATGGTCATGGGCTTGTGTGCACTTTAGCATAGTTGTGTGGATATATTTACAGAAAGAGTTGAATTATTTTCAACTGTTCTGCAATCTGAATGGAAACATTATCATTGATTTACCAAGATCCTGAATAATTGACTTTGCACTGCAAAAATTCGGATTAAAAGCACACATTATTACTTCCAGGTTCATGGAGTCTGAATTAGAGCTAAATGACATTATTCAACAAATGCATGTCATTGCAACTGTCCCGGAGCTGTACCACATTTTGGTAGAGCTGAACACAGTCCGTTCTCTACTGCAGCTCCTGTCTCATGACAACACAGGTACGGAATTTGTGAGAATCATATTTTCTATTGTCATGTCTCTCAGTTATTATCAGGATGCATACTAACTGCAACCGTAACTTTTTGCCATCTGTGTTTGCAGAATATTGTGACATTCCTCTAGCCGTATGATTTTGTCTTCCAAAGATGTTATCCATTTGGTTATGCATGCAACCACTTGCCCCCGACCCCCTCCACACATGCAGTAGTTGATTTTTTTTAAAAATTCCTAAACGTATCTTAAGGAAACATCTTTGCGCAGTTATTTTAGGATCTAACATGGCTTTTGTTGCAGACATTTCAATAGCAGTTGTGGACCTTATGCAAGAGCTGACAGACGTAGATACACTTAACGAGAGCGAAGAAAATGCCACGGCCCTAATTGACGCCATGGTGAGCATGTCATGTTTCTTACAGCCTTACAGGCTGTTCATATAGCCTTTACAACACACAGCTTTTGTAAATGAGTAACTTCCTTTTAAAGCAGGCTGCACATTATAATGTACCTGTGTAACTCTAAACAGTATGAGGAGCAATAGGAAAACCTGAGGGTTTTAGCCCCCCGCAAGCCTGACCCATCTTCCAATTAATATTTCCTTCAGTTTGAATAACAGGCATGTGAATTAGCTGCCATTTGGCAGAATTCAGATTTTTGTGGTTTTATTTCCACAAAAAGAATGTGGGTGTTGCTAGCAATTATATATTATAAAAAATTTAAATGCTTTGTTTTCTTCCGCCGCCGAAACTTTTGCGAGATGAGCTTTGCATTTTCACTTCCTGTTTTGCTTGCCATGTGTAGTTGCAGCTCTAGAAATGCTAAAATGATTTTGGTGAAACCAGCCCCCACTTAAGATCAGAGCATCCATCATCAGGGGGTTTTGCGCATTTCTGGGAATTTTTGAACATCGATTCTGCCATTGTGTGGCTAGACTTATCTGTTTGTGTCTGTGCCAAGGCCATCAGCCCATCAAACGCCTTACAACACCTGTATCTGTGTATATGTGCATGCTAATTGCTATAACACCTGTGCTGTGTGTGTGTGTGTGGTATAAAACGTGGATCTGTCTATGCGTGGTATAACACCTGTGTGTCATGTTCAGCTTGAAGGTCAAGTAACAGCAATGCTCGTTCAAAATCTGGAGCGCCTTGATGAGGCTGTCAAAGAGGAATCTGAAGGCGTCCACAACACCCTTGGTAACATTTTTGTCTTTAAAACATGGACCGGCAGTGGTTTTATGTTAACTATCCAGTCAGTAAAAGTCTATAGTCAAAATCCTTATGAAAACAAATTTATAGCCACTTTTCATAAGTAGTGTGCGCACCTGGACATGTAACTTGTATACGTCAACTTGCTGATCCTTTATGAGTTGGCATGTGTACTTGGTTTTCTCTATAGGGATAAATATTGAAATTGGAAGTGTAATGTTTGTGAATAACAGTCATGTCCATAGGTTTATATTTTGTTTTCTTATCCACCAGGAATCATAGAAAATATTGCAGAATTTCGACCAGAAATTTGTGGTGAAGCTGCACAGCAGGGCTTGTTGCAGTGGCTGTTGAAGCGGATTAAGGTAAAAGAACTTTAGAAGAGGAAAGTTTTGAGTCCACCATTTTGTTTTAAATAAGTGTGTGCATAAGGTGGAAGTTCAAAATGTCATTAATTACTGGTGTTTTCATTTCCTTACGGTGGTAGTCTGCATTATGATCAGAGAGTTGAGTTGCACCTCCTGCCCACTGCCCAAATAACTAATAGAGAATATTTGAATGCATGACGGTAAATTTGTAACCTGCTTGAAGACAGTAACTTCCCAATCCTGTATGCTGGCCATAGTTTGGAAAGGTTGGAAGAATCAGTGTAATTTCCTTATGCAGACATCTCCACATGGTGTTTCTCTTGCAAATATGTTTTATTTCAACAGGTGAAGCTGCCATTTGATGGAAACAAACTATACACCAGTGAAATTTTGGCAATATTACTCCAAAATTCAGATGGTAATAAAGCTGGATTTTTGTTTCATGCATGCTGGTATTTTTAGAGCATGCTTATGAAGCTTTTGCAGGCAAACATTTAATTAGCTGGCAGGGGTTTATAAAATTAACTTTCTTCCAAAAAAAAAAAAAAGACATGGTTATAGGGAAGTGTGTGCTGAATAGAGATTGAGTTGTGAAATTTGTACTCCTGTCTTGTTAAAATGTTACGAAGAACTTGCAAAATGGACTTAGAAACCATCTGATTTTCTTACCATTTCTTAGAGAGACTGTGACTACTTTATAAGCTTGGATTTCGTTTTTAGCCTTTGCTATGGTGGTTCACCTGATGAGTGAACAGCATAAAATCCTGATGACGTTGTTTGCAATCTGCACCCCACCCCCACCCCACCTTTGTGTGTGTGTGAGAGAGAGAGAGACAGAGAGACTATATTCTGCTTATTTCTATATAAGAGCATTTTGTATGACATTGTGACGAATTGCAGATGTAAGACTCCTGCTAGGAGAGCAAGAAGGAATAGATGTTTTACTACAACAACTTGCTGTAAGTTTCATTTTATTTCCTGCCTCAACTTTTATTCTTTCCACTCAGTGTATGATCCATTGGCTACTTTTACACTCTCTACTTACAGGAAATCCTCTGTCGAACTTGAAGCAGTATGGAAAGATGAAAATCCAAGATTTTGGTTGAAAGATTGAAAACCAAAACTTTCTTTTGGTTAAAAAAAGATGCACATGTTATTTTCTGTGCAGAAGATACCTTTTTCTAAGTACTTTGCCATTCCCACAGACCTACAAACGACATGATCCCTCAACCAAAGAAGAGGTAGAGTACATGGAAAACCTCTTCAACTGCCTATGCTCAGCTCTGATGCTTTCAGCCAACCGCAGCCGCTTCCTGAAAGGTGAAGGGTTACAGCTGATGAACCTTATGCTCAGGTGATTTTATTTTCTATTTTTACAGGGCTGGTCATTGGGGGTTTTCTCTAGATAGGTTTTCTTCTCTTCCCTCGGGACCTTTCGTCACCCTCTCCCCTTCTTCCCAGTCATGATATAGCCCGACTTGATGTTAAACAATATTCAGCAATTGATTTCCTTTCCCATTATGTAAAGTAAAAAAAAAAAAAAAAAAACTTAGGTCGATTTTCCACAGAACCATATGAAAACTCTAGGGGAGGACATAGGGATGGTGGCATGCAGGCATATCTGTTTTAAAGAATCTGTGTTTTGGCTCTATGACTCTACACATTGTCCTCCTTTATAGAGAGAGAGCCTGTTTAAGTGGGAGGGGTGGGGTGTAACAGCACAACAACGATGACAGCAGCACACTACCACCTTTCCCCTCACTGCTCACCCAGCAGACACACTGGACAGTGACGACTTAACATGGTTTCAGATCTGAATTATACAATATCGTGACTTTTATTCTGTGAATTGGCAGCATTAAGAGCATAGCCATCCCAGACTCAGAAAACATTAAATCACATCTTTTAGTACTTAGTCCAACCCCAACCCCTCTCAATCCCCCTCCCCCTACCACACACACACAACTTGGCAACAGCCGGGAACAGTTATTGTGTAATTACCTACTCTGTATGGTCTGAGGTCAATACTATTACCAGGAGAGGAAGTAGCAATTTCAGAGCAGAATGAATAACAGAGATTAATAACCGAGTATATACAGACAACATGCTATAAAGCAAATCCACATACTGCATGTAAAAAAACACTTGCTAATCTCAGCGTCAATAGTTAAACCAATAAACTGCAATGCCAAGAAATGACATTGATAGCTTTGTTTGTTGCACAGGGAGAAAAAATTGTCTCGGAACTGTGCCATAAAAGTGTTGAATCATGCCATGACTGGAGTTGATGGTTTGGATAATAGTCAGAAGTTTGTGGACATCCTTGGTCTGCGCACCATTTTCCCACTTTTCATGAAGACTCCAAAAACATCAAAAGCTGGTCCATCTTCTGATGAGCTGGAAGGTGAGCACAAATTCTGGCTGACCTACTTGTCTTGAACAAGTCTGAGTTTGTGATACATTTAGATTTTGATAGTGGCATCAGAATCATCAGTCACTTCTTTGTTATACTTATGTCATGCCATGAGAAAACTTGATGGGAATAGCTACTTGTGGAGTTCCTGTCAGAGAACCAGCCTAGACAGCTTCCTGTTAGAAACTGATCTTTGAAAGCTTCTTTTTGTTAGAGAATTAAAAGCTCAGTTTTTCTTTACAGGCAAGCTACAGATCTGAATTGGTATATGATATCAAAAATGCACACAACAAAGCCAACAGAATGGTAGATATGACCACAGCTACTGAGCTAGAGAGATTCATTTTGTTTTTCAGAGCATATTTGTTCCATCATTGCGTCACTTTTGAGGCACTGCCATGGAACCCAGCGGCAAAGACTGCTCAGCAAATTCACAGAAAATGATCATGAAAAGGTAGTACAATTTTTAACCTAGCAAGCTTTTAATAACTAGATTGATGGATTGTGAATCTAATAGTCCCCCCACCACCACCTTTTTTTTTAAAGGCACCTTTCATGTGAATGTGTAAGAGTCTGTAAGTCAGGGCAAAAAAGAAGGAATTACTTTGTAAAAACTTCTTTTTTTAAATAAATACATAGAGAAAGCCTAGACATGATGTACTACACAGATCATGGTTTGAGTTTTTTTATTGGCAGGTGGAAAGATTGATGGAGCTCCATTTCAAGTACTTGGACAAAGTTAGACACTGTGATGATCAGATTGAACGGGAAAAAATGGTGAGCATCTAACTGTCCGTTTATGCCTGCCTGTTTTGTAGTTCATAGTTTTGGAGCAATAAAGAGGACTTGGCCAAGCGAGACTTAGACGAGAAGTCGACGTTTCCGGGCATGGCCCATTCTTCAGGACGGCACAAACAGATAAACTAAATCACTTAGCTGACAAGGACCCTGGCCATGCGTGGTCGACGGATAGGACTTTCGTCCTGTTTGTGCCGTCCTGAAGAAGGGACCAAGCCCCAAAACATTGGCTTTCTAAGTCTCGCTTGGGCAAGTTCTGTTTGTTGTACCTTTATTGCCCCAAACTGCAGTCGCCTGTTTCTTTTCTCTTTACTTCGTTCATTTTTTTTCTTTAATGGTCTTGGAAGGGGTGCAATTTTATATTGGTAGTGCTGTGGGGAAGCGGGTGGCCAAGTCGTTAAACACACAGCACTTTCCCCACTTGAACTGAGATTAGGTACCTGACCCCATGGGTCAGGAAATTTGAGGCATCGAGGGAGATGAGATGATGCAGGGCCACAGGAAAGTGGGATCTCATGCACTGTCACTTCCCTACGACCTAAACACAGGTCACAGGACAACCTTAACCTTTCATAGTGTGATGCTGTAGTGACCACAATTTGGTGGTCTTTGAGCAGTTTTTAACATGCAACATGAGGCATGATTTAAAATTCTCTGTCCCAGAGGTTAAAGCAGCAGGGAGAGGATATAGATGATGATATGGAGGATGAATTCTATCTCAAACGTTTGGATTCAGGCCTCTTCACTCTACAGTTGATTGACTATATAATGCTGGAAGTTTGTGCATCAGGAGCTTCGTCTGTAAGTACTTGATATTTTGTTTCTACCAGCACCACTGACCTTTAATGTTCCTTGGTATATTAAAAGATATGTAAACTTTGGGAAGCCTTAAGCTTACACAGTTTTTGTGGGTACCTTTTTCACAAAAAAATATGAAGTGTACTGTTTGATTTTGTTTCTGCACAGAATGTTTTCTGACAGTTCCTTTTCTTACACTTTGCAGATAAAATCAAGAGTCATGCAGATCCTTAATATGAGAGGTGGATCCATCAAAGTCATCCGTGGCATCATGAGGGGTAAGTGTTTTCTTTCCTGTTCTCCGGACTAAAGAAATTGTGTGCAGTTAAATTCAAAACTTATTCCTTTAATTTTCTCATAGAAAAGAATGCACCTCTGTGGGGATACTTGCATATCATTATTTTCTGCCGTGTGCAAACCTGTTCTTACAGATCAACAGTTCTTATAGGTTAGATTTCAGTGGATTTCACAGATGCAAAATGTATTTCAAGTTTATTAATAAACAATCTTGATGCAAGAAATTTTCTTTTGAAATCTTGAAGGCTGAAGAATCAGTTGTTTACTGCTGTTAAAATTCTGGCATGTTTCAGAGTATGCTGGTAATATAGGGGATGCCAAAGATTCAGGATCCCGCGAAGCAGAACAGTCAAGAATAATCCAGCTTGTGGACAAATTCTGAAGTCAGCTTCCTGCCAATCATCTGCTTGTTCCATTACCGAGTTTGTGCTGCCTTCAAATTTACGAGTTTGTCTGTGGTTGTCATTACACATTAAGCATGCAGAGTCTTGTGCATTTTATTGAAAAAAAAAACTGTGGACACTACAATTCTGCGTTCTTCCTAGGAGATGAATGTATTGGATCCCCCTACTATTCAGATGGTTTGTGATTTTTAGAGTAATCTTTCAACTGTCGGTGCTATTTCTATCTCTGGCTGGCTGGAACAGTGAAGAAGAAATGTCAGAGATATGGATGTACAAAGTATAAATGGGAGGAAAGTAAACGTCTGCGTCATAATTGCATATGTGCATTCATACTAAATATGTTCTCATACCTACTTCCCTTTCTCATTATTTCAAATATCAGAATCATAATGTGAAGTCTTAGTTTTTGGAAACACGTTTATTTGCAGACATCCAAAGTCACTTTTGCTTGGATTGTAGTGTTCTTTTTTTTATTCCAACAGCCTGCTGGTTCTATGGTACACTAGTTTGAAATTAACTCCTTTGACAAGTGGCATGTCCGACATGAACTAATCATTATAGCAAGGAAAGTCATGTTGCCTATGTAGAACAGACGGATGCAGGAAAGTGGATTAGATTCCTCCTGATGATTACCCAACTAGAAGTATATTATCCTCAGGAAAGGTGTATTCTGGCACCTCCAGATTTAAGGGTGCTGGGCCTTTGCGGATTCGACCAGAAGCATCATAATGGGAACCATGGCAAGGGCAGTAATAACCTCCGTAGTCACCTGCATTAGCCAGAGGCACACATCCTGCACACATTCAATTACATCCAAAAGTGCATAAATGTCCAGAAATATTTAAACAATTCTGATAATAGTTATTCCAAACTCCGTCATAAATTTGATGTAAACATAGTCAAGATGAAGACCTGCAAGGGGCAAAATTAGCAGCATACGCATGAAGGTATAAACATTAACAATACACCAAGTATACTTCCAGCCATAGCTTCTTGTGCAAACTACCTAAGAACGCAAAATACGCAAACAGGAAATTCAATTTTGAATACAAAAGATAAACTGAAAATTGCATATAATCTCCCCGTCTTTGACACATGCAGGCTTGGTAGCATGATTTGACTTCAAGGAGCACCACCCAATATTTCTTCACCTTGCCAAAAAAACTGATGGTTTTCAATTTTCAAGGAAGTACTGCTATTCTACGGATATGCTGATAAGGCCAAAAATACATTCTTGTTCAGGAGGGGAGGGGGTGCTGACCGAGTCTAAACTTTTTGTCACACATTTTATAAAGACATCAAGTGCCATAGCTATCGCAGCTGAAGCCCACAACGGACATAATTTAACACCATGCCTACATGGATAGTTTGCTTTTGTTTCCACGAGACCTATTTACTGACCTACCTACCCTTTTGGGCCGTGGGGAATCCCATGAAACCTTAACCACACCACCTTTTTTGGGATTGAATCTCACTTACCAAGGTGTGTACAGACACCCAGAAGTACAAGCCACTCTGGCCTCTTCACACGTTCTGCATCTGCCTCCTGGTGACGCAAGGTGCTCACGTCTACACTCTGCTCAACTGCTATCTCCTCAGCAGTGCGATGCCGAACAAAAAGAGGTTTGCCACGCCACTTAAATGTCACATTCTTGCCTTCCGGGATGTCATCCAGTTTGATCTCAATTTTGGCCAGAGCTAGGACATCAGCTGAAGCTGACATGCTGGCAACAAACTCACTCACCACAGCTTTGGCTCCATAGGTGGCTGCCACTGTACCACCTACAGGTAAAAAAGCAAAGAACAAATAGACTGATCAAAACAAAAATGATTTTGGAGATTTACAAAACAAGTCTAAAATTTCAATCCACTGCAAGATTGTTCTGCACTTTTGTTCATATTTAACATTCTCACACAACAGCCAGTTAGGTCTTAACAACTATTATTCTGTCTTGAATGAAAATAAGAATGAGGCGTGGTGGAAATGCAGCTAACAAACAGTAATATAATGACAAATATATCAGAACTGAATATAAGATCTAGAAGGCTATAACAGAATAGTAAAGAAATTTACAGACAAGTGCAGTTTGTCTCATTGTGTCAACCTAAAACTTAAATACTGAAACAGAAAAAAAAACTTTGCAGTCTTTGTCCTGATAGAGGTAGTGGTCTGTCCAGTGTGACAACAGAGCAAGTGAACCATACCAGCAGAAGCACACTGTACTAGTAGCAGTGCCAGCTCTTTAAAATGTTTATGAGGATTTCTGGCACTGATCGTGATAAGGTTCCTTTCACACACACAGATAACCGCTCTTAGCATTCACTTTGTTAAAAAGAAAAAAATTTGCAGACTTCCAACAATGATGTAGGTAAACGCCCGTCTTGAATCAGCAGAAGCCTGGGATGAGCTGCGACCATCTTTGACAGCGTCTCGCCTGTACGCTGAGAAATCTGGAACCCGAATATCGGTGTGGGCATACCGCACCTGAGCTGGAGCTGTGAGAACATTAAGGACCTTTTGATCAAGCAAATAGGAAGACCAAGAAATAATTTTTTAGATTTGGCTGCATATTTTATAGCACAGAGATAATGCGTAATTATCTGTAATCAGAAACCCAACAATCTTTATCATAGTAACATACGAATTGTATGAACATATGATTATTATATTACTAGTACAGTAGTATCTATTCAATCGTATATCAAACTGGGTTTACGTAGACAAAGCAGATTTAGAACTAAAATACTGCAACATGTATGCCCTCTATGAGATATATAGAAAAAGAAAATAATATAATAACTTGACATAAGATATTTTACAAATCAAGACTTAGAACACGTACAGCATAGCGATACAGAGACGCGTTCAGTTCCACTTGGTGTTAGCTTAGACAAGGCGTAGCTACTCTTCGCGATTTGCTGAGGAAGTACTACAATATGTTCACTTTTGGTGACTATGGCGTTTCCAACAGGCCTTGCTCCATTAGCAATCACCTGCGAAACTGCATATAAAAGTGGAGATTTCGTCACGGATATCATTTTGAGGTTGTAATTCTCTCTCTCACCTCCACCGATCTACGAAATATGGCGAAGGACACAAACCCGAAGTCTGTGTGCGGTTGTTGTAATTTAAAAAATAGCAGTAAAAAATTGCATGCTCGTCCTATAATGCACGGATAGGTTATTCAGTTTAATGATTTAATTAATATTTTTAATGTTATTAATATAACTCAAACTTTGCAACAACCAACAATCAACCAAAAGTGCATCATGGGAGTGAGGTACATTCAAAAATGTCAAGCGGAGAAGAGCTCGATGTGAGTAATTGTGGATATTTCCCTCTTGCTTCTCGTCATTAATCGTTCTGGTGCATATCACTTAAAAGCATATATAGTTGTTTACAATTCTGCTATGTTAACTGAGAAAATTGATCTTAAATGTTATAACTGATACATGTTTTGTCTCAGCATCGTTATTGTCAAAGGTATCTGCCGAAGTCGTGCTTAACCACTTCAAACTGTTTCCTGCACTAGTCACTGCACCTTACAACCTCAGTTGTAAACCTAATTTCCCATTCCTTTGCGTATCATAATGTTCATTAGGACAACCAAAAGTTTTATCCCAGCTAATTACACAGTCAAGTGTGTCCAGAGAAATACTAGCAATTTAATACAGCCTGAGATACGCATCTTGTAGAAACTGAAAGCGGACTAAACACATCAGAATATTTAATAAATAATTAAAACGTGATGGGCACTGACAGTGTGAATGACACTTAATAACTTCTTTAGTGAAGGGGAGCAGGCTAGCTATATTCACAAGTCAGTTATTAATTCGGTTACTGGAATTTCCCAACAGAGCCATCAGTGACTGAGTGAATCTGGCTCAATTTTAGCTACGCAAAACTATGTTAACATGATGCTATTACTACTTATACTAGTATTAGTATTCTATTACTGCCATTTTTGTTACTACTGGTTTACTTGTCAGTTGTTAATTGTATTGGAATACTAACGTTAAAAAAGAACTGTGATTAAAAAAACGTGCGTAAAACATGCGCATATGAGAAACATAAGATACAAGAAAGTGAAGAAACAGAACACAGTACAGAAGTGCCCAGTACTTATTATGCAACAAGCACACAGATTGTCAGAAGTTATTTCTGTACTTAAACATTTAATGTGTGGTCAACAGAACTTTTGTAAAATCCTGTACTTTATTATGGTGCCACTGAGGTACTGACTGCAGCTGTTGTATTTGAATTCTTTTATGTTTGTAGTCAGATGAGCAAATTGAGGAGATCCTTCATCAGCGCAGGAGAAAGGGACAGTTGCAGTACCTAGTGCGCTGGGTTGGTCTCGGTAAATCTCATGAATCATGGGAACCTGCTGCTGTCCTCTCTAAGATGCCTAAACTGCTCAAGGCTTTCCAAGCCCAGGAGAAGGTACACTAGTTTTCCTAAGCTTTTTTAATATTATTACCAGTTGAAAAAATTGCATGCAATGCTTTCACATGTAGGCTATAACAGATCTTACATGTAAACTCGCTGCAATCATGGAACCAACAAGGGGCATAATTGACACTAGGCTTACATGGATAGCTTCCCTTTCTTTCGCTGTGTGAAAATCTGATCTAACCCAACTTTTGTTGGGGGGGGGCAGGGGGCATAATTGACACTAGGCTTACATGGATAGCTTCCCTTTCTTTCGCTGTGTGAAAATCTGATCTAACCCAACTTTTGTTGGGGGGGGG
>SMGT01001532.1:189566-247514 GCA_004794575.1 Lanistes nyassanus | reverse complement strand
GGGGGGGGGGGGGGGGAGGGCAGTGGATGAGGTAGTGACTTTGTTAGTGAAGTGTATGCAAACCCTGGAATAAAATCCTAGATGTAGAGACATCTCTTGGTTTTAACCACATGCGGGCATGTACGTGATGAAGGCAATTAGTAGCTAAATGATATAAAGCAAAAATTGTAACAAGTTAACATTTGCCAGCTGATGGAATATTGCATAATGTTTGCGGTGGGGAATTTTTGGTTGGGGGGGGTGGTACTAAATGATTCATCCCTTTCCATCCTGAAATGGAAGTGCTAGTATAAACAAATGGTGGGGGTGATCCCTGTTTCATCCTGTCCCAACCTGAAATGCAAGTGCAGGTATAAACAAATAATAGGGAGTTGTCCCCAGATAGAAATGTATTATAAACAGAGCTCCTGATAATGCACAGTTGAGGGAAATTCACCACAAAAATTCAAGAATGATGCAGAGATTTGCAGGTTGACCCCTGCTTTTTTACACAACCCTCAGATTTCAGGCTAGAGGGTCATTTTGACCCAAGTTTTTTTTTTAAATATATCCAAGGCAGAAGCACCAATAAAATGTGAAAGTAGGTTATAAAATAATACAGAGATCATTCCTAAAACTAAGCAAAGGTAATTGATCTTGCTCATATATTGGGTTAATATTTTTATTTTAACATGTTTAAATCAGTATCATTTAAATGATAATTACAAAATACATGTAGCCATAATTGTATCATTTCTTGGTGTTCAGGCTTGTAAAAGAGCGGCATTACATACCCAAGAGGCAGCTTATTTAAATTAGAAAGATTTTTTTAATTAAAAGTTCTTATTTTAGAGGTTTGATGGATGGGAACCTTGGACAATTTGATTTGTTGTTTAAATTTATCTTCTGGTGGTTAGGATGACAAATTGTAGAGTTGTAATAAAGATTATGTGCATTTCTTTTTGCTATGAAGAAAGCAAAAAAATTATAATTTTATGGAAACCATTTTAAATGATTGAATAATTATTGTGGTTTAGTTTGCGTAAGCCCTCAGTGGGATGTAAAGTGGTGGGTTGAATGGTAGAAAGGGGAGTTACTTTGTGTGCAGATGGCCTTATCTCCCTTAGGCTATTACTCAGAATGGCGTGCCTGGTGGCATGAACTGCTGAAGGTTGCCACAAGTGGTTAGCATGCATAAGTAAACAGTGTTTATCAGTATAAATTTCTGACTGAATTATTATAAAAAACTATTTGCTTTCGAGGAGTAAAGTTAAAGGTCAGTTTCAAATATTTGTATTGCACTACACCACCATTACTCTACCCCTAAACAGGGGATTGTGTTATTTTCTGATAATTTTTATCTGTGATTACTAAGTTTTAAAAAATGAAATTACATTTTTTTAACTTTCAATTCATAATTTGTAGATGAATTGACTACTTTTAGTTCTTTTGTGTTTGGTTGGTTACAGGTATTTTCCTCATTTTAAATATTTTTCATTAGGAAAGACATTTCAGTTTGGTTCTTTTCATGTTAACAAACTTTACTTATAAGTGATCTTTGAGAAATTTTGTGTATTTTAAATGTGGAGCATTCATACTTAAGATACAGTATTGTCATAATATGTTTGTATTAAAATTACTTTGACTTCATTCCTTTTTTTTTCATGGTGGTGTGGAGGGAGGGGTACATGTTTTTTGTATGTATAGAAGGTATCACTTCTGATAATTCATTTGGGCTTACTTATGTTCGTGTGCAGTCTGAAAACTACTTCAGTAGTTTAATGCTAGTCAGGTACTCTGTCTTAAATGTGTCTTGGATACTGTATATGTGTGTGTGGAAGGGGGAGAGGATGAGAAAAGGGGAGCTGTGGTGACTGTGTGTCTGCCTTAAATGTGTCTTGGACACTGTGTGTGTGGATGAAAAAAGGATTTTTGAGCAGAGGCATGTGATCTTAATGACAAATGACTGAATAACTTGTACTCATTGGGAAGAAAAAGCCATCTGTGAACTTGACTGAGTTTTATTTTAGCCTGTTACGGTTATGCATATCTTCATGGTAAGACGTTACTGGACAATTTGTCAAAAGTTGGACTACTTCACATGGTACTGGTAGACTACAGATAGTCCTGAAGCTGTGATTTTTAGTTTGTGCAGAAACAAATTTGCCCTCGTGGTTATATATTGTTGAAAGAGCATTATGCCTTTTTTTTTTTTTTTTTTTATTCTCCAGCCTTCTGAGCCAAGCCAGCTATCAGAAACAGAAATGCTGCGATCTCGTCTAGCTGTGCAGCAGGTACAAAACGATCAGAAACCCGAGTCTGAAGCAGTCCCAGCAAACAACAAAGAGCCTTGGATTTGGTGGTTTGCAGATCATGCCGTGCTTGGAGTATTTATCATCATTTCCATCGTTGCTCTGTCTTTCTGTCTGGACAGGTATGTGGAGAGACATGTATCCCAAGCCTGACTATGGAGAATGAGTTTCATGGTCATTGGTCATCATGCTGTGAAATAAACAATAAAAGTATATGTAGTTAAGTAGAGGTTGTGTTTCTCACTTTCGATATGTATTAGTTTTATTGTCAAAAATGTAGAGAAATTTTCAGAGTTCTTTCTTTAGTACTGTAGCGATGACATGTTGATGCTGTGTGTTGTGAGTGTTCTGAAGACAATGTTTGGTTCAATTTCAGTATTACTGGCAGTCAGAAGCAGATGATCCCCAACTTTTCTGTGCTGAGGCAGCGCCTCACAGAGACCTACGAGCACATGTCTGGGTCTGTTATTGACAACTTCAACACGTTCCTGGAATTTGTGTCAGCCTGGCGTAGTGGCGTTGGGGAGAAGCCAGCTGCAGCAGCACCTGGCCAATAGATCACAAGTCTTTTTTCGTGTAATTGGTTTGTTTTTCTTGTTACAGGAAGAAGATATGGTTTATTGAATGTTTGCCTGGTTTAGCAGTACTTTTCTATTCCCTTTCTTAATCCATGTGCCATTAGAGTTCGTGATCCGCTCTAGCACTATGCTTTTTTCTTCCTTGCAGTGTAGAAATAATCTTTAATTATTTTTGTTTAGTTGCTCATATAGTGCGCTATTCACTCAGCTCATGCACACTTTGGCCATTCATTTGTGTGATATATGTAATTGTTTACCACAATGTAACATTTTTAATCCATTCCTCAGGAGCGAACAAACTTCTTGATGCCTGAGTTTATTAAAAGTCAATAATAGTAAAGACTACAATGAATTTTTAAAGATTAAAGTGCACACTCATATTAGTATGCACTTGAACTACATTCTTTCAAACGGCAGCTCTTTAAACAGATGATGCCACAAGATTTTTATTGCTGATGCTATTTTTAAGCAATTTTTGGTCTTTTACAGTAATGGCATTGTGAGATGATGTTTCATGAATGTTTATTGTCATGGTACTGTCAATAAAGTCTTTTTTTTTTTGGAAAAAAGTGACAACTTTGTTTGAGTTTTCAGTCAGTAAAACCTTGCGGCATTCTTACGGAGTTACCTTTTGGGAAAGGTTTTAACTGTTATATGACTTGGAGATATAAAATAATATGAAGAACTGTTAAGAAACTGCGCACCTCAGTAGATGCTGTGTTGGCCTACTTGTGATCCTTCGAAAGGCCATTGAAACCACTCATAATGAGGACTGAATGTGAACTATTATGCCATAAACCGTGCGATCAGCAGATGTGAGCATAGTCCTCTACCAACAGCAAGAAATGTATCAATACCTTACCTTATTTTCAGCTCCATTCACATAACAAGTCATCACTGTTATTACAATAAGTGTTGCAAGACATTTGTGTGCATGTAGCGTTCTGTATGTATATTTATGCTACAGACCTGTTATACTTATTTCATGGTAAAAGAGTTCCAGCACCCCCAGTCATTTCATTGCAGTCAAAACTGAGTCTAGTCCACCCCATGTTTGGTTTGCAAATCAAATTTATTTATTGGCAGCAGCATGTATTCTGCTTCACATGTACAGTATTACAGAACTGATATGTAATGGACCACACAGCACTTTCTCTTTTGGCAAATTATTCAGTTCAGTTCTCTCCCCTGTTCCATGACATTGTCCTCTCACAGAAAATTTTGTAGTTTTCCAAACCACCAAAATGTGTATTCTGTGTGTGGGTGTTGATTTTTCATTGTAGTATTTGTGATGTAAGTTGAGTTCATTCAGCATAATCTTGTTGCAAAATAGAATTCCACAAAGTTGGTGACAGCATTTCTGACATTTGTCGTAAAAATGCAAAGCTGGAATTCTGATTTTGGATCACTCATTGAATCTCACAAGATTTTATTTTGTATAGATGAGCATTTATAATGCAAAGCGAGATTGTAAAATGCATTTTACTACATGTATTCATGAAGAAGTCTAATACATAGATATCCGTCTGAACTAAGCTTAACTCTGTAGTGTTAAAACATAATCTGTTCACTAAATGGGTGACATGATTCTGACATTGTCCTAGCTCGGGAATTCCTAGAGTTCTTGCTCTTAAGCTTCGTGATACTTCACATGCACTTTGTTCTAAGATAAAAATGTGCCTTCAAAATGTTCTACGCCAAAACTATTGAAAGATACACACTGTGGTTAGTGCATAAATGTTATGGAGAGTTATTCAAGAGTTTCTGACCATGTTTCAGATGACTGCTGAAAAGCTGACATCATATGGAAATGTTCATACTGTTTATCTCACAGTAATGTTTATGGTGATGTGTTCCTCATGTAGTTGTTCATAGGGAACATGAATTGTCTTGCTACACCCAGGTTTTGAGAACTTATGACTATTAAAAATATCTGTAGGAATACATGGAGCTATCTGGTTGCTGTCTGTGTCAGGATTTTCTGATTGTAAATGCCATTTTTCTCCCTGTTGAAGTGTCAAAACCTGCATTGCAGTGTGGGGGATTTTCAGTCATGTTTTGTTTATGTCAATGTACTTGTGATCTATGTTCAGTTTTATGGATTAGCAATAACACATGATGATTAGTAAAAGTGAACCAGAAAATACAAAATGAAAAAAATGCCTCAATAAAATTGTTGCACCTCCTGGTATTTTAGAAGTAAACAGTTATGGTTTGGAAAGCTTAAAACAGTATCAGTATATGGACATTTTTACACACGTGTATTAGATTAACCAATAGGAATGCTTGCTGCACCTTGCAGCTGTGCTCAGGTATGACTGTTCATAAACTGATCATTTTACAGAAAGTACTGAACAGTGGGACAATAAAGCCTTGATACGCACCGTATCAGCATTTAAGATCTTTAAAATATGCTGCTGTGGTTGTTTGTCCTTATCTTCTCTTTACTGCCCAGTCACAGTTTACTAAAGTCTAGGGTAGCCACCAAGTTGTTCCGCACATCCTTGTCTGTGACCAGTTTCTCTGGGCCTCCCACATCATGTTTATCTTCTGAAGATCTTTTTCAACTGCACATTAGCAAGGTCTTTGAGTTCCCCCACCTTGCCTTCTGGCATCCAGTGCAAAACAGTTTTGATGGCAGTCTGTGCAAAATATGGCCGATCTTTCTCCATGTCCATGTCCTGACAGTGGTGGCCATGTCTGGTAATCTAGGGAAAAAAGGTCCTGGCTCGAAAGGTTTTGTTTATTTTTGTGTGGCCAAATGATGACATTCTTGAAGGACCTGTGTTGTGTGCAATGAGGACAGCTTGGCCAGGACATTTTGCACTAGCATTGAAAATCATACTACTGCAATGGAGATAAAGCTTAGTGCAAATGCAAAATGTGCAGATCTCCATGCACTGTCTATGATTCTGAAGATGGCGATAGGCTTGTCAAGCCTGGGAGCACAACCTCAGTGGTCTAGAGGTTAAGGCACTGCTTTGTGCAGGTGGGAGGGCGGTGTTTGGCACCCCAGCTGTCATTCCTAAGACTTAAAATTGGCAGTCTAGTAGCTGCCCTGCAAGATGTCTGGCACCATAGGTAACAGTAATAGGACTGGTTGTCAGTATAATGTGACTGGGTGGAACTGAAGCCTCTGTTGTGACAGCAGTCCCAGTGGTAACTTGTCTTGAACAACACTGTCCTGATATGTACCTTGTCTTCACCTTGGATGTTAAGCAGTAAACCAACCAACCAACTTGTCAAGCCTGGTCTGGATTTCAATTTGGTGCCGCTTTACAGACACAGACTTTCTACCCATAAAGTTTGGTCGTATTTTGTACACCAAGTCTGGGTGAATAAGACAAATTTGACTAGGAAACAAAATATACAACAGTAATGCCTTGTGAATCATATCCACAACGGACCGGACCACTAGGGAGTTTGCAAAGACTTAGTCTGATGGTGAAGTCCAGGACAGAAACAGCTGGTGAGGAGTTCACAAAGATACTATGGTAGGACATTAAATTAGCTCACTATGATGAAGGGGATACTGTTAACCTGTAAGTTTCTGTTATACAGCGGATTCTGGAGGCAACTGAAGTACAGGTACATATTTTGAAAAATATGTACATGTATAGCATTTTCCTAAAATGAGTGCCACTGGTAAGTTGGATTCTTTTAAAAATAACCATGTTTTGGCTGAAAGTACACTACAGTATTCTGGGGGTAGGAAGTCTTCAGACTACACTGTCATGACAGGTAAATGTGTTTGTTAATCTTCACTGATTTTGGCCATTAATCTTCGCTGGTGCTGGTATACTGAAGATTGTCTCTACTCTGCTGGCAGATCTGCTATGGCATGTGTTGTCCATTTAGTCTAAAAAGTGCTAAACATACTGTTTTACACCGACCACAGCTCTCCTAAAACCTCAGGAAGCCAAAATCTGTAAAGCACGAGATCAGTCACCAAAGAAAGGAGTGGGCTTGGATGCCATGGAAACGCGTGCAGTGACCTACAAGTCCTTTTGTTGGTGGCGGCCAGAAAACTCGCGGTCTATATAACGCTGATCAGCCAACGGTCCAGTCGTGCTCCACTAAAATAGCTCTGGACATGGCCAAGTTCCCAATCTTTCTAATTAGGCGTCACATGTATGGGTAGCTTGTTTAGTAACTTTGTGGGCAGCGGGAAGTGAAAATCAGCTCAGGCTTTTATAAATTTATGCTTCCGATGTTTGTGGTTCCTGCCCCATGGACGGAGGATTTAAACAAAGAGCTTCAGCGCTTGAAACTTAAATAGTTGCCTCTCTTACGCGTTCTTTCTGCTCCGTTTCTACAAAACGTTTGCCGTAGTTTGGTGTGTGTTATGTTACGAAAACTAGGAGACATCCACTAAAGTCCGCATGCTTGACTGAATTGCTGGAAATCTGAGTTGTGCCGCACAGGCTTATCTGTAAATATAAATATGTGCAGGTTGTGAAAAATGTTAAGCTTGTTATAAGGCGTGCACACATTTGTTTTAATAAAGAAATTCAGTTCCTACCTCCTCTTCAAATGATTACAAATCAGCATGTGCGCACACAAACATACTGTCCCGGGAATACAAGCGATAAGGACGCGTATCTAAATTTCAGGCACGTCAGATCATACACACCAGCTCAATATTTTGTTCTGTTTAGTGTATGTGTGCGCCCGACAGGTCCGCTGTAAGACAAACCGCGCGCGCGCGGTATAACAAGGTAGTATGAGACACGAAAACTTTGTTTGGCGTTTTACGCCGAGTCAGCAGCAAAGACTATCGCCACGACAAGCAGTTGACCCAGTAAACACATCCAGAGGAAAAAGTTTCTATCAGAGACGAGATCTGAACCTACTACCCATGGCTATATAGATGTCCTTATGGCGGGTTTACTGCTCCACCACTAGGCAACTATACAGAGGGGGACCTGGATTCGCAACACTGATGCTGGATAAAAATGTTAGATTTTGTTAAATAGGAGAATAGGTATACGGTTTCTGACTTTCAGCGTAAACTCGGACACGTAAGACCCTCGACTACGCCTCCAATGTGTTAGTAACGTCGATTTTGGGGGCTGAGATTCTGGGCACAAAGTCACTTAACGCAGTTCACGCTTCTCGATTTCCTGTTTGGGTCTTTTCGTTTGTTTTCATTCCACACTTCCGACGGTAGGAGACTAGGACAAAACCACCCCAGCAAAAGAACCGACCGCTGGGATGGTCCGAAAGACCATTGGACAGCTTTCCGAAAGATTTCATCGCTGTTTGTGTGTCATCTCCAGCGCATCGCCTCAGCGCGCACCGCTCGTCAAGTCTTACCAAGTTTAAGCTGCTTTTAATTTAGTCATGTGCGGCTGGGTTAATAGCAAAACTAGGACAGACATCCATGTCTTGTTTTCGTGGCTTGGTGAACCCCAAGATGCGGGAACCGTCTTTTTCTTTTGAAGAACACCTGCAAATTCAGCAGATACGATGACAAGGAAAAGGTCCTGCTTACCGAATCGGTCCTACACACAATAATCTAAGTTTCACTGCTGTCCTATCATTTTGACACCACATGAAAAATCTTGTATAAGACTCTTGACCTAGCTTGGCAAGCGGTGCTTCACAGATAAAACTGTACTTGAAAACCATCAGCCTCGATTCCTCGCTGCCTCTCCCCTGGTAAAACTGCAGAGCAGAGAATTCTTCCTCCTTTTTTTTTTTCGCCTCTCACCCCGCCAGTAAAAAGATTACCTCGATGCTAAACGGAATGACAATTCGCAGTCTAGCAAGTTCGAACTAGTTTTGGATCCACTTTATTCTGGTTCCATAGTTGTCCCCTACACTGTCTTCTTCCTGACCTTTGACCTAAAAATGTGGAAAGAACTAGAAAGAAATTCATTGTTAACATAAAGGACTGGCGAGGAGTGGGACTTAGCAGGGATTGTCATTGTCACTGAACTACGTTTTCTTTACTTCGTTCTTTCTTTGTCTTCTGCGTTTGTTTCATGCCACACAGTGTTGTTGGTTAGTTATTGTAGACGGACAGTGCTTCCACCTCGCGGTGATTTCGCGCTGTGGGGGGGGGGGGATGGAGTCCCATTGCTCGACACTGAAAGAACCACCAGACTGATAGCAGCAGTAAGATGGCCAGTGCGGACAGGCAGTTTGATGTGCGGGAAGATGGCCGAATGGAGTCTGTATACTGTTTAACTCCAGGAAATAATCCTTGATCACACCTGGATTCGAACCAGCAACCTTCTGTCACGCACCTATTCAAATACGATTTCTTGGCCAGTGCAGCTTTGTGGGGTTAACAGCTGTCGCAAGATGGGCGATGTTTCCCTGAGAAGAAATTAAAGCCGAAAAGATCATTATCATCAGACTTTTTTTGTTTAAGGCTCTGTGCGTGCGCTGAAGCTCATAGCGATTGCTCTAAGACAAAGTTTACTATGCAAAAAGTACTGCAACATTGTGTACTTAACCAAAGTTCACTCGATTCCTGGTGCAAGATCTGTCCAGTGTACTCCGACCACATTTTTCAAGTCAATGCACGCGGAGTGCTTAGTTCAAAACAGTAAAAGGTAAAGGTCGTAGGGTAGTGGGGGTGTAGGAGATCCCCAGTTTTCTGTTGTCTAGCAGAGGCCTGTGCCCATCTCACTGCCCTATCTTCCCTGATCCATGGGCCAGGTACCCTTTTGCAGTGTTGCGCCGCACGAGCATCGAACCAGCCTTCAGGTTCGGAGGCCGCGCTCTATACAGCCACTCGCCCATCCGCTTCCCTAAAACACGCGCCATTGTGTTCCAAATCCAGAACGATAGACAATGAGATGCAAAACCTCCTGCTGAAACATGGGCGGGGAATAAACGACTTGTCGGAGTTACTGTTCATGATGACCCCCGGAGAGCAAGGCGGGCAAAACAATGAACGACATTAAAATGCTCTTCTGTTTTAGGGAAAGAACTTCCCCAATCTCCTTGCTACCGACAACTAGACAATGCCGCGTTGTCGCCCAGATTCGGAAAAGCACATTAATTTTCATCTTCCCTACAGACCAGGGAAAACCGTATCCTACTGTAACGAATAAAGGTTTGAAAGTGGCAAACAACACTCCCCCCCCCCTTTCTGCTTCTCGCCTCCCCTCTGCCGCCTTCGCTACTGGTTTCAAGTCCTCCTCAAGGAACAAGGAAGCGCACCGTTCTAGGTAAGGGAGAGAGGGGGAGGAAATATCGTCCCTTTGCCTGGGAACGTCTTGAAAACTGGTGGAGTCTTCTAATTTTAACTCGTCCTATACAGTGAGTTGAATCACGGAGTTGCATACTGTACATGAATATAGTTTACAACTACGAGTTGACCCGTCCATGGCACCGAGTCGACTCGTTCAATAAAAATTGAAAATTGTTATAATCAGATTCGTTCTAACTGATCGATCTGTTCAGGTGCAAACGTAGACGATATAACCTTTCACGTTTCAGGATTTATGCAAACGGTAGTTCAATTCAATAGAAGAATAATTTTTGTGATCCATGAGAATCCTAGGGCTGCTTGCATGAGCTTTCCTAGCTGCTTTTCCTGTGGTAAGAGCATCCGTAAGGCCGATTCGCCCTGTGTATTTTACGTCCAACTTTACGAAGCAACAGGGGATAAGAACGCTTATCCAAGGTAGCCCTGGAATCGAATAGTCTTTGTCGTTTATTAGACTTCTCGTTGGACGACTCAACTCAGTGGAGTCACTCGGTGGAAAAGTCAACTCAGCGCAGTGGAAGTCAACTCAGCACGGTGGAAAAGTCAACTCAGCACGGTGGAAAAGTCAACTCAGCGCGGTGGAAAAGTCAATTCAGCGCGGTGGAAAAGTCAACTCAGCGCGGTGGAAAAGTCAACTCAGCATGGTCGAAAAGTCAACTCAGCACGGTCGAAAAGTCAACTCATCCCTAATAAAATACGTACCCTGCATTTTTCTGCACTGGTGCCGGCGTCCATCGTCAGAAATTCACGTCTTATTGATGAGCATCGTGCGATGCCCGACTTGATATCAGATGTGTTGACAGTCGATGTGACAAGATAGCTCAGGACAAAGTCTGGATGTTAAAAATAATGGTTGCGGGTATGAAATGGACCACACGTTGCCGGTGATAAAAAGTTAACACAGCTTATCAACTGTGGCAACGGATCAAGCTTTGGCGACCTTAGATGTTCCCAACACAAACCTCTCTCTCGCTCACACACACACACAGAGAAGAGCTAATGAAGAGGGGCCGGGTAGCAAAAGGGAGCACGGACTGAAAAGAATTTTCCCCAGAAACTCTGAGACAGGCCAACCCAGTATTAAGCTAGAAGAATTTGTAAGTTACTGAACGTCTAGTCAGGGATTGTGTGAGTCACTTCTTTCATTGTTACGCTTCTGAGATTTTTTGTTCGGTGGAATGTAAAGAGATCAGATTGTAATGTTTGCGCAATTACGTAGTGCTAAAAGAAGACCTTTGACCTTTGGTAGGGGAAATGCTTTTCTGTTTTCTTCGCTGACCGAGACTTGTCTTGAGTGAGTTGATTTTCTCCAGATTCAGCTGTACACAAGATACGAACGTTTAGCTCCTTATAAACTTTTCTGTTTAAATTGCAGAAATGCGTTCATAATAATAGAGTTGAACGGGGTACTGCGGTCAAGCATTGTTATACTATATTTTTGACTTAAAAAAAATATCACGGTGATTGTATACTTCTTAGCTTTGAACCTGCCGCTGCTGTTCGGGTATGGTGACAGCAAAACATTAAAAGACAGCATTACAATCAGCCTGCTACAGCCCCTTGTTTGGAGATCCCTTAATACCGTACTAAAACTCGTACAAAACCAGAGTGCAGAGAAGACCGGGTATGGTCCCTTTAGAGCTGCTTTGAAATAGGGTTAGGCTGACCCGCTATAGCATGGGGGGGGGGGAAGGGGAGCATTTCCCCAGAAAGAGCAAGTCTGGCTCCGGTCTTTGCTACACATGCCAAGTGAGGTCAGACGTTCACGCCTGGAACCTGAGAACTACTTTGAATTGCTGCATGTCTGCACTATATTCACTGAGCCCAGTCATGCGGAGAGCGGAGCTCCGGTCCTCTTTGCTGTGCGTTCATCTGATTTCATTACGTCGACAAGTAACCATCTGGTAAACTGCGCCCCCCCCCCCCACCACCCCTGACAGTCAGCTTCGCTATCGTTTGTTGGGAAGTTTCCACGATTAACTGCACACACTTGAGACATTCAAAGCAGATCATAAGAGCTTACAAGTCCAAAAGACCTATCGTTTACGACAGACGGAGGAGCGCACGGCAAACATAAAGGATTGCACTTTATTCGATGTCTCTGCTTCTCGCGCTTTGGGGTTTCCTCGAATTACAGAAGAGAAATATGGAACCAGAGTCGTTTTGGGGGCATTCTGACCTGGACCTGAGATTGAAACAAAGGAACTTCTCACAATACAATTTTTTTCAAAGCAGTAACAGCTTCTCAGAAGGTGGGGCTGATCATTAAATTAGAAACTGATGCAGGAAAACGAAAACGAAAACTATGCTATGGAGCGATCTTTGTCTGAAATTCGTGAGCGGCGTTGCACGTATTTTGCAGGACGGAAGGGTTGTTGAGAGGACTGAAGATGCGAGCATGTCGGAAGGAATTAGCTGCCATAGGAAAGAAATTCAGATCGACTGAAAAGTTTCTCGTTGAACCGCAAGACGCAGGAGTCTGATGACATATACTTGGCGTCAAAGAGAAGCAGCTGGTACCGTACATGACTTGAAATCTTTGAATCCATTCCGAGGCTCATCATTTGACGGCGTATAAGAATTGACTCGGAAACATATGTCCGCGAGCAGTCTGGTGTTCGGCTTTTCAGGCACCTTCTTCCTGTTCACAAGAAGAAATCGGGTTTCTCGTGAAGTAACCCCTCTCTTTCACTAGTACGCAAACAAACAAATAAACAAGCAGCAAAATACAGAGACGCTTGCTCTGCCTCTCACTGGGTGACTGTGTTTGACCCGACTGAAAAACCGCCTGCAGCCGTTAGAAGAAAAGTGATTTATGTGTGACTGGGACACGGGATGAGCGCATGCCGGGAAGACAGCAGGGATGGGATTGGGGCAGAAACACGTGACAGCTCCATGGAAACAGAGTAGCAGATGGAGAGCACAATAAACCGAGAGTCAGGTCTACAAGGATGTAGACTGTTTATGCAAAATGCTTATATAAAAGCAGTCATCATATTATATTATAATATTATTAACACGTTTTAAACTGCATCCGAAAGTTTGTTTTTATTGTTTGACGAAAAATTGTCTGGAAAAGAACTGGTATTTCCAGTTCCGTTTGGTCGTACAACCTTATATACCTCTAGGTACAACCTTAAATAGTATTGTCACAGATATTAACAGTTGTGACCTCATCTTCTTATAAAAATCATTATCGCCTTTTGAAGACTTTATGTGCACCGCCCAATAGGGTTTATGAACTGCATTTACCGAATAGCACTGCGCTTGGAAGAATTAACGTTTGCAAACTTGACTGTCATCGCCTTCGCGAGGAATTGCGTTTTTGAACTTCGTCCTGCCTGCCTACCAGCGGGTCACGACCTCTGACCTTGCGACTCCCATAGGTTAACTGGTCACATGTCCTACTGACATGCCTCTATCCATCTTCATCACCAGCATGCCGTCGTTGTTCTCGCCACTGCCTTCATCGTCCTGATTATTGATCATTGTCGTTGTCATCTTCACTATCATCACTGTTGTGCTGCATGTGTCCTCGATCTCTGCCTTTATTTGAGCACCCTACGTAAAAAAAAAAAAAGTGGTGACAGAAGAGGGCTGTATAACACTAAGAAATTAAAAAATAGATGTAAGAAATTACAGCGTAGGAAAATACGAAAATTAATTACTGCATCTCTATCACACATTTCGATGGTCCTGGCGGGGACAGAAACAGAAGAGACCTAGAAATAAGTCTTTGACACCTTGTGGGACATTACTGCAATATTGCAAAACATTTCTGGCAAAAATATCGTCAGCATTAAAAAAGAAAGTATATAGTGTGACAGTTTATATCTTGATATAGAGCTGATACTTTTTGCTGTGCAAGATAGTGCTAGGTTAGATAAAAATATAGATTAGTACGACTTTTTACCGCTAGTTTTTATATTCACGGGTGTAAATGTCTAAACTTGCACTGAAATGTTCGTTGTTTTATGAGAAAAGTTAAACGAAGATAATGTACTGAAAAAAATATTTTTGTAGTGTAAATTGTCAACCTGACATGTTCCGGCAGCTTTGGGACTGGATATAATGATTTATTTCTATTTAAAAAAAATTAAATCAGCCTCCTTCCTCTCTATGCTTCAGACCGCCTCGGTGGCCTAACTGTCCGCTTCAAAGGCGGGATGTCGGTCGTTCGTACCCGACTGAGTCCTACCAAAGACTTAAAAAATTGACAATCTAGTAGCAGTCCTTCCAGACGCCTGGCACTATAGGGAACAGTACTAGGACTGGTTGGCCAGGTGTTAGTATTATGTGACTGGGTGGGACTGAAGCCTGTGTTGTGACAGCAGTCCCACGTGTGGCAGCACTTAAACTTTGTCTAAGCAACACCGTCCTAAATATGTACCTAGTTGGCGGCGGGACGTTTAGCACCCCCCAAAAAAAATCAAACTGAAAAATAAATAAGCGAACCAGCACTTTATTATTCATCTCAGATAGCTCTCTTGTGAGTGATTTTTATGATTGTTACCTGTGACGTTTTTGTGCGAAACAAATTTTTTTTCTTTCAGCGCCTGTAACCCACACTTTGCCATGAGTAGAGAGGTACGTTCTTGTGCAAGGTGACCTTGACAGTCCTGGCTGGCCAGACTTTGTTCTACAATCTGTGTAACCCACCTTCCCACGGAAACCGTCTGGAGGTCACCTAGCACGCGCGCCCCGCCCGCGCGATGCCGGCCTGCGTGCTCTGATTTGCGACCAGGTAACAGAGCACACACCCACAGGCACGCCAAACAAATTTCACACACATGGAAGTACGAGCAGACATAAAGAATCACTGCCATCCCTCAAGAGAGAGAGAGAGATTCTTACTCTTACATACGACTGCTATACCTCCCCCTCCCCCCCCCACCTCCCTTTGCGTCTCGCATTACCTATTCCACCGTTTCCAGTCACTTTCTTTCTTATGCACTGCAAAGGAACCTAAGTTTGCTACCTGTGCAAGAACTACTGGCCTGGAACAGTTGTCACGAATCGAGACCAGCAGCCGGCACCTTTAGAAAACACTAGTACCCCCACCCACCCCTGCCTCTTCGCTGACGGGGGGAAAAAAACCCAGTGCCTTTTAGTATAAAGAACGTATAATGGGAGGAGCAATGAAGTGCGAGTTAGCATAACTAACGTATAATGGGAGGAGGAACGAAAGGGGGTGGGGTGGGGTGGGAGAGACACGCACGCTTGATGTATGTCGTTGCATCGAAGACACCAAGTGTTTTTTATGGATGCGAGAAATGCGAGGGAGACTTGTCCGATCTCCACCTAGCGTCGCTAGGATTGTTCGCGTCCTTAAAATTCACATCAGCTTGCAGTAACTGGGCCATGTCATGGAATCAAGTTTGCAGCCTGGCGGGTCTGTGGGTGCGTATCATGCTGGCAATGGAAGCATCACATGTCAGGGCAATCCCTTGAAAATACCGTATCGAATGTTAAAATAAGTGTTGGGTGTACACACCTCCTAAGCCCTTGGTCGCTGTCCGAGATGCAAGTCGAGGAACTGACGAGCAAGACAAAAGGTGGTTGGACTCCTGTATACGTCCTGTATACGTGTATAATCCACATCAACACTGTTTACGTCGAGCAATGATAAACTTCCATGCTTTTCGGTTTTGACGAACGTTTTGATGTGTTCGTAAAGCAACCAACGAAAAAAAATTCAGAAAATTAAAGAAATAAAGAAAGCATGAATTTTTAACAAAATTAAGTTTTCGTGGGGAGCTGAAATAAAGGAATAAAGTAATTTCTTGGTAATAAAGAAAAAAATAGTCCGCTTGAAGTGTGTCCAAATAGGCCTACAGTACTGTCGGTTGTGTTATCTTTGGCGTGCCAAACAGCAAAAACGCACGCACACATGCCTGTGCGCTCGTACGTACACACGAACAAGCGTAGACACAGTGAGATGACAGGAAGCTAAGTCTCTGTCCTTCAAAGAAGCTGTCTGGGATTGGGAGAATAGCACAGATTACAAGAAAATCTAAGGGTGATTGAGCTTTTCTAGTGAGCGCCTGCGCAGCGAGTGTTGGGCAACTGAAGTGGACACATCCCGCGTGAACAGACTGGATCCCCGATGATTCAAGGGTATCTTACGTGCAACCCGGATAACGAATCAGGCGTCTCGAAGTGCCATGGCATGCCGGCGATACCGCTGCAGACTAAAGCCTTCGTTAAATAAAATCTTTAAGAAAATATAGTTAGTCTGACAGAAAGTCCCGGTTTCTCGAGAATGGGGAAATGCCAGGTACACTTCATGATGAGTAGTGGATATTTCCCAAGCCTTAAGAGTTCCGGCGGTGACTGTACCGAGGAGTCTGTAATCATTCTCTTGTGATCTTCAGTATCGTTCATTCAGAAAAATAAAAACCAACGCTCGCTGCTGCTGCTGCTGCTGTTGTTGTTGTTGTTGTTGTTGTTGTTGTTGTTGTTGTTGATGGTAATAACTGCTTTGAATATGAATCTTTTCGGTTACCCATAGCAGTCCTGACTAAGAAAAGGTAACTCTAAACACTTTTACGTCGGGAGGCCGGTCTGGGCACGGTCTGATAAACTAGATCATAGAAGTATATATATATAGCAAGATGACGCTCCCTGCTTGAACATCCATTAAACCAGTTTCTCGATCTTCTACTGACAATATTCAATTTCCATTTCGACTCGGGCGTTCTCTCCTTTCGAACAGAAATGAAAGCGCTTCCATTCTTTCAAAAATAGGGAGATAAGCCATGCTTCTCAATTCCCGTGGGCATGGTCTCATAGCACACGATAACCTGCAAATAACTTGGTCGGCAGGCGGGGTAGGGTCAAGCAATCCTTCTAAGTTTTGCTCTTTCCCAAGGGCAAGAAGCAAAGATTTGGGGACATACCAGCCGTGAAAGCGAGAAAGGCAGGGAGACCTAGAAGTTTATATATATATATTTAAAAAAACACGCCGCCTGGCATTGTGTTAAAGCTACCCCGCACGAGGTGTTCTAGCTGCGTGCTTGGCGCAGAACGTCAAACCATCAGGGGCGTCACACGTGACCAGTCGAACGTTGGTTCCTAGATGGCTTTGCTGGCTGAAACTTTGTTTGGAATGAGGCAGTGTGTGAAATAGATCCTATCTCATAACCTTTAAGAACTGGTTCACCGTCGTTTGTCCAACCGGTGACGACTGCTCAACACGGACCTGTGAAGATACGCAGTCCGTACAGTGGCTCATGATGAAGTTACTGCCTGCACACTCGCTCGTGCTCCCGGAAAAGGACGTATAACATGTCCGAATGTGTGGGTGTCGTTTTTCTTCTCGAAATTCTACCAGCACATAAGGTCTCTTTTGCTTCTCGTAGAAATCTGTTCCGGTTCAATATAATACAGCACTGTTCGGGGACAAACTGACGGTGCGTAGTAACCAGAAGGACTGGGAACTCGGAACACGGAACCCTTTCGATGAACATTTTAAGAGTACAACAGCTGGATGTCTCTGGCATTAGATGATGACACAACCCACAAGAAGTGAGAATGATGTATGCCGGATCATGCCTTGTCTTTGTTTACGTTGTGATGTAGTTGATTCAAACTGATACGCGATGGCGGTTTCACGGTTGGGTGGCTGGGCTGGATTATTTACCGGTCTCACTTCGGTGAGCCTGGAAACAGACTGGGATTCGCCGCCCTCCCGTCAATACCGGGCTGCGAAATTATATTTTCCCCAACTATATTAGAGGACACAGACTCCTAGCCGATGGAAGCGTTTGGGAAATATACGTCACGAAGTATTCAGCCAGAATCCAAACGTTATACTGCTGCACAAAGTTTGCAATAAATTATTGGTAATAGGTCACATATGTACAAAATGTACTACTTTTGTACTAGCACTATTCATACTAATGTTTTGGTGCTCTTTCGAAGTACGCTAAAGTAGTGCTAGTAGTTTAACGAGTACACTGCTACAGCAAAGTCAGAATACTGTACCGTGCTGTTTTCGGTAACTCTAACCCGACCCCTGCCCCTTACCCTTACCTTTACCTCAGCCTGAACAAAGTTTTAAAAAAAACCAAGAGTGTTGGGCAAAAAAAGCATGACAACCGAACCACATAGCTTTCCTCTGCTATGCACCACTACGGCAAACCAGCCGTAAGAAGCTGCATGCGTGCCTTGTCGATTTAGCTTTCATTACTGACGTATGAGGTATTTCCCAAGGGTTTCCATTTGTTATGAGTATTATGTCCCCCCCCACTCCCCCTCCCCAGCTAGTTTGGAAATATAATTTTGCTACCGGGTTTTCAAGCCGATGTTGTACAATGGACCCCTTGAACTCAATACTTTCTTGTATCCGTATCGGGATTGTTATCTTTAACACTTTTAATAAAAATTATCTTACATCCTCGATGAAGTCGGATGAAGACTGAACTGTCTAAAATATAAAAAAAAAATTCATCTAATGTTGATTGAGAGATCAGTCCGCTCCCATTTTCTCTTACATCAGAGAGGGAAATTCTGTCAGATCAGCAAGAGATGATTCCGTTTGACGAAATTTAATTACAGTTTGATTCCTGATTCTATTTTGAAGAAATTTAATCAACAGTTTGAGTCCTGATTCCACTTTGAAGAAATTTAATTGCAGTTTGATTCTTTACTGTTGACTTAGACATGATCGCTGTTGCTTGAATGTACTTTAGTCTTTATCATCCTTCGTATTTGTTTTTTATGACGTCATACCAGGCTGGGAAACCAATGGCCTCATATCTTTCAGATCTTCTTTGGCCTCAAACACCTTTTGATGCAGATATTTTCGACTTAGTCGAGCTGTTTGAGACTGGCATTAGCGTTTATCCATCAACTGCGGACCCAGAAGTCAGTCGTCTATCTACCAGCACGAGTGATATTTTTGTATCTTGCGTGTGAGTCTGGCCCAGATCTACGTAAACTGAAGTAGCGAGAACTTGAAAATGCTCCAGTCAAGTACTGTACACAGGGTGGATCATGGTTCTTTTTTTTTGGGGGGGGGGGGAACGATAAAAGTCAGTATACACCTGAGCGGCAGTAAGGACTGGTCGAATGTAACTTGGCCATTTCTAATTCCAGACACAAAGCCATAATATAACGTCCGTCTCTTTCTCTGCTCGGGGCAGGGGGGATGGGCTCTTTGACCCCCATCTCCCCCATAATCCCCCCCCCCCCGGTACGTGTGGTCGGTGTCGGAATGGCTGCAGCTCTAGGTTAATGACGTTATTGAACCCAGTCGGACAGGCTGGCAGGCACAGGTTTCAGTCTGCGAGGAATTATTATTAACTTTTTTCGGGGGGAGCCAGAACAAAGAGACGAAACGGTGTCACCAACTGTGGCCATGCCAGCCCAGCAAACATATCAGCCGCAGTGGAACGAGGTGGGTGGGGTGGAATGGGGTGGGGAGGGGTGGGGAGGGAGGCAGGGAGAAGACAAAGCAAAGCCGGCGCAACAAGCAGGCGAACACACACACGGCACCAGGGTGTTAATAAAGTCTGCAACATGTTGGCGCAGCAGCCGGCAAAAATTGCTCCGTAACTAACTCTGCCGGTACAACGCCGTCCATGCCAGCTGCCGACACGTCGATACATCCCCTGTCAGCCGCATGGCAGGCTCTTTAACGGGCCGTAACTCTAAAGGACCAACGAGTTGCTGGTCGTTAGAACCACGCCGCTCTGTACGCGATTGGAGTGTTAAAAAAATAAAAAGCGGGAGGTGGGTGGGGGGAATGGAGTGGTTCGGCCTCTGATGAACGAAAAAATATGTACTGCGCAGAATTTACAATGTTCGAACACAAAGGCGCTCTTGCAATAGTCTCCGCTGTCTGTGGTAACTGCGAGTAAAATGCAGCAAATTTCAACTAAACTTATTGAAGATTCAAGGTTCAGTTAAGTTCCTAGAGACAAAGGCATTCAGTTCTTCTAAACTTCAGCGTGCAGCATGAGCAGTCTTGAAAAATTGCTCACGCGCGATGTGGGTCGAAAGCTTGCGAAGTTATGAGGCAGTGTAAATGAACAAAAACACGAGCATAATAGCGCTTTATTTTTCGGCAACAGAATCAGCTTGATTTATGGGTTTACGGAACATGAGCAGTTTGAAGTCGGTCGAGTTTGGCAAAGTTGTAAGGAGGGAAAGAAAATAACGAAAAGGTTCTTTACCACCACACATAAGTGTGTCCTAACACACACAACCCAGGCAACTTCGATGTCAGTCGAACTTGGCAAAGGTTTGCTCCGGAGTCAGGGGAAAAAATTGGAAATTTTAACAGCACTTTGTTGTGTTTCTTTTGGAGAATGATAGCTTATCTTTTCGTCGTTTACCTAGACTGCCCAAGAAAACTTCGATATGATAAATGTATCATATGTTCTTCTGCATCATGTTTGGTTTAGATATATTTGCCATTGTCTTTAGGTGATTAATGTTAGACGTTTCAAATGCAAGGCCTCCCTCCGAGAAAACGGCGTTAGTCAGCTAAGACAATAGTTGTAATTTCTAACAATTTTCTGAAGGATTACTAACGTAGTACTACGCTTATTAACAGCAACAATATTTCAGACGTCCGTCTGTATAGATGATGGATGGCTGTTGATTAGACATGTTTGTTGTTCCTGAAAGTTATTCTCAGAAATTACGACGATGGCCCCGGTATAAGAGCCAGGCGCCAGTGCATGTGTCTGGGAAGATCACTCTGGCAAACATGCCTGCGGCCTGTGACAGCTTAATTAATAAGCTCAAGAGCTAAGGAATGGTTTAACCATGTTGACAGACGCGGCCTGAGATAGCGCCCGTCGCCAACCACCGCCACATGCTCATCAGCACTTGGCAACAACGGTATCTGGAATCCCGTCCCAAGAAGGCTGGCCAGCACCGGAAATGCTCAAAGAGTCTCTTCCGGCCGCCCAGAACTTCCGTCTTGCCCACGTGTGGGTAATCGCGGCAAGGTCTGACTGCTAGCCAGGCCAAGGATTCCACTTTGCCCCCTGACTTCCTTTGTCACAGAGCGGGGCGGCTGGAGCCTTATCCTCTAATCGCGGGCCCGTGGGAAGGAGCTGAGCGTGGAGGGAGGGTTGTCCCTGCGGCAAGATTGCGCATGTGCAGAAAGCTGGGAAAGGCGAACGGGCCGCTGTTTCCGCTGTGATAACAGAGCAAATACAAGAGAGAGTGAGTGAGAGAGCAAAAGGCGGGATACAGGACATGTATTAGGAGACAGGAACATTTCTCGTGGACAGTTGTTGATGTATTGTGTGCCTGCCTGCTTGGCTTCCTGTCTGTCCCCATCCCTCTTTCGAGCCAACCCATAGCCCTCCTGTTTCCTCTCAATACAATCTGTAAAGTCTAACCCTGTGGTGGAGATGCTTTGGGGGAAAATGAAACTTGTATCTTAGGTCACTCTGCCCATAAATTGTCTCAGACGGACTATGGGCACAGAAGACCACGCTCACTCACGCATGCGCACGACAGACAGAAGAAAATTACAGAAAGAGACAGCAGAATAAGCGTAGCGAAAAGCAGGACAACCCATAATAGAGAAGCTACACAACTTCCTTCACAAAGCTATGACATCCCCGATGGTAGCTTTGCATGACGAGCGTTTTGACGTTTCCTGACGATAACTGTATACTTAACGTTGTGTTTTGAAGTCATAGATTATAAGCTTGTAGCGTTGTTTTAATTACGAATATCCACTGTTTTTAAGATGTAGATTTGCTGCCTGTCGTGAACTACTGGTGCTTTTTAATATTTTGATTTCTTTCTGTCTAAGTGGTACGCAAAGAGTGTCCGATGTTATGGGAGCTTCCTCCTTCAGAAAAATGGGGGGTCTGCGCATGCGCGTGTTCATGCATCCCAGCTTGCACTCTCCCTTGCGGTAATACTGGCACATATAACAGAAATGCCACCTGTCTGTGCTAAACAAAACACGCTCTCTTTTGACTCAGGGGGGATGGGAGGGTGTGGGCACCTCACCACCGTCACCACCACCCCCATTAAAATGAATGTCAGCATGTTCTGCGACCATGCGTCTTGCTATCAAACTGTCTTCCAGCCTGCCTGACTGCTTGTCTACAGGTTTCCCCCTTAAAACTTACAATATCCGTCTTTGTTTAGTGTTCTTGCGGCCGGCGGAGGTTCAAAACGAGGTTTTTGTCCTCTTACCTCTTGTCATTTTCTGACCAGGCGCCATACTACTTCTAACGTCATCGTGCTGTAACGTCACGTGCTGTAACGTCACGTGCTGTAACGTCACGTGCTGTAACGTCACGTGCATGGTGTTGGAGGGGGGGGGGGCATTCCGCTAAACGGGAAAATAATACAGTACCCAGACAACTCAACAACATCCATGCAATCATTTTCATACGAGTGGCTATCTTTGGCGTCTATGTATGGGTGTAGGAGGAACCAGGGGAGAGTAAAAAAATAAAGACATGGACCTAAAAGAAACTATTGGTTTAAGCCACTTGTGTGTTTCAAACCAAAGTTAGTTCAGAGACATTCTTTCCTTCTTAACTTGGTAGTTCAGAGACATTCTTTCCTTCTTAACTTGGTAGTTCAGAGACATTCTTTCCTTCTTAAATTCCAAACTGTCCTTCTTTCCTTAACTTCCAATCTGTTTTTACTTTCTTTTCCTATTCCTAGAGCGTCCTACAGCCATGGATACTACGCGCTGTACTTTGCTAAATAATAGCACATGCACCTACAGGCCTTTTTAAGGTCAGGTCACACAACGAACATCAGCAGAATGACGAGAACATGTTTATCACGTGAAAACGCACAGCACTGGTCTGCTTCATTCCGCGCCTTGCACTGTCCGGGGGAGGGGGGCAGCGGCATGGTATCAACTTCCGGAAGCGCGATCATCGCTGACTGCATTGCCTCGGCGTGAAGAATGGGACCTTCATCGCCTGGGACAATGGGTACTCCTCTCCTTCAGGCAATACTGGTTTCCTGTGGTACTTAGCAGCAGGTTCTAGAGGAACCGCGATTGCTTCGCTAACCACCATGGCCTCCGCGAACTGCCAGGAATGTGGCCTTAGCGTCAACTGTTTTTCACTTTCATCCAACTGTCTGCGCAAAAGCCTTTGAAAAGCTAAGGTGTAGTGAGAAACATTTGGTTCCTTGTTTTGAACAAGATTTTTTATTCTACCAGACGGCCTAAAGTTGACTCCTTTGCCGCATTCTGGCGGTACTAGCTACCAAACGTAATAGGCAGGATCTTGTGTAGGAGAACTAGCGTCAGCCGATGTTGCTGGGAAGGAGGAAGAAAGATCGAGTGCTAGTAAATAGTCTTGACGATGATAAGGATAGATGTGACCGGAGATGTGATACAAAATGTAAGACAGAAATTTAACTGCAAGACCGCAAACTGTATTGTGTTAAATACCTTATCTTCAGCTAAAGAGCTCTGCAGCCTTTGCATATAGTATGGAAACGAAATCCTTGGCAATAAGAGAAAGTTTTTTTTAAAGTTATTGTTAATCACTAAAACTGTCATAATCTGTCATTAAAATAGAATTCTTCAAATACACAACCCGCCAGATATGTGGTTGTTGATAGACTCAGTTTCGCCAAGAGATCGAATGGCGATAGAGAAATTGGTGATGGCGTTTTGATGTACATATTAAAAACGACAGTCGTCGAAGAAAGAAAGAACGAACGAACGAAAGAGATGATAGCAGCTACAGCAGTTCTTCCGCAGTAGAATCAAGTATAAAAATAGAAAATGATTATAACGGACAGGCAATATCAAACGTCCGTAGAATTCTAAAGAAGATGGGTTAAGTCAGACACACCCGATGGACATACAGACGGATAAAGGGAAACAGAAATAAGGACGTCTTCCGACATCACTTCGTAGCGGGTCACCTTAAAGAAGATAAATTCACGACGATCCCATGTCAACAGTTTATCACAATACAACTTCTCTGAAGTGTGACGTATAAGTAGTGTCATTATATTTTCCAGTCATTAAAACCGCGGGACTTCTTGCTAGCTCCAAAGATGTGTCCCCTACACATCTTTGCCAGCTCCGAAGGCAAAATGTTACAGCCATTTCACTTCAAAAGGAGGCCTCTTCGGTAACTGTTCAAACAGGGCCTTACTGTGCAGTAGGTTCTTTTAATGAGATAAAGGGGCTCAACAGACAGATTTATGTTCTTGCTTGATAATGGAGAGAGAGTTCTTGCATGTATGTGTGTATGAATGCACGTAGACTTGGGTACCTGCATGCGGGCTCTTGTTTGTGCGTCTGTGTGAATATGTGTGTACGTACGGATGTGTGTAGGTTTCCGTGTGCTTGCGTGCACGCGTTAATCTGCATATATTTCCTTGACAGACTGTCATCTGCACAGACAACAAATAGATCAACTGTCTCAACAGTCGAATACCACCTCGATATTCTTCACGTTGGCACCCCACCTACCCAACAACTTGCCCGTGCACCTAGACCACCGAGGTGGTCTAGTGGTTAAGGCGTCCGCTTCCGAGGCGGGAGCTCGGTGATTCGCATCCCGGCCGAGTCATACCTAAGACTTAAAAATTGGCAATCTAGTAGCTGCTCTGCCAGACGCCTGACACTACAGGGAACAGTACTAGGACTGGTTGGCCCGGTGTCAGTGTAATGTGACTGGGTGGGACTGGGGCCCTTGTTGCCCATCAGTCCCACGTGTGGCAGCACGTAAACTTTGTCTAAGCAACACCGTCCTGATATGAACCTAGTTTGCGACTGGAAGTTAAGCAACAAATTACCCCCCCCCCCCACACACACACACCTTGCTGAGGGGGCGGTCCCTCCTGCAACTTTCCGTGTCGTAAGTGCGGCCAAGAAGCACCTGTAGTACAAGTGGCCCCGTATGGTTTATTGGCTCTACATGTTCAGCTGACAGTAAAATTATTGCTCGTCTTATCGCAGGAAAGAATGAGGCAGGTCACCTCTGGCACTTTGCATGTCGATGCAAGACAGTACTGCAAGACGAGCAATAAATGGTGGGGCGTGATGGGAAAGGATATGTCTTTCGTGTGTGTGTGTGTGTATGACAGACAGACAGACAGACAGACAGACAGGGAGGCAGGCAGGCAGGCAGGCAGACAGACAGGCAGACAGACAGGGAGGCAGGCAGGCAGGCAGGCAGGCAGACAGACAGGCAGACAGACTGCGCGCTCTCGTGCACGTGTGTATATGTGCCTGTAAATCCTTGTGTACATGCGTGTGTTCGTGTATATATTTCTATTCATATATATATGCTTCTGTGATGTAAAGGTCTGTAAATTACATTCTCTCTTATCATCGTTACGTACACAGCGAACAGGCTGGCGGATAACCTTCTTAGAGTGGATTCGAAAATCATGTCTTGAAATAGCAACTCTCAATGTCGGATCGCGCTACAGCCGCATGGAAGCAGCCGTGTGATGGAAACTTCACTGCTAACTTACCCTTCGAGCGAAAGAGAGAAAGGACTGAAAATCCCGATGGATGTGGCCATAAGTCTCTGCCTGAACGAACTTGCTATACTTCAAATATTTTCATTTTAATGGTTTTGAAAATATGTTCATGTCCTATTGCTCGTGTGGGGGTGGGGTGCATTAGGCAGCATGTTTACCAGACAGCGGGATTATGCGAGAGTTCGCGAGAGGAGGGAAAGACATGGGGAGAAACTCAGGGAGGCAGAGGCTGAGAGGAAAGGAAAGAAGAACGAATATGCGGCCTGAAGTTCTGCAGTAGTTAACCCGGGCAAGTTTCTCCAAGTTCACAGAGCAAGGCCCGAGGCGAGAGATTATAAGCCATAAATTAAGTATTCGATTGGAAGCAGCTCCATTAAGGTCAAGCGTGTGAGATCGACTTCCGGGGTCAAGCTAACCGAAAGTCAATTTCTGTAACTCAGAAAGACAGCGGCAGTGGTGACCCACACCCGACACACCTGTAGAACGCGTCAACTTCTTACATTCACCAAACCACCATCCTCGCCCAGACAGAAAGAAGGAAAGAAAGAAAGAAGAGAGAAGAAGAGAGGGGAGAAGAAGTAAGAGTTGAGGATGACAAGCAGGAGGAAACATGAGCAGGAGTATCACGAGCGTTTGAACTAGACCTTCCGTACCTTGCAGGCCGTTAGATCCTTAGGTCGTTAGGTCGTTAGGTCTTTAGGTACATCCACATCGTGTTATTTATGTGCACTTAGACGTGCAAAAGAGACGAGTTTCATGCAACACGAACCAGGAATGTTTGATCTGCAGTCGCACTGTCCAGGTCTGCTTTCAATGGTATACAGAGCGCTGTTCCTGTCTTGTTGGTGATATGACAGCATGGAGCTAATCAGGCGTTTGCAAGACTGGATCAACTCGTATGAAAGACAGTACAAGTGCGTCCAATTAGGACTCTAATTTCAATGAAAAATTTCTCTCCAGCGATCTTCTCCTCTCTTCCCTAGAAATTTTTGCGAAAACGTAAGTGTATGTAAAGAATATTCGATCTGTTCTGGGGGGAGTCAAATTTTGTTTTATTGCGAATGGCAGGACTACAGTTGCTTGTGTATCCTTTAATATGACTTAATTAGTCAAACCATGTGCTTTCATTATAAAATGAACTGCGAACGAACAGGTTACTTTTCGGAAACCGTGACCCTCTGACTATGCGGCTAGATGACTGCACAGGACAGTATAAATGAACACAACGCACACACGCTTCGACATACACGCAGACAGACTGGCAGGCAGGCAGGCAAATAGAACAAATAGATAGTGGCAAAGAGATTTCAGACTTGATTCAGCTTCGGCTTGTCCCGGTCTGTAACTCAAAGGCGAGAGTTTAAAACGAAATATTAAACGCATTATCTTATAGCAAACCTTGTCATTCTTTAAATTTCTTTTTTTATTACATCCAAACCTTTGAAAAGAAATGCGGCTAAATGATATTTTTAAAGAGAGAGAGAGAGAGAGATCGGAGAGAGAGATATCAGAGGTAGAGAGAGAGAGAGACTGTCTTCAACTTTCTCAGCCCCAAGAAAAGGGTCGATCTAATTTTTTTTTTAATCCCATCAAATTACTGCTATAAAATCCCAGCTGACACTTTATTCCTACTTAAAATGATTGCAAGATTCATAGCTGGTTTCTTCTCTATGCACGGACTCGTGTCACCAGTAAAATTATAAACTAGATCATGTAAACATGTTTGTAGATGTTCACGTTCACGTTCACTGATAGGCTATACTTTGAAATAATGCACCCCTAGCACAGGGCCACATTACATGATTGAAGATTAGTTACTGTAAAATTTTAAGTACATGTAGCCATATTATTAATCTTTTACCATGATCGTCCACAGAGAGAGAGAGAGAAATGGGGGGTGGGGGTGAAGGAGGAGGCGAAGAAAAAATGGCGCGCGCATGCGCAGCCCTACTATACAGCGCTCTCTTCTGAAGTTCCCAGCCGTCTTAATTTATTAGGCTTGGCGATTATTTTCCTCACTGGCCTCCCCATCTGCGAGCTCGCGCCATCTGGCTGGTTTATCTTGTCTGTTAGTGTATCCCCCTCCTCCCAGTCCCCGCCCCCACCTCCCCCACTGCGGGCCGTTTGCTACTCTTGCAGCGTTCTGTCCTCGCTCCTCGCTCCTCGCGCGATCACCGGCCTCCTTGTGTTACGTATCGGTGAGTCTTGCGTCATGCGATACTCCTTTCGCCGCTGTCCCCCCTCCTGAACCACCCCGCGTGTGCGTGCGCACGTGTGTGTCTCCCAGCCACCTGCAGAAGTTCGTCCTGGGGATGAGATCTCATTCCTGTTACCTTAGAACTCTGTGGAATTATGTCCCCATGCCCCTGCTCCCTGTCACCCTGATATTTACTGAAGCGAAGTTTTTCCATCTTGGATGAGGACAGGTAATGCTCTTCGCACGTAATATTTTACCTGTTCTCCTCCTCCTGCCCACCCCTCTTTCTCTCTGAGAGACAGAGAGTTGGAGGGGAGATCTTTTGTCTCATAGGGCCGTGATTTCTGTGAGTGACAAAGGACAGTACACAAACTTGCCAGTCTAAGATCAGTAATTAAACAGTATGCCGATGAAACCAGATCTTGAGACTCCGGCCCCACATACTGTACATAGCACGAGGCGCCAAGGGGGAAATCCATCGTGGGGCACCAAACATTTGCGAGCATGGTTAAACATTTCCTTCTGTTTTGTGATAAACCCTACAGAGCCTCAATTTCCAGTCACTTGCTGTCAGAAGCTTAATCTAAGGCAGGAAAAACAAAATTTCCAATGAGAAGAGACACGCTCAAGCGCGCAGCCGAACGCACGCACACACAGAGAAAGGCAGCAGTACACAGGTGAATTCCTTAGACGCGAGGGAAGTTAGCGACGCTAGATAGTGACGTCAGAGATCCTACGGTCGACCTTTGGAGCTCTGACGTCACCATCAAGGGTTACTCGCTTTCCTCGTGTTTACAAAGCTAGCCTCGAGCGCTGCTCATGCGTAAACAAAGCAATGTTTATGGCCACCCCCACCCCCTCAAAACTGCCCCGCGAGTTAAGAATGTGTCGCTCCATCATTAATAGTAATTCTTTCTGGCGATTACACGGAAACACGGAAGCTGCCTTAGTCAAAACCTGTTTGTGTCCTCTTGGCGTCTGCTTGTTTACTTTCTCGGACGGAAGTCTCTGATTAATAAATCACGAGAAAGCCTCGAAGGACGAGTATGTCTTTGCGCATGCGTAGCTGGTGATGGCGCTAGCGTCGTCACCAAGCTTGACAGCTTGTTTTGAAGACATTTGAATAAGACCGAGACACGAAGCCCGACTTTACTTATGTGTTCTGGCGTCTGCTGCCTTTTTTTCCAGTCCACTTATTTCCAGTCCACTGGCACTTAACAAGCGGGAAGTCAGTCAACGCCCCTTTGCATCGGGGTTGTAAGGCTTGCAGCCAAATTCTTCCACTAGTATCCCTTCCTGTCTTTGACAGTTATCTCTGACAATATCGCCTCCATATTGTTTCGCCCCCCCCCCCACTCTTCATTCCCCTATCCAGTGGAAGGCAGTTTTGCTGACGGACCATGCTCACTTTTCCTCCATCTGTCATCACAATATGATTGCACAAAGCTGTCGACGGTAAATGATAGGCGTTTGTGTGTTTATTTGTCGAGCGCCCCGTCAAATTCTGAGTTTCCTCCCTTTCTACGTGTACCGTGGCGCGGGGTGGGTGGGCTGAGGGGAGCTTGGTCGTGTGGGAACCTTACCTGAGAATTTTGCACTGAACTGCTGTGAAGACGCGCAGCACGGGGCCCTGCGATCAACCCCTCACCTAAACTTTGTTACGATTAACAAATGTAATACATGATTACTGTAGCAACGACGACGATGATGACGATGACGTCAATGATGACGACGAGGAAGATGAAGACGAGAAGGAGGATGACGACGAGAAGGAGGATGACGACGAGAAGGAGTGCTACGCGATTCTCCACCAATAGTTCAAAGCTGCTGGTTTGGCAGAAGGGGAGCAAAATATGGCAATAAAATTGGTTTTGATGGGGCCGCAGGGAAGGTACATGCCCCCCAGGACATTCTCAGACAGCATAAACACTTCTTCGTCGGCAAACTTGCTCCTTGCGATAATGCCCATCCAGATGCAATAAAAACCGCTGCCAGCAGGGCTCTGAACCCCGTTTCGCGAAGCTACGGGCCACAGAGGTATCTGTGCGTGCCGCTCGCTGCTCTTGCATAACTGAATGTAGTTCTTTGAAAGCACAGGTATGCACACATCCGTGTTCCTCGCAGCACTGTCGTTCTTCTTCTCGGACACCGCTACGTCTGTTGGGACACGACACTTAGCAAACAGCTGCGTCGTGAGGCGACAGTGCGTCTGCCTGCTGCAGCACTAGCGAGGCGACGCGGCGCTAGTCGCTTGCAACAGATGAAGTCTGTTTGTCCTTCTGTTTACTGCACGCGCTAAGGGCGGTCCCCTCTTCCAAACGAAACACGACAACAAACATATTAACTGCCGTTTCCAAAAGAATTACTCCGTCAGTCAGTCAGCCTGCCTGTCTGTCTGTCTGGGGGCGGGGGAAGGGGTCGTTTTGTTTTGTTTTTGGTCCGCCTTGACTTGCATGGGTCGGGCGCTATGATCAGGGCTAAATGTTGAACCGCTGAACGTTATCTCATCCTATTCCAACACCGAACAAGACTCATCGTGTGACCGCTGAGTGGTGACACAAAGATCTGTGACTGCAACGCCAGTGGTGCGTTGTCAAGTTCCTGGAAGAGGCATATCCTTCTAATTTCGTGCATATGAGAACAGCAGCTCTTCGAAAAAAACAGACCCCTCCCCCAAATCTTTAATTGTGTTTTTATAGTCTATTTTTAACATATATGTTTGTTATTCTACTCAAAATTGTTCGTGACGGTATGCACGACACTTAATTGCTACATGCGTATTTTGAAACGTTGAATAGTGACGTCAAACCACATATCATATAAACATGTTGAAATATAATAATTTCACGTCCACTTCCTCCCTTTCGTAGGTACGACTACGAGTTACTAACTTCACAATAATTCGTTACTAGTGTCTACTCACATCACGTGATACACGCAATAAGCTATCCGTCAATGCCTATGTCGCCCCATGTCAACATAATGCGACTGGGTGGGACTGAAGCCTGTGTTGTGGCAGAACGTAAACTTTGTCTCAGCAACACCGTCCTGATATGCACCTAGTTTGTGGCGGGACGTTCACCAACAAACACCCAGCCCAACCACGCCACATCGCATATATTACATTACAATACATGACAAATAAAAACCCATAAATAGTGGGCATCGCCGGTTAAAAATGTGTATCGCTCATGCGCAACACACATCGTGACGGAACACGATTCCCACATCGTTACTAGGGCAAACAGTACCCTGCGACTTAGCATCGTTTTACATGAACGATACACCCTGGTGCAGTGTCGCTTTCAGGATAATCCCATTTTTCTCGGTAGCATATCATGGCTACGCTACATAAGCGCTCTTTCCCCCTGTCTTATACTTTCAAATTGGCAATCTAGTAGCTGCTCTGCCAGACGCCTGGCACTAATAGGACACTACTAGGAGAGGTTGGCCCTGTGTCAGTATAATGTGACTGGGTGGGACTGAGGCCCGTGTTGCGACAGGAATCCCAGGTGTGGCAGCACGTAAACTTTGTTTAAGCAACACCGTCCTGATATGCACATAGTTTGCGGCTGGACGTTAAGCAACAAATACCCTCCTCCTGTCTTATATGTAAACCGTTTGTGCGCGCCCAAGTTATTTTAAGACCGCTCCTAACCGAACTAACTTTGGTTAGGAAAAGCCTTTCGCTCTAAAGTTTATAGCCAGTTATGAGAAACCGAGATCCGAACGATCGTGTCGCACTGGGATGGATTCCCTGACCTCTAATACAGTAGAACCTCTTATTATCCGTGCTTTGATTAACCGTTAATTCGATTAACTGTGCCTCTAAAAAAAATCCCGGACTTAAAAAAGTCAATGAGTGCGTTTGGAAAAGATACATTTATATATATGTATTGCTTTACAATTGCATGTACGTGCATGCACAGTACATGTACTGCTCTTCGTTAATGACCTCAGGTCATTGTAGAACAAAATAGCTAAAATTTTTGTCGTTTTCGATTGTCCGTGATTTTGATTATCCGGAAGAAGCCACCCGGTCATTAGCCTGGATAATGGAGGTTCCACTGCATAACTGCGAGCGCCTATTCGTCTGCTAACAGAAGAAAAAGTCTGCCATCTTGGAAATTATTTCCCGACCCTAGTCTCTTCGAGTAAATCACTTTTTTTGTTGAAAATATTAAGCACTTAATCTGTACTTTTTAAGACATGCATGTCATTATTTGGATGCATATTTGATATCTAAAAATCATCTTTCACTAGCAAAGAAGAGATCGACTTGGGAACTTTTCATAACGTAATTATGTCATAATAACTTTGTTTAAGGTATGTAAACTCAATACAATTATTATAAAATTAACAAAAATCCTTACTTATGAAATTGTATTCTCCCTTTTTTTGTGGAGGTCAGTACAAATGTATTTTTGCAACCAGCTGCACAGCAGTCAAAAATCCTGATTTCTAGATCAAATAATTCCAATATGGCCGACTTTTTCTTTCCACAATTCAACTAAGCGCCCTGAGCCTTCCAGTTATATAATTAGAGCTCGGTTTATCGGTGGCATGGATATTCGCATTAAACTTACACTCGCTAAAAATAAACAAAGGCTGGATGGTGCACACGACATCTTTTTTTAAAAGTACAAAAAGCCAAGCAGAACACTCAACCGGTTAGACTAAAATATGCTTTGAAATTACACTACTAAATGTTTCAAAGCATGAGTATAAATACCTTGTAAAACAGCCAAAGACCTGCGTATGCCTTTGGGTTTTATAATTTTATTATAGAAATGAAGAATAAAAGGAGATAGAGAAGCTATCGTGTGTTGCACCCACTATGCACTGATGTAAGCGTTAAATGGCGAATTGACGAATCCTTCCAACAATTTGTGGTAGTGCCAGTCCTGATGGTCATTCGCTCTTCTGTTCGAATTGTCGCCACCAGTAGCGTCTTTAAATGAAACCATAAACTAGAATGTGTCAGACTTTGCACGTCCCTGAGACAGGTTTTCTGTTAGATTGAAAACTGAAGCCAATTGGTACGATCTTAGGTTATCACGTGAGGAGTTAACTTTGTTTCCCCACCTTATTTCCGGAAGTGTTTGGAGCATGAAAAAGCGCAGAAAAACTGGAGCCAATCAAAATACAGTCTTACGTAAAATATGCTAGTCTCGTAGGGTCACCACCGAAAACCTTGCAGTTGCCTGGAAGATCTTTACTGCCTATACCCCACCCCATCCCTTCCCCAAACCCACCAATCCCTTACTCCTAGCCCCCAGCCTAACCCCACCCCTTACCCTTCCCCTAAACCCGCCTCCTCCCAAAACATCCCCCTCTCCCTCCCCCCCCCCCCCCCCGCCCCTGGAAAGACCTTCGAAATATAGCTCGCCATTTGATTGGCTCCGCTTTTTACACATCCTAAATAGAGCTCGTCATGTGATTGGCTCCAGTTGTTCTGCGCTTTTACGTGGTGTTTGACGAAAATAAAGCATGCACTAGCACCAACAACACGAGGTAAAACGTTTGCAAAACTTCTTCGTGAAACAGTGGTTTTCATGCATGCTAGACTGCAAAGATTTCCCCCAGATCTGAGTTGTTTTGGAAATGTTTAGATGGCGAACACCGCGTGCCATAGCCGTTATCAGCCCCGCGTACATGGACACGGTAACCGTACAGGTCTCAGTTAGGGTACAGGAAAGTACCACAATGTTTCACCTCCTTTTCCAGCCCGCTCCCTGGCAGAAAGGGCCAGGCAAACCCTCTGCCTTCCCCCGGCTGTTCCTTGGTGGTGGTGGTGGTGGTGGTTATTTAGAGGGACAGTGCTTCCACCTCGCGGTGATTTCGCACTATGGGGGATGGGGTCATATTACTAAACTATACACTGAAAGAACCACCAGACTGATGGCTGCAGTAAGGTGACCAGTGCGGACAGGCAGTTTAATGTGCGGGGAGATGGCTGAATGGAGTTTGCACAATATTGAACTCCAGGAAATAATCCTTGGCCACACCAGGATTCGAACTAGCAACCTTCCATCTGCTAGTCCGCAGCTCTACCAACTGAGCTAACCTGGCCCCCTTCGGCCGGCTGTTCCTTCGCACTCAAGGAAAGTTTTAAGCAAGAAAAAAAAAGTCTCGCAGGAAGCGCACAACTCCGACAACGAGGCAGCCTGCAAGACGTCTGTGTACATAATGGGTGAATTATGGCGGGGAGTGAGGGAGGGGATGGGTGGGGTGGGGTAAGACAGTCTGAGTATTGTAAAACCTTCGGGGAAATAAGACAGCCGAGAGATAAGGCTCTCGCCACTTCGTGCAGGGGACCGGTGGGAGTGGAGGGTATCCATGGGTCCAGCCATTTATTTCAAGGCTAAAAGCAGACGACAGACCGCAGGCCCGGAATGGCAGTGCTTGCGTTTTCTGTTGCGGGGTAGAACTAGCAGCGGTAGCAAGAAGTGGGTCAAACCATTTTCACTTCAGCAAAACCTTCAGAAAATTCCTCTCAATAAGCCAACTCTCTTTAGCCAACTAAAGGCATTACTCGGTTGCAAGCAGGCAGCGATGGCTTTCCATAAATTAACTTTTGGCTTCTAGGATGCACAGCGTCTTGTGCGGGTCTGTCTGGCCATTGATTCGAGGTACAGGGTGTTCCTGGGTAGATCTGACCCCTTGACACGCGAGTTCCAGGATCTTGTCGTCCCCTGTTTTGACCGTCGTTTGGCAGGTTGCCTCCCCCCCCCACACTCCCATTCCAAGTCGCAACCCATTTTTTCTCATCAAATCAATGCGAAGCGATAAGGTTTTCCTTTAGCAAAAAAGAAAGGTGGGGTGAAGACATTAATTATTCAACGAGTAACACAACACATCCGTATACTACACCACAAAAACATATCATGTCTTCCTTCTTCCTGTCTTTTGTTTTGTGTGATTTGTTTTGTCCTTGTATTGACAAAGGGGTAAAGACTCAAAACGTCGACTGTCTGCTTTTGTCTAATTTGGTGCAGATAATCTGTTGTCTGTACTGTTTCCCATGTCACTCAGAAAGGTAGTTGTGTTTATTTTTTTTTTAATTCGCCTAAGTCAAAGTAGAATGCCAAGATTCTGTAAACTTGATTTATGTGAATATTTTGTTTGATGTAAGCTCTAGTTACAAAAATTATTAGACCAAACTTGATAAAAGCCCTTTCGACACGACTTTCTAAAACAATGAGTATCTGAAAGTTTGGTCAAGTGACTGAGAAATGGCTTCTGCTGCTCTTTCGAAAAAAAAGGTTTTGTTTGATGTAAAATGTGAACTTTCTAAAGTACTGTAAGCTGATCGAGCCTACCAATGAGGCCATGTATCGGTTCGGTTCAAAAATTAAGAAGAAAAAATTATTCAAAGAGGAAGGTGTATGTGTGTGTTTGCTATTGTTCTTTACTTAGCGTAAGTGACATTAAATTAACACGATTCAAATCGATTCAAAAAGGCCAGAATTGATGAAGAAAGAAAAAACACAAGCCTAGACAGTTCACTGATAAAAGTCAAGCGAATCCAAGGGAAACCTGGGGCAAAGTCTACAGCAACTGCAACGGGTGCAGTCACTTCGAGCAAAAGAGTGTACACGTCCACTGCCCAGCAGAACGATGGCGATTCAGTGCCTATTTATCATCATTTTCATCACTGCTGTCTTTCTATCCGGATATTAGCGATAGTTCCCACTTTGTTACGACATGTAGTTTTGATCTTTCCCTATATACGACTTCGATCTCAACTGCTGGCACTAATAAACTTCACTTTATAAATTTTCCCTCAAGAGACTTTGTTTTAATAATAACCCTACCCCATCCTCACTTTGCTTATCTTTCTATATTACACGAATTTCCTCTTTCACGCATTCTTCATTCATTCTGACCACTGATTTGTAATTTTGGCTTAAAAGGCCCATGGTTTTATAAATCGCGTCATTAATTAAAAGTGCTCCGTCCGCCCTGTCACTAACAGTGACTCGTACTTTGTACAGGTTTTGTATACACTTGGAACAAACCTTTCTGGCACTCTCGTCATTACAGATACTGGAAGGAATCTCGTTCAGCAAAGCTACGGATAGATAATCTGCTCGGAAAGACAAGGCGATGATGACAGACATTTGAGTGCGTGCGTGTGCATGTCTGTTTGGGGATGCCCGCACGCGCGCGCGTGTGTTTATTTGCAGGCAGTGACATGGTACACAATAGATACCTTTTCATTTACAATTCCTTCCCATTTCTTTAGAGCCTGCTGTAGCATAAAATCCAATTTCGAGTGACAGAGTGAAAATGTTACTTAAGTATCTAACAAAATCTGAACTATCAGTCGCACTCGTCATGTATAGTGATAAAATCCATATACACAAACCAGTGTAATGAAACCATATAATTTATGTAATGCTAGGATTTAAGTTTTCTTTTTCGTATCGCATTTTAGGTGGGTGAAAAAGAGTTACTTTTGGTTGCTGTGTTAATATAAATAAAGAACTTGGCTTCCAAGAGTATTGTGCCTAGTATTGAGTCTGTTTTAAGCTGCACGTCATGTTCAGATAATATACATTTTTTATTACCTTTCCACGTGCAAGGTTTGGTAGATGTTAAGACTGAAATTACCGGTGGAGATTTATTTGTGTAGGCAAACGATTATGAACCTTTATCCAAGGGGATACATGCGTATGTCTGGCATAAATGCCGGTGTTTGGTGTCACTGGTGATGGAAGTTGCCGATTGTTGAAACACATTCCATTCCAGGACAACATTCCTGGATCTTGCCAGAGCCTACCCGCCTAGCTGTCCGCATACCCGAGGCGCTGTCAACAGGACACGGAGCGCGAGTCAACATCGCAGCTAAGCGGTCGCGCGGGGGACGCCGGGAAGGGCTCAAAATGGCAGCTGTGGGGTGATGCAGTCACCGATGGATGGGACTCATCGGCGGTTTTATTGTAGCCAGGGCGCGGAACCCTTGTGCTGAGAGCAACACGGTGACTCAAAGTCTGCAGCCTAGCCTGCGACACTTGGATCTCTCTCTCTCTCTCTTTCGCACAGACAAAAAGATGCTAGGAAAAAATGCCAGGAAACTGGCCATTGCTTTTATTACTTCATTTGTATGTCTCGAAAAAGTGTATCGGCCACCAAGCAAAATCCGAACTAGCTCAGTTTTAATTGAAGAAGAGGTTCTGTATTCCGAAGCGGGTTAAGGTTATGAATTCCACCCCCGCCCCTCCCAACCCTTCCCGTTCACGGAAGCGCAGTTTTCATTAAAAATTCCGACACGCCTATGCAATAAAAGCCGACGTTTACCTCTTTTTGTTTCGACCGGTCGCGGGTCATAAATTTCGATCGCCACAGACCAGTCCGTGGCTGCTTGGCTGGAGACCGCACTCAAGGCTTCAGGGGTCCAGAAAGACTGCTTCCCCAGCACAAGGATAAAGTGGCCAAACAATGGACAGCGAATCCGCCCCTACCCCCCCCCCCCCCTCTCCCATCACGCCTGTTTGTACAACGTTCCAGGTCTGAAGCGATGTGGTAGAGGTTTTGCTTTTGAGTGACTGTCAGAATGTGTCATTAAATGTCAAGACAACTTACTGTGTCTGGAGGTGCAGTGAACAGAAGAAGAAAGAATAATGATGGCGATTTGAGATACATATTTAACGCTTCATGCACGCCTCGAGGTACGGCGGAGATGCTGATTTTCATTTCCCATGTAAGTTTTGATTTGCATTTTACATCCGCATGAGCAAAGCATCTAAAAATAAACTTTATGGCTCTTGCGAACTATCGCCCGAGCCCATCTTGCAGACAACCCAGAAGGGAGCTCTGGTAGCCCTCCCCGACCTGCTGGCCCCACTTTCTTTTCCAGGTCCCTCCGCCTACAGCGCTGACACACAGCTTTCCTGCCGCCGGTAACGTAGACCGTGGACTCCGACGCTGGTGTAGCTGTCACGCGCCGTTCCGGAGGAGAGCTGGGAGGGGAGACAGAGGAGGTGGGAAGGTCGCGTAGCAAGTGCGTTCCACCTGAAGTGCTGTTGATAAAATGGCCAGCAAACACAGGTAAAGAGCAGGGGATGGGGGCAGATTGTGAGAGTGGATTTTGGTCGAGAGAAAGGAAAGGAAAGCGAGGGGGTGTCGAGAGGAAACCGGATTGTCAGCGGACCTCGGACTGTGACCAGCGAGCTAAATTTAGCTCTAGATGGCGGCCTGCAAACATGACTGGCTGCGCTGTTTGAAAAGTGTTCCAGCTCCCCAGTGTAGCAGAACTTTTGCGCGGCTTTCTGTCACATATCGTGAAATGAAGTGACGCACGGAATTCGAAATTTATACGCCCATCTGCTCACAGAATCACACCCACCCCTCCGTGATTTTTTTGGGTTTGGTTCACCTGTCTGCTGCACTGATTGATCACTGCCGTAAAAAGAAAATGAACTGTTAAGTTCTAATACAGACGGGGTAGAGGTTTTGTGAGTGAGTGAGTGAGAGGGAGGGAGGGAGAACTAGAGCATGCAATATGCATACGACCAAATTTAAAGCACCGAGAAAAATATTTTGGCGACTAGGGACGAAGTGAAATGGGTGTTACAAAACTGTCGGAGATTGGCATGTCACATGCGACAAGACGTAATCGAGATATCCTAGATCAAAATCACGCAAAGCAAATCCACAGTGTGACAGAAATATGTCTTCTTTTATGTCCATCCCTGCGACGTCCCCGTCAGACAATAATATCTTCTGTCAATCTCTAACTCGTTTCCCCCCATCGCTGTCCTGCCCGCTCCCCCCACATCCCCCACATCACGTTTGTCTGTGGGATGGAACTTTCAAGTAGGTCGCAGCGCGGGGCAAAAAGGTATGTGTCAACACTGACTGCAGCAGATAGGCAGGCGAGTTCCGGCAAGGTGTGCAGCTCCTTTTCGCAGGTGACACGAAGCTGCACACACAGACACAAGGACACACGCCCGCCCGCACGCACGCACACGCTGTGGAACCCCTTGATGATGATACGCCAGACATACCTTTGGCCTGCGTCACGCTTGATCTACGTGCGACGGGCGGCTTTGAAAGGCTGATGAAGTTTCGGTTCGCTGGCAATCCTCGGCGCCGACCTGACACCAGCCTCTCCCACTCGTCTACTGCAAACTGCACCCCACCCATCCCCTGAGGCTTACGGATGATACATCTGCAGTCTTTACTGTTTCATTTATCTTTCGTTGCTGCCCAGTTCTCTAAAGGAAGCTACACCATGCAGCAGGGAAGAATTTTTTAAGACTACGCGAACAGATTTGGTTTCTGCGACTTAGTTACCAAACAATAAACACTGGGTGACAGAACAAAGATAGTGTGTGTGTGTGGGGGGGTGCGTGCGGCGTGCGTGTGACCAAAGATCCTTTAAAATAAGTGTCGATATGTGCGTGTGTTAATGTGTAGGCATGTGCGAGAGCCAAAGTTCATCTGTAAGGTGAAAGGCCTGTGTGCGCGCGTCCGTGTATGTGCATGACAGAGATGGAATGAAGCCAATCATCCTTATCTACTCAAACGCCGCTTTTGTGTTTAAAAGAAAATTTGTAAAAGGTGGAAGCACAGAATATGAGACAAGTGTGACAATTTACAATCAAATCATTCTTACAATCAGTAGTCTGGCACGGTCCCAGAGAAATGACCATTTATTTCGAAGTGGATATTCTTAACATTAAAACGACATTTTATAGCCAGTCTATTGGAAAGCTGCACACGTTACTTAGCTATGCCGAAAACTTAACAGCTCACAGCACAGCACCGTCGACGAGATACAAGGAATGACTAATTAACCAATTATCCAAAAGTTCGCAAGCCAGATTTCTCAGTCGGGCTTAGCTGCAGGTGCTTTGTGGCATCAGTGGACGACGATCACTGTTAATCGGTCTCTATCGAGAAGTCCGCGCTTGCAGCTCTGTACAGCCCCGTTCATCTTTCGGTTGTGTCCCTTTTATCAGCGCTTCGCCCTGCTGGTGGCGTCTCGCGACTTGTATATCTCCCGCGAGGTCAAGGGTTATCTGAATCTTTAGCGCATACCTGCTACTGTGAGAGTACGTGTCAGTTCTGGTCTGGCTCCCCATCCCACCCCCACTGCTCCCTGGGCAGCAGCAGGGGGATTATTTTGTTTTCTGTCTTAAGAAGACATAAACAGACGGTTTTAATGAGCAGGATACGGTGAAGTCAGCCGCGCAGCGAGTCACGCGGAATTCCCTAGCACAATACACAGCGACTTCAGACTGCTACCGGACGAACATAGATCTGGAGGCGAGTTCTCGACGCGAGGAAAGCGAGTACAGCAAGCTACGCGGTGACCTCAGAACTCGCAGTGTCAAACTCGTTCTCTTCATGCCGAAGAGGATCGCCTCTAGCGGACTGTCCCCCCCCCCCAAACTAAGCACGTACAACCACGTACAAACACACACACACAGGCTAGTTCCAACGCTCGTACAGACACGCGGATTTCGCGGAAATGAGCTGGAAGCCTCATTAGTAGCTCGTTCGGTGTTTTCGGTAGGACTGCACAGGCAGAAGGAAACAGGATATCTTGTGATGTGTTTTGTTCTAGATGTTCACGGCCCTCAGGGACAAGTCATGCGCAGTTACAGTTGCAAATGTTAGCCGCACAACACCCGACAACGCCCAAAATTACCCGTAACTTTGTACAAGACTGATTAAGTTAGGGTGGTTGTGAGGCTGGTGGGTTACTTAAAACACACAAGTACGTTCGGAAGACCACAGAGGTGTGGTTTACTTCTGATCAGCTCAACTCTGCTAGTATTTTGCAGGGGGGAACGGATGGCCGAGTGAATAGACCTCCGGCCTCCGACGCCGAAGGCGTTGCATGGTTTGATACCTGTGCGCCGCCCCCCTCTTCACCCAGCTGGAAGATGGGTACCTGATCCATGGGTCAAGAACAGTAAGGCAGCGAGGGGAGAGGAGATGCGTACTCCCCGTAGAAAAGTCAAGGTCTCGTACACCCAAATCCTCTACGACCTAAAACATGTCACGGGACAACCTTTACGTTTTGATTTTGTAGAGAAAACACCAGTGATGCAGAGCAATATTTTATCAACTCGAAAGCAAAATTGTTTGTGAACTAAACTTTTTCTAAATTCTCCTTTCCCCTCCCCCTCCCCCCAACCATCATGAATGAGCGAAATTAAGCAAGACAGCTAGTTCCATGACGTAAAAAGGGACTTTCAAGAACCCCAGTCACATGCCACTCTTCCCGCCTCCCCCGCCACGCACGCACGCACGCACGCACGCACGCACGCACGCATGCACGCACGCACGCACGCACACCTTGCGACACGAAAATGGTATTCTGTCTGCAGTCGGCAAGATGGTTAGCGCAGCCAGTGTCACCTTTTGAATACCAGGGTGCACAGGGGCAGGAATATGCGTGTTGCTTCATGCGTGACAGAGCCAGGCACCTGTTTCTTGCAGGGTCTCCGTTGAAAACTACCCACGTGTGGCCTTGACTTGCTCTGGGTTGTATGTGGGTTCGTTTCTCCTTTCGTCGTACAGAAGTCCACACAAAATGTTCAGGGTGAACCGGCCTTACGATGTTTTTTTAATGAACGAAAAGGCAAACAGAGAGGGTCACACAACCAGCCAAGGAGTATTTTTTATCAGAACATTTTCATGCAAATTTATTTTACTTTTTTAATGCTAATGTGCATGAACTGTCAGTTAACTGTGTTTTGCATAATAATTTTATGCAATAGGCGTTTCAACACTGTATTTTGTTGTGTTATCCTTCGTTTTACTTTTATTTTGTTTAGATGACTTCAATGATTTTAACTCTAGTTTTGTAGCACTGAAAGAACGGGTAGTAAGGGTTCCTTTTCAGATTTAATATATCATAAATAGCACGAGGTAGCTTGTTGTTTAAAGTCATCTAAAACAGTGTCTTCCCATAATAAATAGAACGAAAAACATCTTTCGTGACTTTTTAAAAACTGTAATGCTTATAGTACTGTATAATAAAAAAAGCTACAATACTCTTATAGCCTCTTATTAGATCTAAACCCCGTCTCCTTCTTTCAAAATTCCAGTCAAAAGATTCCTATTTCGTAGCGATATGAAACAAGCATAGAAGAATCTTAAAACAATAACGTTTTAAAACTGTGCGTGTGGGTCGGTGTGTGTGTGTGAGGGAGAGAGAATAAGAATAGCGTAACATTTTTGCTCCAAACCTTGGTTGCTATGAGGGAGAGAGAGGAGAAAAGAAAAAGAAAGAATGAGTGAAAGAGAGAAAGAAAGAAAGAAAGAAAGAAAGAAAGAAAGAAAGAAAGAAAGAAAGAAAGAAAGAAAGAAAGAAAAGCAATCGCGCAAGGAGGAAGGCAGGCGAGAAAAGAAGAGAGATCTTTAGCTGCCCCCGGCAAAAGGGAGCAGGATGGGAAAGGATGATCAAGTGAAGTACGAGCAAACAATCCAAATCTGGAGTACCTAGGCAGAACCTTCCAGACAGAAGCTAAATAGGAGAAGGAGGCAGTGGAGCGGGGAAGTCATGCGGAAAGGTGGAAAGTGGGGGCGATGACGTAATCAAAGCACTTCCTCTCCTACCTCCGACGGCGCCCGGCAGGCTGATGCAAGGAGGAGTAACCTACGCCACTTATCTCCCGCTTCCCCTACCCCAAGCCCAGATCAACAAGCTGAGAACAAGCTCCCAAGCTCTTCACCACCCTCCTCTGGTCGATGAGGCGGCAATCACAGCTCTGATGATCTGCCGTCGGACCCGACGGTACGGACCCGACGGTACGGACCCGACAGTGCCGTACTGTGTTGCTCAAGAGATCAACAGCAGCAGGCTCTCAGGCCCGGGTACGTCGTCAGTTTATCGGGCAGACGACTGTTCAGACTTATCTGGAAGCTAAATACAATGTAAATCCTTAGAGAGTTTCTTGATACTCAGATATTGTACATTTTAAAGTAGACCACTTGTCCAAATGAATTAACAAATTTTGCCTGCGTTTGCCTTGACTATTTTGTGTTACTCAACACGTGCTGATGTAATGCCTTACACCCATGACGTGCAACATTCGATGACAGACTTCTACATGTGCAGACACCGCCAACACCATCATCATAGCGAATAGGTAGCGTCCTTTTTGTCGTTATCATCACTACTATCATCATAATGATCCTCAGAGTGGCAGAGTGGCAATGGCCGATGGGTTTTCGCTTGCTTCTTGTTAAATCTTTTTCTTTTTCTTGTTTTGGCTGTGATGGTGAGGGTTTGAGCGACCTCATCTTTACATCATATGAAGTCATTTTCAGGAAAAAAATTTTCATAGGATCCAGGGCTGGCTTGCATGAGCGTTCTTAGCTGCTCTTCTGATCATAAGGGTGGTCGTAATGCCCATTCGCCCTTTGTATTTTATGTGCACCTTTACGAATGAAAAGGAAATAAGAACGGTAACCCAAGCCACCCCAAGAACAGAAACGCAATGAATTGAATGTATACACTTACATATTTTTTGAATATTTATATTATTCAAATTCCTTCTTCACTTTTAAAATTTATATTCTTCAAATTCTTTCATTTCTGTTTTCCCTTTCTACATTCTTTCTTAAAAGTGACACTTGGCATTGATGTACACTAGTTCTATTTTATTTAAATAATGTCAATACAACATGTTTAGATATTACTTGCTATAATCTCTTTAAAGGTCATGATAATTTAGCCGCTGTTTAGATAATTTTTGCCGAAAGTTTTAATAAAAAGCCTTGCAGAATTCTTAAGACGCACTAGACGTCTTTTATAGACAACGCTTTACAGTCTCTTTGACAAAATCTGTAGCTATGGCTTTTCACTCAGCTAATGGCACAGGAAAAGATTTTTTTCCGCCACAACCTCAGCAGACTAGCTAGTCAGTCCTCTTCCGCTCCTGTCTAGGGCATTCCGCTGACCCTGTGACTTTTTTCTGCGATAGCTGCAGCTGCATCCTAGCACCATTCTGTCAAAGCATTGTCAAGTTGTCTCGGCTAGCCCCCTTCCTGTCTCGGGCTCCTAACCAAACACCCCTCTGCCGTCCCTATCATCTTCCCCCTCCCGCCCCACTCACGCATCGTGCACTCCTGCAGCAAACAGTGTCTAGCTCTCTGGCTCACCGGTTCTTGCGTCTGTCATCAGGATTCCGGTACGTGCGTGCGTCAGCGAAGGCTGCCCTGACAGCCTGACCTTGACCCGAGAACGCGATTTATGCTAAAGCGGTAGCCTCTTGAAATTTAAATGACCTGTTCATCCTTAGCGAATGCCACCACGGCACATCGCGTAGAACAATGACAGAACAGGGAGTCGTTATCGCAAAAACTCGCGAAACTGATCCCCCTGAGCGTGTGAAGGCGGGGTTCGTTCTACAGAACATTAAGAACAGCAGAACGGACTAACATTGAGAAAGATTAGAAGTCTACGGACACGCAAATAACAGTTCAAGGCTGATGTTTTGCACAAGTTACCAAATTTATGACTCGCTCACTCAAATCCTTCCATTTATAGCATCTTCTGGCGCCATGTCTAAAGCAAGAAGAAAACTTTAAGAACTACCAGCACAGAAACCCCTTCCTAAATTTCGTGTTCCCAGCAGCATGACCCTCAAAAGTGCGTTTTTATCTGCCACCTCTGCAGAGCTGTCACACAAAAGTTTGGACCGGCCTTTTAAAACCCATGAGCAAACTCTTGTCTGGGGACAGAACGGGGCCGGTGGGTCTGCACAGTTTACATTCTCGGCTCTGCCATAGCCAACCAGAAACTAGCTGGTGTGCAGCAGTATTCTCGCTAGCCTGCTGCAGATCCACACTGCGCTCACGAGCCAGTGTCGTCCCCCTTCTGTCATGCAAGCAAGCACTTCTCCAGTCAGCGGCACTGCCCTCTCGCTCTGCAAAAGGTCATCATCTCGCCGTGTCTCCTAACCTCTGCTAGCGGCGCACCGGTCTCATCCTACCTGTGAGCGAAGACTGACACGGCGCCTAGCTCTGCCAACCTGTTCGTTTCAGTCTCCCTTGCAGGTTCCTGTAACACTGAGGTGAGAAAATTGGGGTCTGTAACAGTCTGTTCTTGTTTACTGTTCAAGAATAGTTTAACAGTTTTAGCAGCATGCGGGCTGTTAAACTTCTCTCTGAATCTGATGGGTGTGAAATAAGCGTGGAGAGAGAGAGAGAGTGGGGGGATGGTGGAAAGCGGCAGTGACATTCCAGTGCAAAAGTTCTTGCACCTGTGACAGTCGCTGCGAAATCAACGCACCGATCACCCGCCAGTGCTGGCGACTGATGTGCCACGAGGCCCTGTCGGGGATTGAGCTACGCGCGTCCCGTTTTTAAATGTCCGCCTTCGTGCAGCATTGTGACACGCGAGCGGCGGTCTACCTGAACGTCGCAGTCAGACATCGTTTCAGAAAATACCTTGATGCTACGTGTTAAGATATAAAGACGCATATAAAACACCTTTTAAATGGCAGAGTCCCGAGTTGTATGTTTTAGAAAACTACTTTGACAGTAAGCAAAGCTTCGGACTTGATCAATAAAAAAAACCCTCTTGTCACGAAACCGTATATTTAACAATAGAAGCGGAAATACCTGAATATTTTCTGCTACTTTTGTATTCTTGCAAATAAACTAGGTGCTTATCATAAATGGTGTAGCTTGAGTTTTAAGTTCGCGTAATGGTTCAGTTTAGTCCCTTAGAAAGGCCCCAATATCTACGTGAGTAAAACTGACAAAGCAGGAAAAGAGAGAGGCACGGTACGACTGAATCCCAGGAAGTTGTAAGGCTGCGAGAGGCTGGCTGATGTGGCAGACTCAAAGTTCAGCAGAAGATTGGGGGTGAAAACACGTCTGCACAACTACTCAAGGTAAGTTTGTCAACTAAGCCAACTTCAGGTGAGGTTTTTTGCGCCTTGGAGGCTTAATCTTGAGAATCTGGCAGACGACACACGTGAGCGGGAGCCTGCCAAATTCCAGCGTTCGCCTGACGACACAAAATGGCCGCGCTTTCCGGCCATTTGATGCTGTGTCGCCTAGCTCGGCTGTAGTTTTCGGGAACACAGAACTGAGATAACTGCGAGAGCCATCAACAGGTTCCATTCACTGAAAGCACCCGGCACTGGCGCTGCCAAGGTGTAAACAAGAAATAAAGGGGAGTAACAGAGAAAGGTGCGAGTAAACAGTGACGTCATTCGTGTTTATTTTTGGATAAGCCCCTGCGTATCGTCTGCTAAGCTGGTAGCTAGCGTCGTCTGCAACGGTGTCAGCGTCTCGAATCTCGTACCGTGTTGGAGCAGTTTGGAAAGCAGACGACAGCTGTGGAATAATTCTGTAGCAAGCGACACTTTGTCAATATTCTAGCTCCATGATACACGCTCGTGCGTGTAGATTGGTGCAAGAAGTTCGCTGCAACAAGAAAAGTAGACTAGACTAGCTTACAATTAGTCAAGGCGGAGTGCGTGCTCGTGTGCCAGCACGTGTGAAAAGAATAGACAAACTGGAGTCTTTTATAAGGTTGAGAAAAACGATTATGATGTATGATAAAAGACTAAAACTGAAATGGGACAAAACCTTAATTGCAGGAAGTAGCTAGTAATGAGTATTTTCACCCAAGCACCCCTTTCTTATGTTGACCTCTACAGTTCATATGAGAGGAAGGTGACCAGGTGACATATGATCACTGATAGTGGTGTTGTTAGAACATTCCTTCCTACAATGGTATCACAGCTTGGGAATAATTCACATACATGTATCTCCAAGTTTCAGACAACTACAGAAAAAAAACCGTTCATATATTTCATATAAAATGTATTTTCTTATATATATATATATGAGTGACAAGAAACCTTTTGCTATTTGACAATGATCAAAAATATATTTAACTTTTCTCGATTTACAGTTTATGTACTAATATAGGCAGTACAGGGTGAAGTGTTTTGTTGGTAAAGGAATAAATTGCTCCGGTTGTGCTTAAATAGAAATGGTGACATTTTCGGAGACTGTTACCACTTCCTGCCAGAGTTCCAGTCTGGTGGATGGTTCTGGAGGAGAATGTGCATAGAAAAGGTCAGAGGTTGATGATCAGTGATCATGGAGTTAATTTCTGTTGGCTGTGAATGGGTGATGTTTCCAGAATGGCCAGCACAGACCTGACATGCTGGTACTGTAGATAATGGGGGCTTTTATGGAAAACTTCATGGCATACTGCTGTTATTCACCTTTGGGCTCAAAGTTCACACTTCATGATAAAGAAGACTGTGAGTTCAGTTAGTAAGCTTGTTTTCATGCCATGCAATCACAAACGGTAGAAAAGTATGCAGTAATGAGTAATTTCAGATAAAACATCAAACCCATGTTGCCACAGATAAACCAATGGTGTTGCAAGATTTTCAGCTTTTCTATGTAGTCGTTTCCATATTAGGTACGACTAGAAGAGAAATGGAAACATGCTACATGCTGTTAAGGAAGTGCATGGATAAGGACATGCACTAGAAAAAGAGATGGGTACAAAAATGCAGATGTGCTTGCAAATGGATGTGCACATGTATGCACACATGCATGAAGTGCATGGAGGGAGATGAACTGAAAAGCACACTATTTTGAATAAATTATTGTTTTGTTTTTGCTTTCTTGTAGTTTGTGGGAGTGGGGGGGGGGTGGCAGAAGAGATTCCAGTGGAGTTCTGCAGAATGATGAATAGAATCAAGTAGAAAACACAGACAAAGTAGTCCCCAGTTACTAAATGCTATCTGGTGTGAATGATTGTGTAGCCAGGGAAACATTTGTGATGACACAGTTTGGCCTGTTTCAAGTAGACTGTGTCATAGCAAAGGGGATACACTGGAGAGGTAACAGATCACTGGCTGTCTACATGGAAATGAAAGGAAATGGGTGCTGAAGGCTCAGATAGGCTACAGTTGGCAAGCTGGCAGCGGCTTGCAGGAAGGCAGCCATATGCAGGTCATGGTGGCCTCTTGAGGACTCCACCAATATTCTTCCTGTTTCTTTCTGGTTTGGTTTGCTGATGTGACTGAGCCCTGCACAGCCAAGCACAAGGTGATTAAGGCTGCTTGAATTTGCCGTGGTTAACACTGGTTAGCAGCCAAACTCAAAATTAGCACATTCAGGATCCTTGGAAAGAACAGTGTTTAGCATTATTTTGGTTTCTAAGAAATAAGTCAAGTATGCAGTGCATGTTGGGGGAGGGGTGGGTGCAGGTGGGTGCACAAGTGTATGAGAAAGAATAAGTGAAAGAGAGAACAGAAGCAAGGCTATTTGGGGGCATGAACTGTGCATGCATGCGTGAATTTATTAAGCATGTAGGAATGAATGGATAAGTATGGGAAATAGATATGTGTGAAAACATTGTTGACCAAAAGCTACACTTGATCATTTTTTAATTGATATATTTCATGAAGTCTGAGTATAACTGAATGTTCATAACAATTTCTTTTAAAGCTGAAATGAAGAACAAGGATTTCCCATTCATTTCCATTAAAAAGTTTTCATAAGCACTGTTTTCAGGATTAAGATTAAGATTCCAAGCAGATTGCAGAGTATACCCATCTAGGTTCCAAGATGGTTTTTTTTTTAAAGTAGATCTCAGAGTACATCCCTCTAGATCCAAAAATGTTTTTTACAGGTGGATCTTGGGTGCGGTGCCAGTTTTTTTTTAAAAAGTGGATATCACAGTATGGCTGTGTAGAGGCCAAGTATGATTTTTTAAAGTAGATCTTGGAGTCCATTGTCAAGATGCCAATAGCTTTTTCTGTAAGTGGATCTTATAGCAAATCTAATGCAGGAGTAACTGTAGGCCATGATAAGTTTGCTTGCAAAGAACAATGAAGGGCAGAATTTCAGGCATCGCCTGTTAGAATATTAACCAGCATATGGAGAAGACAACCACTTGTTTGGAAAAAGATGTAAGAAAGCCTTTCAGGATGGGATCTCTCAGGCAAACTAGTTGCAGAACAAGCTTGAGCAAAATGCCTGTGCTGCATTATAGACTCTAGCAGTCACTTTTGACCACAGACGTGGTATGAAAGGCAAGTGAGTAGACTTCATAAACTTTGCATGTGCATGAAATGAACAACACACACACACACACACATGTATGGTGTGCATGTGCATACACACTCGCACACATATACATGCACAAAAGGATGGGGCAGGGTAAAAAGAGGCTGTAAACACATGTAAACTTTAAACATTGACAGGTAAGCAAATAAACTCTCCTATTTAAACAATTCTGTTTTTGTTTTGTTTTTGTTTTTTTTGCAAGAACTAAGGAAAATAGTGACAAGAATAGGATGATTAGAATATTAGTACAGTCAAATGAAGCCTGCTGTCCTGTTGTACAGATTTTTTTTAGTCTTAACCCCTACCCCACCCCCATCCCCAGGGTTGGAATGCCTGAATGTTCTTACTCTTTCAACTTGGTGCAAACCCCCAGAAGGGCCGGCCTGTGCAGCCAGACACGCAGGTTTTTACAAATGGAAATCTCAAAAACTTATAAGCAATACAGCACCTGAGCAAGAAAACATCGCCTGTGAGCAGCGTGTGCTGAATCTGTAATCTGATCGGATCGGCCGTCCCCCCCTCACCATCACTATTCTTTACCCCTATCATCCGCCCCCCACTGCTGTCGTGTTGGCTTCAGATCCAGAGTGCAGATGTTACTCCACCAATCAATGATTGAAATGTGTTGGAACAAATTGGTGTGTCCAGGATAACAGGATCAATATCTCCTGTCACGTTGTGGAACTAGAGGAGGGATATATTTCTCAGCATCTTGTTGTAGCCTTTTTTGGTAGCAGTCACCCAAAGGGTTTTAGTGCTATGTGCAGTAAACGTACATGGAGGTGCTAAATTCTTACAAGGAAATGCCAAACTTTGCTGCAGGGCAAGTTGCATGTCGCAGCTTTTGGGGTAACTGTGTGTGATGCTGCAGCGCACATATTTAGATAATAGTTTAGGTCATGAGGTGAGTTGGGCTCCTGACACGGCCTACACCCCTCCCCCCTCCGCGGCCGGCCACCGCGTGCACTCCAGTGCTACATAAGGAATCATGATGACGTATCTGTGATCTACAACGTTGATTGAAAGAAGATGACGATGAGAATACAATTCAGGTACAAATATAAGGAAAGGTTTTCATTAATTTTCAGAAGCAAAATGAATGTTGTTCATTTTGTTGGCATGCATGTCCTTTCCGGAGCAGGCAGAAACTGATACCAATCATCAATCGAGACTGTTTAGGTTCTGTTTAGGACTGCTTAGGGTCAAAGGTTTTTTTTTTTTTCAAATTTACGGCCGCATGGTCACAGAATATCCTGGGTCTGGATAAACTGTTTAGGTGTTTGCTGTTGATCACCAGACCTGTGCAGGTGTACATGGCATATTTATCAGCGAAACCTGTTTCCATCCCCTGGTTCTGAAAGTTCTCTTTGTCTGGCAGAAACTTTGTGCCTTTCGGGCCAGCTGTTGCGCCAGACATGCAGCGGCAGGTAGCGTGGCGCCGGTTGCGGCAAACGGCCTGTGTTGCTTGAAGTATTGTCTCCCTGTCCCATTGTCCTGGACCTGAAAGTGAGACCGTAGACCACTCTTCTAGACGCGAGGAAAGCGAGTGACGCGAGACGGTGGCGACGATTACGTTCCTCGCATCTTTAAAGTTCGCGTTCTCACTGCGACATGCTTGCTGCGTTTGCTGGCAGTTCGCGGTGTTTGAGAGTAGGACAACGAGGTAAATAAGTTGCGTGAGGTCAGCGACATGCTGTTCCAAATCGTAGTGGAGCAGTTTCTGTCAGGATGGAGATCATAGGTGTTCAGATCTCTCCTCGGGGCACAGCAAGATACTTGCACATCGGCCAGATCAACCAGACATCGCAAGTTTAGTTTCGGTTCCTTACTCTGGCATGAGTTTCAATGTTTGTATACAGACGTAAATTTTAATCAGTGGTTCCTGTCCATCGGTTCTGTCAGTTTGCTTAGTTTTAGAGTCAGCAGGAAGTGATGTCGCTTCCTGCATCGTTCACTGGTCCGCACTCGCGAACTGCGCCTTCGTGCAGCGCACCAGAGGCGAGTTTTACAAGCGTGACGTTCGCAAGTTTGACTAGGCCATGGCGTCAGGGCTCCAGCAGTCGGAGACGGATACGGGATATTGGACGTCGTGGTCTACATTCCCTCGTGACTCTCGCGAACCTCGCATCCCTCGGGTCTGTACATCTCGCCTGGGTTATACCTTGCGCTTTTGTTCTGTCACGCGGGAGCCAGAAACGGGTGGCGGTGATAAAGACTGGATAGATAATGGTGTGAACCCTGATCGCGGGGCCTCGGCTTTGCTGATGCGGGGACCTACATGGTAGCTGACAAGAGCAACGATGAGAAGTCAAGTACTGACCTGCTCCGATAAGATGCTTTCGCAGTGCTGATCCACCAGCGATGAAACCTTGGCTGTTTGCCTGTGAGCGCTTGCAGATAATGTCTGGACGCGCACTTGACCTTGCTGCTAGGACCTCGTGAGAGTGTATGCCTAACTTCAACCATGGTAGGATCTGTCCTCATGACGACAGATCGAGTTTAAAGATTAGGACAGGTGATTTGGATTGCGGTGCTCAATGTTTGAGCAACTGAGATGTATAGTGTATTTTTAAGTGTATAATGTTTAGCTGTCAATATATATATATATAGTTATGGTTAGAAGCAGATATCGTCCACTCATTACCCACGATTGTCACGGCCTTAACCGTGTTCTGATAAAGTCGCCGAAGAACAGGAAGCACGCAGCTCGGTTCCCGAAGTTAGCTTCGGCAGTTGTTGCATTCGAATATACCGCAGAAGAGATCGAGACGATGTTAAGGCAAATGAGTCGCACTCCGCATGAAAGAGCTACCATTCTCTGCGGAGATTGCAGTGTCAGCCCGACCATCCAAATACTGAACCCCGTTCAGGGACATCGCGAATCCGAATTTTTCACTTTGGGATGTCCACATTTTGGCAGCTAGACTATGCCTCGGTGGTTAGAAGACAGCTTTAGCGGCAATACGTCCTTTACTGCTGCACTGTGGCCTTACTCCACACTCCTCTTTGCCTTGTCATGAACTAGTCATATATGCTGCTGACTTGTCAGTAAAAAGGACGTTGAAAGTGTTTAAGGAATGTTCAGATTCTGGGCTTTTTCCGCTATGAAAAGTGTCCACATATTTTCAGAAGTTGGGAAAATAAGAGCTAAAAATAAATAAGATAAATGGATGAAGTTTGAACCGGCACTGGCAAAGTGCAGTTTGAAAAACAGCTGACGCCACGTGGCTGTCTGCGAGTGCTGCCAAGGCCAAGTGAATGCGAGCACGCGCACACAGGAAGCGTATTGAGTCGCTGTCCTACCCCGTGCCTTCCTGGCGGCGAGTGCGTGGGTCGTCTTGATGCGGCTTTTGGGGAATATCCGTTATTCTAATATTGTTGCCCGTTATCTTCAGCAGGAGTTAATAACGCTATTCACTTGAATTGTAGTTTGCTGAGAGTCGTTGAGTTACGACCATGGTCTATTTTCCTCTCCTTTTTTTTTTCCTTCACTCACACGGGAGGATCAATCATAACTTTTTTCCTTGGCATTGACTACAATGCGTCCACAAGCTACATAAAATAACATAACATATTGAAAGAAATTGTTGATATATGCTCAAGTTCAGGCAGCCCTGTGATAATGGAAATTTTGGTTAGTTTTGAAAGAACGGAAACAGTCTTGTCCGTGTTTTAATACCGTTCAGTCCGACTTAAAACAGACACTTGGTGGTTTTCTCCCCTTGGCCACCTAACCTTTACTGTGTATATAGTACTACCGAAACACCATCTTTTATTTAAGTTTGCAGATAGTGTTGCATGGCGTATGTTTCTGTACCCCATTCATTCCCACTATCACACTCAACCCTCCCCTCCATCCGACCCACTCACCTTCCTGCAGCAGCATTCATCTGGCTGAGGACTACTCATTATCAGGACAGCCATCGGGAACGGCACCCAGCAGGTCAGGGAAGGGAACCGTGCACACATTGATCTGGCCTTACCTGCCCGTGCAGTCGCATGTCTGTGCGAGGCACACGTTCTGATGGCAGCAGCTGGTCAACACATAAGCACCGCTGTTTGGGTACTGTATTGAGAAGCGTGGAATCAAAGGAGGGAGGGACGGGGGTTGTCCGACTGTGCAGTGGAGAACGGGAGAGGGTCGCCCCGTGCAGGACAGTTGGAAGTCGAACACAGTGAGAAAACAAGGGCGAGGGGGGGGGGGTGGCTGAGATGAAGGACAGCGACAGAAGAAGAATTAAAAATCAACTTGCACACATCTGTTATTCAGACTAAGAAATTGTGATTTTTCGTCAGTAGCAGTTTTATTTTTAAAGCGGAAAAAACAAACGATCCCATTTCGATCACTAATATATGTTATATATATTGCTGTAAATGGTTCTTTACTCGTTTCGTCCTCTGCTACAAGGCAGTAAATAGTCGCAGATAGGAAGCTAATCGAACCAGTTGGAAAAGTCGACAAATTAGAGTCCACCATGATGTAGGTATGAGACGTCGGGAGCAGACCTCGCAGAGAAGTCCAAGTCCTCTGTATTTGAAATCAGGCTGACAGGCGTTTGATATGAACATGAAAACTAGTTTTTGAGACAGCATACCTTGTGTAATCAGAGAATCTACTCTACTGTTATTCTGTTAAGGGAGGAGGTGGTGTCTTTTGTTAACCCTTAGGTTTCTGCGTTGGCAGGAGCGCTGGAGTTAAGTTTTGCCAGCTATCGAGCGGCTGGCACCAGATGGTGGCTGGGAGGGACCTCAAGCATGAGGCCTGGGTGTGTGATCGACTAGAACACTGTACGTTGACGTAAGTAGTTATAATAAATGCTAGTGACCGTGCTTTACCTGAACCTTAAAACTGCATATTTTCTGTAGAGTGTGTTTCTCTCTCCCATCCCCACCCCCACACTCTCTGAGGCTCTTTGAGATTTCCCCAGACAGTTCCACCCCCACGCATGCAGGACTAGAGAGATATTGTGATTCCAAACGACCGGAGAACGCCAACATTATTTGAGAAACTACAGCTGGCGGACTTCGATGTTGTTTTTGTTGGAGCTGCTGTTGCTGCTTGATAGGTCCCTGCTGTATTGTGTTCCCTTCTGCTGAAACCCGCGTTACCGAGACCCCCTCACGATATGACCGCACTCTGTCATGACCGATCCGTGAGCGTAAGCTAAGGCAGCTAAACAAGTTTGTGTCGCCGCAACGTTTGGGCGAGACTTCTGTTCAGCCAACACTACATGCCCAATCGCGACAGCATGAGATCACAAAAGTACTTGGGGTGCATTATTCCAGTTTGGTCAGTCTGTCTTAAGTGCATGCTTTTACAGTAGTGTGTGAAGTACATTGAAAAAGTTCGATATTTCTTAACAGTATCGAACTGTTTGAATGTTATTAAAACCACACATTTGAAAGCAAAACGATCCGTTGGCTGCCTTCAAGGCATAAAGAAGTTTCAGAGGTAATGATCTAATTAATTTTCCCGTGCTCTTAGACCGCCTAGGCAGCTTCATAACGACAGTGCCACGTGCGTGATTGGGCAGCATGTGGAGAAGCCCTTGACAAAACACTCGGACGATCATTTGATCAAGCCGTGACAGGAATGGTTCTCTGCCCTCTCAGCACTTCGCAATCTGTTGCTGCTGGCAGCGGGGTGCCCGTGTGTGCAATCCATAGCCCTTCCTTACTCCCTGGCCCTTCTAAGCCCGACAGTACTTCCTTCTCCATCCCTTCTCCCACCCCCGACACTCCCTCCACGCCTGTTCACACGTTTTCAGCTTACCTTTTTTTTTCTTCGAGCGAGAAGGACTGCATGAGGCTATAGAAACGGAAGATGGCGATCCGGAATTTGTTTTCGAGAGTTATTGCATCAATGTGCGCCCTTTGATAATGATGAGGCGCTCAGTCACAAGAGTCCTCAGTATGTGCAATCCTTGGCTTAGGCGCGTTGCTGAGCTTTTATGTTACCCGTAACTTACCCAATTAGGAGAAACTAATTATGACGCGTGCCGCCTTTGAACCGCTGCATTAATAAGACCGAAGGATTGTTATCGCCAGTTTTTTTTTTCTAACTGCACACTCCGCAGAAGTGGACTCAGTTTTCGCAGTCTTATAGCCTTTTTGAACCCGACGAATATGTTTCCTACTTCGCCGAACTTGGTAACATCTGTTTGCACATACAGATCGCTCTTGTTCGCACCTTCGAGTTAAACTAGGGCGTTTGTAACTTTTAGACTTGTTGGAAACATTTCCAGCCTCATTGGTAACCTTTGGGAAGGGTTGAGGCTAGTAATTTTAATGCTGCAACCTGGCTGGAAACGTGATAATGCCCTCGAACTGGTATATGTTGGAGACTCACTTGCGTGTCTTCTTCATCTTACCGCTCATCTCTCTTACTCTAACGGATGGGACTGTTTTAGATCTATTTTAAAAGGTGTAATTCTTTTTTTTAAATGATTGTTGCTGTTTGTGTGTGTGTGTGTGGAGAAAAGAATGGATAGTGCGTTGAAACTACAAACATAGGCTTGCGCAGCCTGGAACCTACTGGTAGCTCTTCTGTTGACCGTCCCATCAGTGTCTAATTCCCTTACAAAATAGCGGGGTTTCATAAAGTGTATGATATACACTTTTACTGGGTGATATAATACGACTATTAAAACAAATATAACCTTGCTTCTTCAGTTTTTATTCCGTGGTAAATATAATTAAGCAGCATACGGAGTATCTAAAAAGCGCAAAATAGATCACCTGGTGGTGCTTTATATGCACTTTTTTCTACGAAACCGACGACGGCCGATTTATAGCTGTCCTGAAAAACAACGTGACAGTCTCTCCCTCTTCCTCCAGCGCCTCTGCGGCATGGTTCGTAAAAGATACTGCTGTGCTGCTGCTGTCATCTTCAAAGTCTCTCTTTAACATTCACCCTCTCCATGATGCCACGTGACAAGAAAACGTGAAGGGGGGGATGCTTGGGGAACAGTTTGGCTCTCATCTGTGTGTCATCTGCCGCCAGTTCCGTTGGAAGGCTACAAAATTTAGCATTATTCCAGCAACATTTATCATCTTCAAAACGAAATTTGCATTTATTCTTTTGCCTCTGTTTGTGATGTAAGCCCTTAATCACCACTGTTACTAGCTTTTCTGCTGTTCTGTAATGTCTAGATTTTCCCAGTCACCGATACATTAGTTGCATATGTACATCAGAAATCTTGGTGTAACTTGGTGATGAATTGAACGAGCTTGATTGGAAGCTGTTCCTTTCCCGTTCTCGTCAAACTTATATATTCAGCAACGCTTGAGAGATCCAACAAACTCTTCTAGTGGATGCAGATAGACTGGAGTCAGTCATGAGCCGAAACAGTGAGTCGTGAGACAAAGCGTGGTTACCGCCCGTCTCAAAGCTGTCTCCACGAGAACGATTGTCACAGCACAAAGACAGTGTCGGTTAGCCGAACCTTTCTTAAAAAAAGAATCGTCACTTGCAGTGTTTCTGAAAACAAATGATAATGGGCTTTGTTTAGAGGCTGGAAGTATAGCCACAGTGGCAGTATGTACTGACGGCAACAAAAGACCGTTTTGTGCTGTTAAGAGGGAGGGGAGAGATATCAGTCTTGAGAGTTTGTTTTAATTTTTTTAAACGTCTTTTTTTTTTTTTTTTGCTGAACGTAGTTTGGATAACCTTTGCGAATTCGAAACGAGAGAAACGACACTCCGCCACCCCCCAACCCCAGTTTAGGGTGTCGTGGTGGAAAAGGAGCGACTAGTGTCAGCTGCGGAATAGCAGGGGAGCAGCTAGATGCGCTGACAGAGACTGGGCGCTGAGACAGTTTCCTGAATGACAATGCTTTTTGAAAGGAAATGTTTGTGCAGGGACATCCTTAATGCGATGCTCCTCCTTAGGGCTGCGTGTCCGGTAGCGCTGGGCACAAGATGTGTGCCGAGAAAGCAGCCGACAGCGAATGATGAAACGCTTGTTCTCATTGGCCAGGCCAACTTTCGTCCCAGAAACTAGGTGAGAAATTATCTCCATAAAACAAGTTATGTTGTACACCTAACACGAAGAAACGCTTACCTAAGGTCTGTGTGCAGTTAGGTTTGCCTAATTTAAAAGAAATATTCACCAGATTGTCTAGACAGAAGTGGGAGAGATCTAGATTCTGCCTTGGCAGTGCTTTGAAGTACCAGTGATATATTTACACGGTGTCCCCCACCCACTTTAAAAAAATCTCTCGTCGTCTCGCCTTTTGTTGGTCCACAACTAGATAACTTGCTTTACTTTTCAGACACCGCTCAAGGGTTTAGGCTGATGATCATACATGTGCAACTAATGTATCTAATATGTGCCTGGAGTAAGGGAAAATAAAATTTTAATACCTTCTCGCACAAGTGTTTTCATGTTAAACCAGAAAAAAAGTTTATTGTACGTAATATTATCGGACGTAAGTGCTGACCGCGAGAAGTTGTGGTCCGAGAACAAGTTAAATAGTTCTGCATGTTAAACAGCCGGGGTTTTCTGTCTTCTCCCCGTCGCAGCTATCATACTTGGCAGGTTTCCAAGGTGCCGACTCCCCAGACCCTGGCCGCCCTCGCGTTTTCTCTGGGATGGGTTCTTCTCCTTCCCACCTCCCCCACCTGACAGTGCTTGCAGCCTACAGCACGCGCGCACCTCACTGAACCCAGCGTCACTTCTTCTTCCCTTATAACCACCGCTACCACAGCCCACGCGCCAGTGGTGTGGTTGGTGGTTATTTAGAGGGACAGTGCTTCCACCTCGCGGGGATTTCGCACTATGGGGGATGGGGTCCTATTACTAAGCTATACACTGAAGGAACCACCAGACTGATGGCTGCAGTAAGATGGTCAGTGCGGACAGGCAGTTTTAATGTGCGGGGAAATGGCCGAATGGAGTTTGCACAGTGTTTAACTCCAGGAAATAATCCTTGGCTACACCTGGATTCGAACCAGCAACCTTCCATCTGCTAGTCCGCAGCTCTACCAACTGAGCTAACCAGGCCCCAGCAACCCACGCGCCAGTCGCACCTTGCACCCTAGTCGGCTCAAGGCGTGATAAGGTTGGTTATTGTCACGTCAGCAACGAAAGGCAGTTTCCTGGGGGGGGGGCGGCGGGGGGGG